>VZRE01008318.1:387314-554437 GCA_013396775.1 Cephalopterus ornatus | reverse complement strand
TTAAAAAAAAAAAAAAAAAAATCCTGAAATGACTGTTAACCTAAATGCAGATTAATATCAACAGCAAATCACTTGGGTATTTAGCTTGCTTTTAGGATTGACTAAGGAAGTCTGAAATAATTTCTCACAGTCTGCTAAATGCCAGTTAGCAGGGGGCATTTTTGCTTATTTGTTTGTCTTCTATATGAAGAAAGACTTTTGCCTACCTGAGCTAGACCCAAAACTGTCAGCTGCTCCACAGTTCCTGCAAAAACCACTGAGGTGTCCAGATCTTGAGAAGTATTTCAAATTAATATTTGAAACCATCTGGTCAAGAAAAATACACTGAAGCTTGACAAAAGACAACTGGCAGGAGACAGAGGTATAATTAATTCAATTTTACCATACACACTGAGGCAGTGCTAAGGCAGGACCAGGGAAAGCAAGAATTTAATTTCTCTGTTCCGAACTTTCTGCCACTCTGGAAGAATAACTATGACTACTGCTGTCTGAAAACGCTTTCAGCAAAAGCCTTAACGTTCCAAATGGTCCCGCAAATCTCATTCCTGTATGGTTTTTAAGTTGTTTAGTTCTGAATCAGCAGTCTAAAAGTGTGTTTAAACACTGCAGGTAACCATTTCCAATGGAACAAATAGGGAGGAAATCAGGTTATAGCGAGGGCACCCAGCAGGACTCTTCTACTGTCTACTCAGTGTCAATGTAAACTGATTCCTTTAAGAAAGACACTCAGGGAGAAGTGAACAGATTGTGGGAAACATGTTCTGCATGCAAGAAAGAGTGAAGAGATGGAATACTGGATACTATGAGATAATTATGCACAGGGAAAGAAAGAAGAATCAGACAGGGTAGCAGCAGAATAACAATATTTCAGGAGATGGGAGCTGTACAAACTAGGCTGACTTGCAGCAGCACAAGGCAGATAATAGATGAGCATCCTCTCTGTGTGCTCACTTACTAATTCATGGAAAATAACTGCCATACTGCAACTTTCTGATGGTTTATCACAGTTCAGGTCTCTAATACCACTGGTTTTGCCAACCACTGAGTTATGAACTAAATAAGAAACATACTACAGAGAACTGTAAATGGTTATACATTAAATAAAAAACAAAAAACCAAACAAAAACAACAAAAACCCCCCACTTTCAGATTGACCAAAAAATTGATTATGACAGCTGCAAAAATTGAGAAAAGGTTGCTGTAATAACCACAGAAAACACCTAGAAAGATGCAAAGTGGGCACAAATCTTGAATGTAGGCAGCCCAGCACCTTTCTGTGTGTGACTTCACTAAGCTATATGGTGGTTATAAGGATCAGAATCTCCCCGGGTACACTCCCATAACACATCATGTCGCACACTACAAAAAGATTGAGCAATCAAAGCAGAATGCAACTGGAAATGTGCTTCACTGATACACTGTCAAGCTGTTCTAATAGATTTCAAATAGTTCTAACAAGGATCTAGTAGAACATAACACATTTAGACTATCAAAAGTGGGATTACTTTAGTGATTAATAAAAAATACTGACACTTTTGACAGAAATTTTCATTATTTTGCAGTTTTTTACTATAGAGTCATTAAAGGAGCTACAAAAGTGATGCACAGCCAACAGAAATGACCCATCAGAAACCCTCCTGGAGCAAACCAGTTTCCTTGGACACTGCTTCAGCATCTGGAAGAGAGGGCTGTGCACAGCCAAGATTCAAGACAGGAATGCTACCACGCTCTCATCCCTATAAGTGAACTGAGCACAGCCTAAAGGTAAAGGAAAATAAATTTAAGTATTCTGTAATTTGAAATCCACTTGACTATTATGGGTTTCAAATTTCAACTCTTAATGAATTCTTTTTTAGTAGAGATAATATAATTAAAGTAAAAAAAAGGCTGAAAATATCTATTGGGAAAAACGTGGTAAAAATGGATCAGGGAAGCAAAAGCTGCTGACAAACAAAAAAGGCAAATACATATATATGTGTATGTATAGATATACATATGTGCACATGAGAGATAACTGGCCTAGGCCAGTTGAGGACTGAGTGTCCTTTTTTCCTTTCCTGCATATGCACAAGAAAAAATAAAAAGAACTTTTAAACTGACTCATCCTTGAAACAAACAAGGATTTCATGAGCGGCAAAAATCTAGTCAAAGAAGTTCTTGAACCTTAAAACAGATGACCTCTCCTTGTCCGTTTAAGTAATCAGTAAGCCTATGGCAAAGTCTGAGCTTTTGTTTATCTTACTTCTGAATCTTCTGCTTCCTTTCTAAAACCTTTATAAACAGAGAAACAACACAAAGTCAAACACTGGTTTGAGCACTGTGCTGCAATACGTGGCATATCAAGAAAATAAAACCTAATTTTAGACTATGACAGAGAAACAGCCATGATTTTGCTAGTTTTAAGCATTTGTTCTAGGAAAAAGGAAAAGGAACATGGCACAAATCATCACTAGACAAGCTTCTGAGATTCCCCCACCTAATTCACAAAGTCAAATTACCTCAAGAGCACGAAGACAAGGTAAAATTAAATAAAAAGAGAACACTGTAGATAGTCACCAAGAAACGGCAGCTGCCCAAATACCACAGTAACTGCAGGTTCCCATTATGTCACACAAATAACAGAGGTATATATGCTGCTGTGGCTGCAGAGTGTTAGAGGTAAGGGTAACTACAGCAAGAACGAGGAGCCTTCATAGAATACAAATCATAGATTTCAAAATTGCAAAGGTTTCAGGACTAATGAGGTGAGAGCAAACAGGAACTCTCTGCATTGCTGAAAAACTAGTCAACAAAATTAGGGAGCAAATGAAACACTCCGCAATGGCTAGTAATTACTGAAGCTTACAAACGAGAAGTGTGATATACAGTCACAGAAAACCAGCAACAGAAGAAGCCCAGATATTGTAATTGCACAAAAAGATAATCGTGTGTATAATAAAGTAACAAAGAAAATTGTGGTAACCAGGAGATCAGAAAGGATTCTGCAAAGGATAATACAAAAGAGGGAGTAATACAGAATAATTTCAGAGACCAAAATGATGAAGCTGGGGAGAAAGAATGGTTAGGGAGTAGGAGGGATTTTATAACATGCTTGATAGAGAGGTTTTTTTTGTTTTAAAGACCAAGCTAATTAGACACTGAATAGTCATCTAGAACAAAGGTTAAGCATCAGCTTTTAAGACAGAACAGAGCACTCAAGGTGAACCTATCACAGGTTTCCAAGTTGCAATAAAAGATAAAAGGAAGATGATGGAAGATGGGCTTAAAATTTTAGAGACAGAAATAGCACATGAAGCGACAATTTCTCCTGTGGTTTTGCTATTGTTGGGAACAAGTGGCATGCATATAAATCACAAAGTATATTTTCTTGATGCACTTTTAAAAAGAAAGTATCACGGTGCAATAGCTTACTGTTAATGGAAACATTCTAATTATTGAATATATGGGAAAATAACATCCACATGCATCAGAAGAATTTTATCTTGTAAAATGCAGTTGTTTTTTTCTGCTTGTTATGACATGATTCCTGGAAATGTGACTGCAACCAAATATTCCTTTTGATGCAGGCCAGGACCTATATGCCCCAGCTCTAAAGCAGAAGGGGAAATGGATCCATATGAATTACTCTGGGTAGCAGTCCATTCCATACATAATAATCCTTTATTTTGTTATCATTTGGCCTAGTAAATTACTATTCTACCAAAACTGAAAAATTCAGCATCCTTTTTACAGTCTTATAGTAAGAATAAGTGTATTGATCAAAGAATCTTGGTGGAAACTCAGTACTGTATAAATACCAGAAACAAAAACCAGTTTGAACAGTTCTCTGCTTTGTGTGATCACTCCAAAAACTCATCCCAGTCCCCAGTCAGGCTTCTGGGCAGTGTCATTTTGTAAAGGGCATCTTTCTCAACTTCTACAGCCACAGTGCACTGTTCAAGGCTACACTTGGGCTCTTCCCTGATGTCCAGAGGAGCGCTGCCACACTGCTTCTTTTTATCTCTTTCACTCAAATGCAACCGTAATCGATGAATTTATACTGTATGTATTTATTACTAACATCTGAACTTCTAAAATCATATAAAATTTTTCAAAACATCCTAGTAAAACAAATAAAAATATCATCCAATCAGAGGGATTGTCTGTATGTTTTAAAAAAATTTTCAACATTTTTTCTAAAGAATCATTTTACTAACTGTAACAGAAATCTATGTATAAATAATTCATTTTATTTGAACACATACTGGTCATTGGAAGGCAACTTATATTTATTTTGAGAGCCTAAATGGACTTCAGTTGTTCTTTCTTTGACATGTTAAAAGGCGATACATTACTGCTGCAAGAATTACAGACCCTACACTTCTCAGTAAATGTGTATCTTTTTGTATCTTTTTCTGTAGGAATATTTAATGAGATGTGGTTGGTTGGGGGTTTTTTGATGGAGTGAGGTGCGGGTGTGTGTATTTGTTTGTTTTCTTGTGGGTTTGTTTTGGTTTTTTTTAAGTGATAGTTACATTTTACAGTATCACAGAAAAATCCAGGCTAGATCCAAACTGGAACAATGGCTAATCCAAACTCCTATTCAAAGGAGGGCCAGCTATGAGATCAGTCCAGATTGCCCACCACTTAACCTACTCATGTTCTGAAAACCTCTCAGTATGGAGACTATGCAACCTCTCCGCACAGCCTGTTTCTATGTTTGACTGTCCTGAGAGCAAAAAAAAAAAGTAATAAATGTTAAAAAATATTTTCCTTCTATCTGGTAAGAGCCACTCTGCTCATTGTCTCTCATCTTCCCACCATGCACCGCTGAAGACACCCACAGGCATTGTCAGGATGCTTTTAGGTCCTCCCTAATCTTTCTCTCCCTTCTCCAGGATAAACAAGCTCACTGCCCCATGCCCAGCCTGGAATCCCTCTGCCGAGTCCACTCAGGGGAATCAGTGTTTTCTTTGTACTGGGTGTCTGTAGGGATGGGGATGAAACTGGACACAACAATCTGGACATGGTCTACCAACATCTGAGTAAAAGGTGGATAATCACATTCCTTAATGTCCTGGCTGTGCTCCTGTTCCTCCAGCCCAGGTTGCTGCCAGGCTGTGCTGCTGGCTCAAGCTCAGGTTGCTGCCAGCTGCTTTTCAGCAGAGTTGCTCCCCAGCCTGTATCACTGCGAGGGGTTTGTCCCTCCCAGCTGCCTTTGCATCAGTCCTCAGTCGATTTAACAGGGTTCCTGTCTGCCCATTCTTACAGCTTGTTTAGGTCTCTCTGAGTAGCAGCATATTGGCTATTACCCAGAAATTCCTGTAATTGTAAACTTGATGAGAGGTAGATCTCATTAACTGCAGAAGGTTAAGTTGCCTATTTGACAGAACAAATAAAATTCCCACTTCCTTAAGTTGGTGATTCCATGTAGGGAATTTAATTTGAATGACTGATATCTAATTTGACCTGCAGATGTATAAAAAAATACCTGAATTAAGAATGCCAAATACAAATCGATGCTGAAATGCTTCCCCTAAAACAAAGGGCAGATCCCAAGTCCAACAAATCACTCTTCTGCCGATAGCACTTCAATTTAATCCAGAGTATTGCACATACACAGAACTGAAGTAACATTGTGGGGGAATCAGTCTCATAATATCTGTAAGTGTGCAAAAACTTTCTAAATAGAGAAGAAGCAAGTGAAAATATAAAGCTAAAGAGAAAAGAGTTGATTATTTTCCTATGTAAGCATTAGAAAACACAGTATGACTATGAACCACAAAGCATAAACATTTGAGGTGTGATACTCCAAGTACAGTATTTCTGGAACAACAAATTTGGTGAAACCTGGAAAACGACTAGATACATAAAATATCAAGCTGCAGTGTCAGTTAAGTGACAGGTAAATTAAAGCAAAACAGAACAAGGACACTGATTTGGTTCAAAATTCTATGTCTGCAGCAAGAATTACATAAATAAATTGGCAGGCAGACACAGACATTTCATATAGAAGATGACAACAAAACCAGCAGAGAGTTTATGAAATCCTGAGTTGTTATTACAATTCTCAGAGACATTTTTTGACCTTCTTCAAACTATTTATATTAGAGAAAGCTCAGATACAAACATCAGAACACTGACCACACACAACTCAACTATTTGGTTGGACGTGCAATTGTTGGGGGCTGTAGTTTATGAAGTCAGATACGTAGCTCACTTCAAGCCTTGTTAGCCAGTTTATGTTTCCATGGGTTATGCCTGAGCTGCCAGGACAGCTCTCTGACCTGTTGCCATTCACTTTCCTAAAGACTTCAGAAAGGCAGACAGCAGAATGGTGATAAATCCAGTTTACTCTGGTGGCTCAAATGAACAACCCCCTTTCCTACAGATGTGGTCAGAAGAGGCAGTCCTGACAAGAACTCTTGTACGCTGAATAGGAGATGAGCGAATCTCTAGGTAGTAAACATTACACGGACATTACACTTGAGGAAAGAGCCATCACAGAAGAGAGTCTGTACCAGGCTATTCCATCTACTTTTGAAAGAAAGACTGGAAGACCCAGCAGGACTGGGGAAAGAGTTGTCAAGCATTGGAACAGAGGCTGCCCACAGCCATGGTGGAGTCACCATTCCTGGAGGGAATTAAAAGATTGTAGATGTGGCACTTGGGGAGAGGGTTTAGTGATGGGCTTGGCAATGCTGGGTTAATGGTTGGACTCAATGATCCCAGCAGTCTTTTCCAACTAAATGATTCTGTGACTTGGATAAACAGCTAATTTCATGACTGTTAGCTGAGGGGGGAAAGCAAAAAAAAAAAAAGAGTGAGGGGGAAAAAGAAGTAAAACTTAGGTTGCTCTGGCATCTGCAAGACCAAAATTACAACACAAAGGTAATACTGCTGCCAAAAATGTCCAGAGAAACTTTCTACAGGAATGACAAGACACATGGAAATGATCAAGTCAGGATGTTTAAGAACGTTCTGGCTGAAAAAAGTCCCATTGTCAACACAGACAAAATAATACTACATTCATTCCCGGTCCAAATTGTGTAAACTGAAAACATCTTCATTATAAGTGGCTTAACCTACAAGGTGTAATCTTATACCATAATAAACTAGGAATTTACTCACGGTCAATTATCCCATATCAGCTGGGGGCAGGTGGAGGGGGAGGATGAAATTCCCTGCTGAGTGCCAGTAATTTCTTAAATAGCTGAAACTCATTTGCTTGTTATAGTCCAAACATCATTTAATTATCATAACAGTGCAGAACATGTGGCAGTTACTGACCAAAATCTCCAATTTAATTCTCTGCAGTACAAATATGCCAGGTATAAACCAAGGGTGATTTTGGCTTCTGGAAAGGACTATATATGCAACTCTCTGCTCAGGATCCCAATGATTTTTGAGAGCTTCTGTGAGGAATGACTTGAATAAAAGTATAAGGAATCTGTTACCTTGAAGAAACAAACCTACTTTAAAAGGTAAATTCTGAGTGCTTTGCATATGCAGAACTCTCCTAGACAAGTTTCAAATGAGTCCTGCTGTTACTGCATCACACTGCTCTGTTCACAGTAAGGAATAAAGAAATGTAAACATGAAAGATCTTTAGAAAGTGTACTTGCTTTATATTTCATATTTTTGTTCCATTTCCACTAAGCCTGTTTTTTTTTGTTTTCTTTGCTGAGAGAAGTTTAAACCTGATTGCTTCAAAGAATGCCAAGAATCACATATCACTATCCATAGTATCTTACAGGAGGCTCTACTGTACCTAACTGCATTACCTTTCCCAACATTTTAGATCAGAATAGCATGAAACTGCTGTTTCTCATGTCACAGAGGTTAGTCCTCTTGTGAGATTGTATGAAACAGCTAGTAAAAAGTCACTATTATCTGAATACAAATACACAAAATAATCTTAAGTGGCTACCATTTTACTGATAGTGTGTGAGACATGATTGTGTCATTTACTGAATTCAGCCACTAAATGACAACATGAGCTGGAACTGTGTGAACAATTCTTTTCAGAGCCATATGTCTGTAAATTGCCTGCAAATTGCAAGCACAGTAGAGGGGGAAAAAAAAATAAAAAAACCCCAACACTAAAAAAATCCTCCCAAAAAACCAGAGTAGTTGCTTTGAAAATCCAATTTGGAATAATACCACTCCACCCAACTGAAGTGACTTCCACTCTTCCCTTCAAATGTTTACATGTGAATGTATCAGGATATGATTTAGAGAAATTGCACATGTAGCCACAGATAGAACTGCTAAAAGTCACAGAAAGTGACATTTCTCTGTGTTCCATATTTCAGTGTTAATATGTGAGATCAAAATGACAGGATAAAATACAGTAAATATAGATACAGCAGCACCCATGGAGAGATACAATCCTATAATCCCCCCAAAGACTCCAGAATACAGACATCATTTACACTGATTTGTAATAGAAAATAAATTCCTTTCTGCTGGTAGTGGGGAAGTTCTTTTTTCCAGCAAGCAAAGCATAAGCATTTGCTTAGAGCTGAATAAAACTTATGTAACCATTAGTTACTAGCACCTTGTGAGAGCCAAATCAGACATAAAACAAGCAGGTGTAATTTACATAAAAGATCATGATGAAGTTTCACATCAAGACATTGAATCTGAAAGTCATAAAGAAGGTGCACTAACAAGAATTTTCTGCACAAGGCTCGATTCAGTGCTGCTTCCCTCTAGTTAAGTGAAAAGGTGCCACAAAGCTTTAGGTTTATGGTGCTTTTGCTTGAACCTATGTAAACACAAACAGCAACACAAACACAAGCAGATCTGATCTTTCACCTCAAAAGAAGGATGAGAGGCTGCTCAGATCATTCCTCTCTGTACCTGGAATGGCTGTGTGTGTTCAGAGCCCCACAGGACAACCAAGGATCCAGGAAAAGACTTTAGTCTTGGAAGCTTGGGCTGCTTTTTCCAACAATTTCACCTTGTTTAACAGAAGATACTACCTCTCTGAGATTCTGCTTTCCTTACACCCTCACACACCAGTCACATCAAGTTGCCTTGTCAGGAAACAGTCAAAGCACACGATATATCCCAATTTAACTTCCTTCCCCTTCCCTGTGTGTCTGAGGAACAGCTGGCTAGCTGGGCCCGTGGAGGCTGTTTTGTTCAGCTGAAGAATCCTCTCAGCATATTACACAGCTACAACTGTCAGTGCAGAGGCAGCTGTTGGGGACTGCAAATCGGGTTACAAGAGGTTGCAAGATCCTCCTATTTAATCTTAGCCACGCATCATTTAAAACTCTACTACAAAACACCACATCAAAGCAAGGTGCATGTGTCTTACAAGTCTTTTACAGCAGGCAGGTAGGCATCAATTATACCAAGCCATCTTTTACATCCAATTCTCTCTGTCAGATGGGTTTGTATTACTGTTGATTCTGGTGCTGAAGCAGTTATTTTAAAGAGTGTTCAAAGGTAGGTAGGCAAGCACTGTCACCTACGTATTTGGCTTGCAACTTGTTACTTCAGATAGCTCGATCACACAAAGGGGAGACAGAAACAGAGCCGACTGCTGCTCAGAAACAAGGTCTGTGTCATCCAGGAATCTCTTTTGGCATTTCTCTGAGGTGAAAAACCTACAGGGCTTTGCTTCGACCATCCCTTTAGAATACCCCTGACTGACTGATTGCCTTGGGGATCGTACAAAGCACGGTGCACAACAGCACGATGACCACTCAACACCACTTCCATTACTGATTTTAGACCCCAAATGTATTTTAGCTCACAACAAATTGAGAATAACAACAATAAAAATGGTGCAGAAGCTGACTGAAACACCTTAACCTCAACTTTTCCAAGTTAAAATCATTCAGAACTAGAGCTGCCTGTGAATGCTCTCAGTACATGCCAATTCCACTTCTGAGCAAAATCCATGGTTTCCACTATTCTTTAGGACAAAGACTATCAGTCTTTCATCCTGATCTCAAAGCACCCCCAGGGTGTGGAACAGGGCCTTGGTTTAGCTCACTCCAGTGTGAAAAGCTGATCACAAAGGTCGCTGCCGAGTCCGATTACCTGCCTTTTATTAGAGGGAGATTTTAAATAAAGTATTTAATTTGTGACATTTCTTGGTGGTGGAAGTTGAACAATGGAAAACATTGAGCCCGATCGTTAGTTTGCATTGCATGTACAATTACTTCTCCATATTAACACAGTCATGACTATTTGAGAAAACAAATTGTTAGGCTTGTACATGTGAAGATGCACAGGAAATATTTTAAATTCAACTTCCATGAGCTCATTTGAATTATTTGAGTTGTTCAAATATTATTCAAGTTAGACTCATCTTATTGGCAACAGAAACAATGCCATGTGACTTATTATTTCAGATTCCTGCATCTAATCAGTGCAGCTGGAAAAGTGAATATCGAATTAACAATTGATCATTAATTCATGACAAATGGTTCTGAATAAATCCACAGAGAAAACAACTGTGAACACTCACTCTTCTGGCAAGTGAACACTCACTCTTCTATCCATCAGCTGATAGAGCCAAAATCTGCCTCATAAATTT
Organism: Cephalopterus ornatus; assembly: GCA_013396775.1. Classification (NCBI taxonomy): domain Eukaryota; kingdom Metazoa; phylum Chordata; class Aves; order Passeriformes; family Cotingidae; genus Cephalopterus; species Cephalopterus ornatus. The sequence continues at coordinate 543,900 of VZRE01008318.1, read as the reverse complement.
TAGACTATAATTCAGCTCTAAGTTGCAGATTAATACTGATGAAGTGGCATTTCATTTTGACACTTCATTTTCAGTGGGATGGGCTGAAAAGCTGTTTTGTAGGTTCTAGCACACAGATTTCAAAGATTTTTTTTTCTTTTTAAATTGGGGTACTTGATGCTACAAAAAGGAACAAAATTTCTTTTCAGTTCACCTCATTCCATCAGTCTTGGTTAACATTTCAGGGTACTGCTCTTTCTCAACAGGCAGAGCTCAGTACTGCTGCACATGTGATAAACTAGAACCCACTCCTGCCCCCAAACACTCAACCCTGCCCCTCTAACAGCCATTATTTTGCAAGTTTAAATGACAATTTAAAATACATGTATGCTGATCAAACTTATTTTAATAAAACTCATTAGAAAACAAACAGTGGAGAAGAGAAATCAGGGGGCAGCTGCCCTCCCCTACACAGCAGCACCGGGGAGTTAAGGCTGACACAGGGTGCTGACTTTAGCTAAAAAAGTTGCAGCTGGGAAAGAATATTGAAGTGGATCTTTTATGAGATATCCGTAACACTTACTTTGGTATAAGATAGCCTTTTACTACGTAGGTCACATTCACTCCTGATTAAAAGCATCCACATGGGAAATTATACACAGGACTGTAGCAGTAAAGCAGCACCAATACAGCTATATTGCTAAATCACTTCATTTAGACAAGCTGTACATTTATTTTCTCCATATATAATTCCTCTAAAATCAATCGATTATCAAATTTACTTTGGGGGAGAGATAACTAGACTAACTGGCAATTGAAGAGACTAAAACATTACAAGAATGGTGCATTTGGCTAAAAAAGGAGGTGTCTGGGGAACTTTACCTCCAAAGTAGCTCTGAAACAGCACGATTCTACAATGCAGAGATGGGGAGGGGAAAAAAAAGAGTGAACACACAGTTGTATACACAGGCACAAAAAGATATCTGGAATCCATCATTCTCCTCCTAATTGGCAGCTAGTTAAAGCCAAATGTGCTCTGACACAGTTACATTTGTAGTTTTTGGATGTCTTTGTTGGCAGAAGACCTACAAACACCAGCCAGTCATAATTAGAAGCATGTGAACTGGCTGAAATTCGGTTTGCCATTAACTTCCAGACACTTCCATTCAGCTATCATAATGGCTCAGTGACTTAATCATGTATCCCACAGCATGAAGCTGTGGAATTACATCCTTTCTTAAACTGGCAAGGCATTCTACACTAAATAGAGATGCAAGTGTCTGGGCTTTAGTCTGGCCTGAAGGAATAAAGTAAGGCAAAGATACTGGAACTTTTCCAGAGCTATACCAGTAAACTATAAAATCCCCAGGGGGGAGAATGTTTCTATTTGGTGAGATCTGTAACTCAGTTACCCAGTAAACATTAGCTCGGAGGATACACACGAATAAGGTCAAACTGGCAACAATGATGTCAAGACACAAGATCATGAGAGAGAGTGGAAGTTTCCTACTGGCTCAACGTGTTTGCTCAGTCTTTGGCTAAAAAGCTACATGAGCCTCCCTTATGTTATCACACAAACCACCATTACTCCTACTACGAGGAGGCTGGAGAGGGACATCTGACAAGGGCATGGAATTATAGGACAAGGGGAATGGCTTTAAACTGACAGAGGGCAGATCTAGATGGGATTTTAAGAAGCAATTCCTCCCTGTGAGGGTGGTGAGGCACTGGCACAGGTTGCCCAGAGAAGCTGTGGCTGTCCAATCCCTGGAAGTGGGCAAGGCCAGCTTGGAGCAATCTTGTCCAGTGGAAGGTGTCCCTGCCCAAGCAAGGGAGGTGGAATGAGATGATCTTTAAGGTCCCTTCCAAGCCAAACCATTCTGTGATTAACTCAGACTGTGATAAAGTGCAGTATTGCCCTTCGGCATGTTATTTTTCCAGTGTATTAGGCAGGGGAACACAGCTGTTTACCCATCCTCTGCCTCTCCCATTTCTATGAGAGAGTCTGAAACTTCTTCATGAGCTCCTTATGAAAGGACAAAAGGAACAAATCTCCTCTCTACAAGTGCATTTTGTCCTTACAAATTATATCTGCTAGCTTTGCTGAGCTTTTTTCATTTTTAATACAAGTTGGGGAAAAAATTTCCTAGCTTAATCCAGTTTTCATTAAAAAAATATATATATATTTCAGAGCAAGCTGTACTTCAAAGCTCCTAGACACCAGCTGCACCCCATTGCTGTGGCAGCCTCGCCCCTCGGTTTGTCCACACTGTTCACCACAACTTTCAAACAGCTGATGCAAAGCTGACCATCACAGATTCTACCCTTGAGTTTAGACGTGAGCTCTTGGGAGCATTTTAATTCAAATAGTCTTAGTTCCTTTCAGAAATAAAAAAGTGGAACATAATACAACTGCAGCTAAGCTGACTGCACTCATCAAAGCCACCCACCATTTACTCTGATTAGAAGAGTCTTCAAATCTTGCTCCCTTGCACATGTTCTGAAAAGGCTTTACTGAAATGGTAAGTGGGGCCATTGGTGCAAAACTCCAAAGGAAGTTAGATGTTGATGCTCACTTAGGTAAGAACTGCACAGGCATATCTGGGAGGAAGAAATCGACCCTTAAAAGAAAGATTACAATCCCCTATAAAAGACATTACAGAACATTACTTGTATTGGAAACCAGTGATCCATTAACTGCTGGAAATCAGGAAATGGCACAGGCTCTGTACAATGCCACTGGTGCAAGTGCAAACTCACAGGTATAGACAGGCCTAATATACGATTTGCTGACTAAAAAAAAAACTAATAAAAATCTTCTTTCTTAATCATTTAATAATAAATTTCATGGTAATTTTTATGACAAAGTAACAAATAATCATTATTACTACATCTTGATAAGGATGAAAACAAGCCATATAGATTTAAGGAATAGAATTTCACAACTCAGTTTAAGGATTCTGGAAAAAAAAAAAAGGATATTCATATTTCAGAATATGACTGAATTTCTCTGCAGTACGATTACCATTGTGCCTAGTCTATATAGTAAGAGTCTCACTGACTTCGGCAGAAGGAGAACTGCACAAACATTGACTGCTTCTGAAAAGTCAATGCTATTTATTTACAGAGTTTTTGGCACTGCGTACCTGGGAGATTTGCACATGAAGGGAAGCAGCATCTGCCTACTTCTCTACATTACAGTGAAATAAAACACCCGAGTTCAGTCCTATAGAAGGCAAATGAAACCAAATAAGACAGAAATCAAAACCATCACCTTCAAAAACCAGAGACTTGCTAAAAGGGTCAAGCACGGGGATGTTCTCTCACTGCACAAGTATCATTGTGTGACAGCAACCAGCACCACGCAGTAGTGGTGGAGCAGAGTGGGACAGTCAGGGACGTGCACCTGACACACCACAGACCTCCTGGGTCTGATCGAATGGACTGAGCACCCACTTGGAGCAGGAAGTCTCCCAGCTCATTTCTGGAGCCCTGTTACACAGGTTGGGCTCAGCCTCCTCAGAAAGCAAGCAGCATTTTTTCTCCTGGACTTGTGCTAGTGGCTTGTCTGCCCCCAAGTTCCTGAAAACCACCCAGGGAAATCAGGGTGTAGTTATCAATGGCAGTCTGTGTTTGTATTTGTAGAAACACATAAATAATATCTATCTGCTTACAGTAGGACAACTCAAGGGACAAAAAAAATATTATACAAGTACAAAATAATTTCAGGTTTATTCTGTATTAAGTTCAGTGAACATTAACAGATTACAAAGAGGCCAGACGAGTAAATGCTATAAGGAACCACACAAACACCAGCCACAATATAAGTTATGTTGCCTGACCTCAAGAACTAACCATACTTTCTTGCAGAATTTTGGGTTATAATCCTCCACAAACTGCTCGAGAGGGACACACTTTATATTCCACCTGTCTGATCCACAATGATAGATTATACATTTTGCTTTCTGTGAAACATGAGAAGATATTATGGTAAAAGTTAGCTGTTCTCACAATTATATTTAGGAAAAAAATAAAGAAGCATTGAAGCAACCAAGACAAATCACATGGAGGCACCACAATCTAATGAGCAGGGCATTGGCATGTTCCTGCAGATCTGAATTCTTTTCCCAGTTAAACAGTAGGAGTGGACTGCTTTGCAAATATTTAATTTCCAAGCTTCTAATTACAGTGGCTGAGTTTTTTCTCCTGAGGAAACAGGTGTTGACACAAGATCTGACAGATCCTAGCAACTGGCATTTGCTGGTCCCTTTCTCAGTTTTACAAACACACATGGAAAAAAGGAAAATGCACGATCTAACCTAAGAGACAAATATTTGGGCTGTGCATCAAGACTTTTTTTGATCTGTGTTTGCATGGTGAGCTGTTTGTCATCTGGCTCAGTTCTTCCAGAGATGGAAGTTTCAGCATCCTCCATTTTGAAATGGCCTCATCCTGGCTGAGAAAACCTGCACACATGGGTCAGTTAATAGGAAGTAATTAAATACATCCACAACGAAATCTTTTCAGTGAGGGGGATTTAATCTTGTCATCTTCTCTAGACACATCAAAAAAGGGAAATAAAATGCACAGAAGAAAACATTAAGAGGATATTTGCTATACTTCAAAAAAAAAAGGAAAAGAAAAACAACAACAACAAAAAAACACAAACAAAAAAACCCCAGCCCCAAACAAACAAAAAACCCAAACCAAAACAAAAAAATCAAACCTATGAAGATTCCAGTTCAGATTTAAACTACAAATGGCAAACAAAGTCAAATTTACAGTTTAAAGTATATCATAGTTCATTTGCATGCTCTAATACTACTAAAATTTTAATGCATTTGATGGAAGCAGGATAACCAGAGAAAATACTACCTACTGCACATTGTTTTGCTGCACTGCTTACATGTAGCTAATTACAGCCTCCTTGCCTTCACTCTAAAATTTCTTTCTTTTGTGGGTTTTATTTGTTGTCCTTAATGTTGTTTAAATGTAGGGGTTTGTCTGAATTACCGTTTTATTGTAGTATTAAACTTGTGTTGACCCACATTTATAGCACCATGTTATCATGTGTCAGGCAGTTCAGTTATTAATATAAATAACCGCTATATTTAGTTTGGTTCTTCATTGTGTCCCCACCCTCCCTACCCCTCCATAAAAATTATTATTTACTCATCCACTGGAACTGTTGTAGTCCATTGGTTAAATACATGCATTCTTTGTGTTGAGCACTGTTTTGGAAATGCACAGTACTCACCCATTTTAGTAGCCTATTGTCTACATTCTTACTGAGGGCTTTTTGAAAGAGCATTTTTGGCACAAAGCACTAAAAGCTCTATGGGCTGGCTACTAAATACACACAATAAATCCACCCTTTATTCAAGCTTCTGCCTCAATAACATAAAAATCAACTAAATGTATTTCACACTACTAAAACACTCAACAGCTGATGAACTTGCCTTGCCTCAGGTTTTTTTTCTGGTGTTGAAATATTATTACCCCTTGCCCCTCCATTCCCCTCATTAGAGTGAGTAACCTGGCTGCTTTGCTATCCTCAAATGAAAGACGATGGCTCTTGGCATCAGTGTCTCGTGTCTGCATCCCACACCTCAAGCAGAGGGAGCCCACCCAGCAAGTGCACTTTGAGCTGACGAGCTCAGATGGGGTCCATGCTGTCACAGCTACACTGCTTGAGGGATCTGAGCTCACATCCTTGTAGATATTTCCTGAAACCAGCTATTTCAGGGCTATCTGAAGGAGTTCGAAATGGCACTGAGCCATATGGCATATGTGTTAAAGAAGGGGTTTATTTCATCTTGTTCAAACCTATTCTCTTCTGTACTGAATTCCTTGCTATGTAAACAAGGAATCAGTTCAAGGTCTGACAGATTATTTGCTACTTCCACATCATTCAAAGGCATCCCAAATTCAAAGATGAATTCAGCCAGAAGGGACTTTTGACAATGTCTGGCCTGACCTTTCATGTAACACAAAATCCAAAATACAAGAGCATAAAAGTTAATGTCTTAACAATAGGGATGGATCCAGATAATTCAACCTGAATAGCACAAAATGCATCCAATTCTTAGTGCTGCCAAGTGATGCAAGTCATACACATTCAGGTCCCTGGGGTGATCTTCCTGGATTTTACAGAATCTAAGCTTTCACAGAACCACATGTTATGCCATGTGTTTTGTTTACTCTGCTATCCATTTCAGGTTGTTAAATTTTGTCCAGCCCACCATCTTCCGTAATGAAGAATATTTCAGTTCTAAATCCTCACAAGGTCCAATAATCAGAAAATAGTGGAAGAAAATGTGCTCCAGTCTAAATGTGGTAGTCAGTCTGCACCAACCATATGAATGTGTTATAAAGAGAACCTGCTCCAAACATGCCTGCAACGTCCAGGCACTGGTCCATCTCCTTCATATTTTACCACCACCTCCTTTTCTTATCTACTTCCATTTGACAGCCGTGCAATTTCTCAGCCTCTTCTTAAATTAACTGAATAATAATCTAAACATAAACTTCCCCTCCAATTCCGGGAACATTTCTAACCCTTTTAAAAACTCTCCTCACTATGTCTGTATCCCTTGAGGCTCTGACACCAGCACTAGGCATAAGAATTCTAGTGACAATCTTGGTAAGGCTGTACCCAGAGGCAAGATCACTTTCCCACTTATATTTGATACACTTTCTTCATTTATCTAAAAGATCTTGTTTCCTTGCAGCCACAGCACTGTTCTGAGAGCTCCTATTTAGGTGCTTTCTTATGTCATCCCCCTAAATCTCACCTGAGTACGTTAAAAACCTTCAGGTCCACGGAGCCTATGCTCACCGTCCCCACACAAGTTACCTTGCACTGGTTTTATTAAAGATAGTCTTTTGCAACTGGGATTAATTGACTAACAAAGTTGGATAACTCAATAAAAGCAACTTGTCTTTTGTTACTACTCCATCAATATTTGCAAAGCCTGGAAGCTCTGCAAAAAAAATTACATTGACAATTTAAATTCACTGACAATAATATCAAATGTTAGACCACAACTCAGTCCCATACTGGCCCTCCAAAAGGAGCACTGCTCACTGATCTCCCTCTCTTCACAACTGTGTTTCAATATCTACTAACATCTCAATTTTTAAAAGACACCCAGCTAAATCCAAGTTTCTAGGTCCAAATGTCATGCAGTATTAAGTTCTGAAGCTCAAGCACACAATGTCAGTTAATCTGCCTTTATCAACCTGCCCATAATCCACTTCAAAAACCCCAAATTTAAACAAAAAATAGATACTAATTGTCTCTCTGACAAGCTATTCCCAAATAACTATGCTAGTGTTAATGGAATTTTTAGCTGCCAAGCCTTGCTGATGAACTCCTGAATCAAGTGTTTTGTTATTTTACATAGAATCAATATCAGGCCAATTTGTCTACGGCTTCCTGGTCATTCTTCTTTACCTCTTTCAAGCAAGAAACAATATACATATTATCTCAAGTTCTGTGACATTTCTTTGGTTTCCAACATTGTTTAATTAGTGATTCAGAAAGCCTTTCATCTTTTTAAAATGGTTCCTATGAAATTAATCCCACTTTTTCCGCATCGTCCTTTGTTACATAGAGCAACCCTTTTATTTCATCTATAGCCACAATTTACAGAATGGATACATTGACCTGCTTCATCTCAAATTCTGAGCATATATACCAAGTGAACATCTCACTTTATTGGTTTTTTTTTTATTAATATGATATTCCAACAATTGCCCTTGCTTCAAACCTTCATTTAATGAATGGTTGGTTAGCTGTTTCATTACTTTCTAGCAGGAAATGCTGTCTCACAACAGATGACGTGGAATCAAAGCTGGTACCACAAAATCTACGGTGAATAAAATACCGCAAAGATTAATTTTTGAGTTAAAATACAGCAACCACACCAGATTTCTGCTTTCAGTGGAATCCCCCCTTCTTAAGGAAGGAAGCATACTGAGTATCTGAGTCCTGCCAGGATCATCTCAGTTCACCTGTGAAAAAGTCAAGTTTGTGACAGGCAGGACTGAACAGGTAATCAATAGCAAAGCAGACACTGTTCACGGAAGGAGGTTGTTTGCCCTGATAAGAGACTGAAGGAGAAGGACAGACAACTGGTGTCTAGAGACAGGAAAGAGCAAAAGAATTACACCTTTGCTATTGTGGTAATAATGAGTTTCCATTAACTCAGGAAATGCAAACTTTCGAGATGTACGAAGCAACTAAATCTAGGAGTATCTTAAACAGTAACAGGCATGGACAGTACAACAGGATAGAGAGTCCTTTTCACAACCAAGTTCTGCACCACTTACAAATGCACAAAAAACTTCAACTATAAGGAGGAAATAAAAACACTCTTGAGCTCTCCAGAGAGGTTTTTCATGGTCTGGCATATACCTAAAAGGAAAGAATGACCCTCACAGTCACCTTGACACAGAATTTCTGCCTCTCAAGTTCGTACCACTGTCCCTTTTTCTGAGCAATCTCTCTGCAGAGTAGGAAAAATATCTGAGCTTTGCAAGTTGGTTTCTCTGGGAGAATAAAGTTAGTGACACAGAGGCTGCAAACACTCTTGTACATAAAAATCCCCCAAACAATCCCATCTTCTGGGATTTGCAGCTCACAGTCAGCTCTCAGTTCTCAAGGACCAACTCCAGACCAAGGACAGAGCTTAATTTGAGTTGGGGTAAAGACTCTTCCGTCTAATTCCTTTTACCCAGAATCTCATATAGCCAAAAGTTAATGGATTCTTGCTACCAGGACTAAAAATTTACCAGTACACCAAGAAGAAGAAGAAGAAGAAGAAGAAGAAACTAAAAAGGTCTGTGCAGCAGCATTGCTTGGCAACACCTTCTACATTGTAAATATGAGACTGTCTAATTCAGTATCCCACATCACCCAGGCAAGCTCTGTATCACAGGGATGAGCTCTTCATCATACACCCATCTAGAGGAGAGGTTTTGTCAGAAGGGTCTAAGTGACAGCTGATGCTAATGATTTTTAAATAAAACAAAAATAAGTTTTGACTATTTTGTGTTGGTATATTTTCAATGGCCACTGCTGTTTCATAAAACTAATAAAATATAAATCCAAGAAAAAATGCCAGAATCAAAACTGTAAAATTAAAAAAGGTCAAAATTAAGCTTATCTTTTTTAATTCCAGAAATTAAATTTTTTGAGGAATCCCAACTAATTGAAACTGGAAATGTTTCTGAACTATCAAAAACACCACAATGCACACACCCTGAATTTCAGCCAGCTTCAGTAAACAGTTTATCAACACTCATTACTCACAGTCAGTGTACCACTGCACACAGCCTTAACATATGCTGCCTGGCACCCAGCCTCCCAGGGAAAAGAGCGGCTGCTCTAAAGATCTGGTTACTTAAGCCTGAGAGCTAAGAGACATAAAGGAGATGAATCTGTAATTATAGCCCAGTTACTATGCAAATACTTCAACACACTATCTTGGTAAGAATCTAGGTCTTGCCTTTCAGAACAGTTTCATTATTAGAAATGATTATTGCCTTTATTCCAGCACTGTGATATTTCATGCATCTTATATAGCACAGATAAGGAGCAAACAAGAACAAACAGCTTTTACCTCTGCAATCCTCTCTGGCAGCATCAAACTCACAGCCCTGAAAGGACTAGAGATGAGAAACACCCAGGGATTTTTAAATCTGTGGTTAGCAGAAAGCCTGAATTAATAACTTGCATCTCATATTTTAAGACTGCAGATATTTTTAACAAGTTCATAAGGTTACAGAGAGCTGAACCTGCACAGGTCAGACCCACCGTGATTCCTGGTGTCAGGCAGGTGGTGAGTCTGTAATGGATCGTTAACTTGTTGTCCTGGCTGTGAACAAATTTTTTAAGTCTGTTTTCCTCTACCGGGATTCTTGACTGTGCTTGTGTGATAGAATTACGACAGAAATTTCATTGAGGAGCACATATTAAAAAGGGGGGCACTGGCTGAAGGCTGCTGGCAGTCCCAGCCCCAGTAAGCACGGCAGCAGGGAGCAGGCAGCCAGGAATGCACAGATACAGACTTTGCTGTTCTACACGATTACTGCTGACAGGCACCGAGGCTGACACTGGATGTGCTCGGCCAAATGCTGTGCGGACACAACTGGGGTAAGCACACTGCACTGGATAAGCACATCAGACCTAGCTATGTATAGCATGGTTTTATCAGTAGTGTAGGCAAGCTGCTTTTTAAAGCAGCTTGGCTGAAACATAATTCAGAAAGGAGAAAAATCCACAGGCAAAGACTTGCCATTGAAAATGTCCTGCACCTTAGCCACAACTTCATTATCTCACATTCACTGGACTACTTCAAACATCCAACATGTTATTCACAGCCATACAGTTTTCACAGAATCAGCAGAGGAAGGAAAAAAGATGCTTAAAAAGAACTTTCTGCTCAAGGAAGTGAAAAAGCAAGCTGTCCTGCATACTTCATATAGTGCCTTACATTTATTAAGGACAAAATAATTTCCCTCTGCTCACGTAAATGGAGCAGATCCAGTATGTCTCCCCAGAGCTTCAGAAGCCACAAGGGCCAGCTAGATTTGGTTCACAGGACTGATGCAACCTGTGTGAGGCATTACTTCATGAAATGGTGAGTTAGCAACATGTTTTTTGCAAAATATTTCATTTACATCTTCCGTCAAGCAAACAAAAACAGTAATTGTGGGGAGATGTGTTTTGATTTTTCTGTGCTTCTGCTGCATCTCTAGATGTAAGCACCGTGTCAGGCAATTCACAAATGACACCTCATCCTGCAAGCAAACATTACAGTTGATCATTAAGAATGCTATGATATCTGCAAAAAGGATAATAGAGGTCTGGACAAAATGGGAATGGTATCTGATAGAAGGAAACATGTTTTTATGGAGTGCTAGATTAAATTCACTGTAAATTTTTGCATCTCCCTGCTTGCTACCTTTTCTCATTTGAAGGACAGATCTGTATTCGTTTCCAAACAGAGAGCATATTGTTCAACATGTTCTACAGCTCCTGAATCACACTAATTTATATTACTACATTTTTAATTTAATGATTGATATGTTGGCTTTGCAAACTGACTGTCAGAATAATTCATATAGTATTAAAAAACCCAAGTGTACAGTAGTTTTATTAATGCACCCTTAAAGAATAATGAAACCTTCAGCCTTGCTCTAATGAATTCTGGTGAAACACTTATGAACGACACTATTCATATATGCCTGTCCCTCAGGTGGGGAGGAGGGTGAGGGAAGGGAGGGAACAAGGAACAAAAAAAGCAAAAATATCTAGTGATAAAATGGAAACATTTTCTGAAATAACCTTCAGATATTAAGTCCTGGTAGGAGAACTGGCAGCTTCAGACATCCACTTATTTATTCCCCAGCACCACAGGATTATGAAGGATTGTTTCTTGGTTTGTTTCATTTAAAACCCTAGGCACAGCTATTCCAAGCTCTCTAGCAGTACTAAGACAAGATCTGTACACCTAAGGTCAAGTCCTGAAGCCCTAAATCAGCTTTTCAATCGTTGTTTTGCTTCAGGGGCAAATACTGTTCTCAGCACATATCCATGGCTCCAGAGACTCATCAGCACACTGTGAACATGACGCATATGAGCACAGGAAAGCTTGAAGAGAAGTGCACACAGTGCACGTGTAGGATTTGTTTTCAGCTGTCTAGGCCAAGATCTAGCTATCTATGGCCAAGAGAGAGGACGAATGAGATTGGCTACCAGCCGTTGCAGAGCTCCTTTTTGTATCTCTGCCTAAGGATGCTGTAGTACAACTTCTGATATTGCACAGCAAAACATAAGTACATTGTGACTTTTCCCCCAAAATCTGAAGTTTAATAACTTTCAGTAAGTCCGAGACAGAGTTACAAAGCACATACCTGATTCCTACCTGCTGTTAACGTGTCAAGAAGTATTATGCAGGAAGTGGAACATGGTTATAGTGTCCAGGCTGGTTGAAGGGCAGACTTGATCAATAAAGCTACAAGAGCAGAGGGATGCGAATATCCCTTCTGAGAATACTTTCCTTCCGGCAACCTGCACAGGACTTCAGAATAAAAATCAAAACTCCACAAGAGACACTTAAAGTGTGAAGTGTTGTGTTTCAAAAACACCCAACCTAGACAAAATAAAATGAGAAACCCAACCTCCAAGAAGTTACACTGAACTGTCAGAGAACAGATCTGTAAATCCTGTTTGATGACCACAGGGAAGGAAGTAGCATTGAGCCAGACTGACTTCTTGCAAGGTGTCTATGCCCCATTCCATTCATGATGGTGAGGAACACAACCTTCAGAACCAAAGCACTATGGCCTCTTTCTCTTTCTTTCGCAACATTTTATCTTTCTCTCAGTGGTAAGACACAACACTTTCATTCCCTTTGGAAGACAATGAAGAAGAATGTAAGAACAAGGAAATGGACTTTGGTTACCTGTCACATCCTAGTTTCCAGAAACTCACTCCTTTGGGGACTTTGGATTTGAGATGAATGGCACACTAAGACCCAGAAATGAAAACAGTGTGAAGATTGTTAGGACTCCTGCATAGAAAACTCTTCAGGCTCTCAGAAGCTGACATAACAAACCTGACGAGACTCTCAGGAGTCAGGAGTGACAAATTACCTGACTGGCCATGCAAGAAGGACAAGATTCCTCCCACTCTGATTATCCCTTACAAATATAGTGGGTGTATTGCATTTTAAATTTTACTGTTTAGGCTCCTTCCATTTTCAAAACTCTGTCACTCAGTTGTTAACAAGAAAACACCTCTGCAGGCCTGAAGGTCTCAGTCACTAAGGACAAGCCAATGAAAATAAAATTATCTTCCTCAGGATCATCTTGAGATGAGTCTTCTAAACTGATTCCAACCCTGATATTTTTCTTCTCCAAACAAAAACTGGATGGTGCAGTTACACACAACACAAGAGTTATGCCAACTGACTTCCCCCAGAAGCCAAGGTGCAGCTTTTTCTGGTGCCTGCAGTGGCTGTGTTAAGGCATGTGCTATTGCCCAAATCAATATAGACTGATATCAGAGAGAATCTGACCATTTCGCTTTTGCACAGTTATGTTTATAACAACATAAAACTACCTAGATGTTCCAAATGGCTGAAATATGAGGAAAAGCACATTCTAAAAAGAATGCAATAAATGGAAGAAAGTATCAATCACCAAGGTTTGCGTGCTGCAGAACACAGTCCTTTGGTGGCCAACAGTCCAGTTCAGGAAAGTTGTTGTGAGGGGTGGAAAATTGCAGTGCACTTCAAAGAATCACGGAGTCAATTAGCTTGGAAAAGACCTCCAAGATAATCAAGTCCAACCTTTGCCCAACCACCACTCTGTCAACTAGACCAGAGCACTGAGTGCCATGTCCAATCATTTCTTGAACACCTCCTGGGATGGTGACTCCACCACCTCCCTGGGCAGCCCATGCCAACCTCTGACAACCCTTTTCAGGAAAAAAATTCTTCCTGATGTCTTGAACCTGCCCTGGAGCAGCATGGACCTATGTCCTCTCATCCTGTCACTAGGTCTGTACTTCATTTGTGTGACACTTCCATGGAGGATGGTAGCTCCCACTGCTTGGGTGAAAATACCTTTGGTTTCATTCAGCTCTATTGTACATCTAAAGTAGGAATCACTGGAAGTAGAATTTCGTGTAATGCTGAAATCTTGTTTATTAGCTGGTTCTAGTCAGTAAATCCCAGTTCTGACTAATATGCTCTATGATGCCATGCAGGTCATTTTACTTTCCTCTTCCATAACAAGCAGAAAACATAATGGATATCTTACAGCTTAATTATATAAATTGCAAAAGCAACAGAGTTAAGGAAATAACTGAATGCTGTCCCATGAAAAATTCTAACATTTCAGTCTTTGACTAATTTTTACCATCAACGTTCTGAAACACAGTATTTAGAGAAGGGGAAACATCAAGATTTTAGGTCGCAAAATGGTGTATTCTTGAAGGAAAATTCTTTGTACTGAGTCTCCTCTGCAGAACACTTCCCTACAGAAACTGTTCCCTGGGCTTCCAGATGTCCTTATTCTTCCTGGGACAAGCCCACTGCTTAGATCATCCCTCTTGAAATAGTCCTCCTACTCAGCATCCAGACCCCACCACATCACTCTATGGAGCAATACTGTGCTGCATCACGGGACGGGGCGGGCAGGAAGCCAAGTCCCAGCTGAGCACAGGCACTACCTACAGCTCCCCTGGATCAGCATGCCAAAATAAGGACAGTAAATACTTTAGGACAGTTCATTTTACTGAAACAGTGCATGCAATTCAGACACAACAGGTCCCACAGCAAGATCTACTTCTGCTGTTAACCTTCCAAATCACTTACCTGTGAGAACACCACGTCTCCCTCTCTCAATGAACAGCCATCATGGAAATGAAAAGCTGCCTGGATCCCTCAGTGACAAGTAAAGGGTGTTGTTCTCACTCTGCAACACCTAAATACCCGGGTAATGCCAAGCTTGCATTTGAAAATAGTGGCAAATTGCCACAGATTCCAGGACTTGAACCTAAAATGAAACGTGGTTTCAAAGTAATCAGGAGAGAACTGAATAGATACTGTGTGCACATTAAACAAATTTCAGTGCACTTGAATAAGACCAGCAGAGTTTTCCCAATTTCTACAATACTTCAGTTGCAGATAAGGAATAAAGAAAAAAATCTCAGAAAAAGCAACTTAAAGTTTTACTCATTTTTGTGTCAGCCACGTGTCAGGATGGGTCCTCACCCAGTTTCCCTCTACTTTCCTGCAGTTGGTAACACTACTTAGATTCTCCTTCAAAGGAGGATCCACGACAATGCAAAAGCTCACTCTGCAAAAACTGTAAGTGGTTTTTTTTGTTGGTTATTTTACTGTGCCATAGCATAAAATTTTACCAGGAAAAACATATTTCTCTGCTTTTAAGAGTACATAAGTACACAACACAGAAGCAGATCGTGAATGCTGTTATGAGGGTATGCCAGCCAAGCCTAAGACCTGAAATGGGAACCATATCCAGCAAAGTGCTGAGTTTCTCGTAATATTAATGGCATATTAGGACACTGACCTTTTTTTCTGCAAAATGTGCAGAAAAATCTCAGCAATTACAAAAAGATATCACCTTTTGGGGTGGGGTGCACAGGGGCTGGAGGAACAACAAGGAATGGCTCAGGTTTTCTTGTAATTGCCCTGACATACTCCATCAATACAAAAACACTTGGGTCCTGTGTGACACTACTGCCAGATAAGAGACGTGTTTACTGGCTCTTACAAAATTTTTGTGACATTACTGGTAAGAATTATTCAAGACCGTAATCCTGATCTAGAAGACAAAGCCCAGCACAGTCAAAACAAAACAGCAACACAGCCCCTGCAATGAAGCTGACAGGCAAGGCAAAGCCAGTGGCTCAGAATTCCCGGTACACAGTCCCTCGTATATGTGATGGAAAGGGGATGACGGGAGGCCACAGGAAGTGCAAGGAGGTACCAGTTACTGCACTAGTCTGGGAAGCATCTTGTTAAGTGCATGAAATCAACAGCTAAAAGTCCTTTTCAGCAATCATGTGTTTCTCTTCTGCCTGCTAAGAAATGGGTTCTATTTTAGAACACTAAAGCAACAAGCTGTACCAAGTCAGTACCACAGAGAAACTTTAGAATGGAGCCATGGCATGCTACAGATACATTTTTTTCAGAACTTGCCAACACACGTCTGATGCATTCTCCATGCTCTACAAAAAATCAGATGTCACTTACTTTTCTCAGTCCTTCAAATAATATCTTCATCATGCCGTAAGATTTCCAGTGGAAAAGAATTCCAAGCCAGTAAAAGGAACACAGTTTATGTTGAACAAAACATTAGCAGATATTGGTAAGAAATGATAAAAGCAGTCCTGCTTTTATTTCTTGTCTGTATTTATTAGTTGAGGACCCAGAAAAAAAATCCTGAAATAGATGACATATTCATAGAATATCCTGAGTTTGGAAGGTACCCACATTTATATCTTATATTGTGGCACCGAAAACTGCACACAGGACTTGAGGTGGGGCTGCACCAGTGCAAAGCAGAGTGGAAAAATCACTTCCTTCTACTGGCTGGTGATGCTGGGGGATGTTTAAGAGCAACAATTAACAACTATTCATTATACAGCAAAACACAGAAACGTTTTGGAAACTACCTCAGTTGCTCATCAGATTACTTCCAGCAGCAAACATTCTTAATATATTAAAAAGGAAACCCTTTGCAATGCTAAAAGCACTGTCTTTTCCTGATAAAGGCCTTCTGAACAATATAGATTGCTTCCCCTCGTCTCAGGGATGAAGTGGTTACTGGTGGTTACTGACATGCCTAGCCCTATTCATGAAGATATTCTTCGAAGGTGAGCACTGTTTATTCTTCATGATCTATGCAATTGCTTCTTAATCACTGTTGAGTAGCATTGGTCTATTTGTGGTTTTGTGGCAGAGACACTTTTCTGTTAAAAAGAATTAGATGAACCACTTCCTGCACCTCAGGCTGAATGATTGTAAAATAATCGCCATTTCTGTGAACATGAGGATAATTTAAAACGGTATTTTAGATGTCCCAAATCTTACTAACAGTCTTTAGTGAATGCCATATCATGTTTCAGTCCTCACCCAAAACATACTGGCTTAATCTAGGTAGGTATTAGTAGCCCCATATATTCACTAGACCGTGCAGAAGAGCAGCACATATTCTCATTTTCTATTTGTTCATATCAGTTTTACACTGTAAATTTGTAAGAAAAGAGGAAGGAGACTCATTCTGTTTTGGTAGAACAGTATTTCTGAGTTATAAAAAAACCTGCCCCCATCCCTCAGCCTTTCAGGAGGCTCACAGTTTGAACCCAATAAAAAAATCTAGAACAGTAACTACTCCATCAGAACTCTGTTCATTATAGTGGTTTTCAGCAAATGTCTTTTGGTACTTCAGCAGTGCCAAACAACAAGTAATTAACATTTCTGAAAACTACCCAATGTGAAAGAGAACAAAAAAAATGTTTCTAGAAATTTTCATTCCAACTTGATTTCTTTATTCACTGAAAAAGTGACAAGTATCATCACATCACAGTCTCCACAATGTGTGTACTGTATCTTTACACATTTCATCTCTTTAACCAGAAAAAGAACAAAGGAAGAAAAAGATAAATGTAATATTAGCGCTGGATTTATGTGCTGCAGTAGAAATAAGATGAATACACAATTCTCGGGCTTGTCAAAGACATATTTGGGTAGTGGCAAACACATTTCAGAAAATGGGCTACAGTCTCCTGTTTGTCAGATGAAGTGCAGGTGGAAGTTCAACATTAAAACAAAAAAAGAAAAATCCAAGATGAAAGTAAAAATGTGAAAAAAATTTCAAAAACTCCAAACATGTTTAGAGAAATTCATCGCTTTCTGAAGAGAACAATCAGCTCCAAGTGCCAGTGTCTATTCTGCAGCACATTCAGACAGATCTAGTCTAGCAGATCTAGTTTTCCAGAGCTTCACTAGCCCTATGCTTCTTACCCCATTTTGTATTTCTCTTTTTTTTTTTTTTTTTTTTGGACATGCAAGTTAAAGGTTGATTCAGTTCTCCTCTGCAAAACCCTTTATTTTTAAAGGTTGTATAGTTGGATTTACTGTGGCTGGTTATTGCAAGGATGAGAGGAAGGAGGGCGTAATCCTACAAGCCTTGGGAAATTGGAAGAATAAATCATGATGGAGACTTTTTCCTTTTATTACATTTACTTTTAGAAGAACAGTATAAATAAAAAGACTGCAAACAAGAATGAACAAGAAACCAGGAAACACGAATTGTCCTTTCTTCTATTCCTTTCTTATTCCTACAAAAGCTTTTTCTGTCCTTACTCTAGAAACACTACATTCTCAAAATCTATTAATATTCCTCGTTTTCCCTAGCTAACTGTCATTATTACGGAAAGTGAGAAACGGCTGTCAAGCTCAAAAGCAAAACCAAGCACATTCCAAATCCCCTCCAGCCATGCTTGTTCCATATAAGGACTTTGCTGCTATTATGGCAGTGAGCAGAGTAAATAATTAAAAAAAATAATTAAAAATGTTAATAATTAACAATCCCAAAGCACCCTGGGTTTTTTTTGTTTTGTTGTTTTTTTTTTTTCCCAAACAGTTTGTTCTCCAAGCGGAAGCAGGGAGAACACAGCGCTTATCAGTGCCCAGGACACAGGAGACAAGGAAATTTAGATCACATAGCATGTATTGTAACTACTGGGAGAACAGAGTTAAGCAAGACAAAAATCTATACCCAAATGGAAAAATCAGCATGGATTCATCAAAATGGATTGTGCTGAGGATGGAAGTACATAGATGTCAGTCAGAATACCACCTTCTATCTATGTTTAAGGACTTCACCCTCCTTGCCTCCAGAGAGCAACTAGGAGAGAAGAAATGCCAATGTCTTCTTGAGAGAAGGAGGCTTAAATAAAGTCTGGAATTAGTTCATTATTTCATATTCCAACTGCAGGGTCAGACTTAACGACAAGGCCAACACCAGTCAGTAACTTCCAGTCATAATCACAAATTCAGTGCCACACAGACACGGCCAGAAATAAAACAGACCATTTCACGACTCCCAGCTTTCTGGGAAATGTCCTTTTAATCTGTCCAGCTGAAAGTCATTTCAAGTCATTTAAGGTTGATGATTCTTAGTGTAGCTCAGATTTAGGCCTGGTCATACATCACAGGGCTCTGAACAGACAATCAAGGCTGGAACTCCAGCAGTACTATCATTTCACCTCCTTGACTGTACTTCAAAATGGACTGGCACCCAAAATGCAAAACACTTCTGAGAGCCCGGTCCTCCTGCTCTGCCCACCATGCTGAACTTAAACCTTCCCCCCAAAGACCTTGGACATAGCCCCTCTACTCTTCATCATCCCCTATGTTCTTATTCAAGGCAGGACCTCCAGTGCTTTTGCTGGGAAGTGACTTTTCTAAAGATCATGATTTTGCCCAGACTGTTGAGTCATTGTGCTACAATTGTTTTAATGACAATTAAAAAGCCTTCTTTCTGATCATTTAAAAGTACATTAAAATACAGCCCTAAGGCAATGAACAACTGCAAAAGAGTAGCAGCTCCAATGAAATCTAGGATTTCTTTGTCTCTTTTTTTTATTTTTCCTTCTTTTTTTCAGCCAAGCAACCTCAGAAAAGCAGAGGTTTTAAGTAGAGATAATGTACTTCATTAAACCAAATAATGCAGCTAGGAGAAGCAGACAAGCTTTCAGACACACAGTTCCTTCAGATGAAACATCACAATAAATAGTATAAATTAAATAAAATAATTAATAAAATTAATAAAAATTATTTAAAAAATTAAATAATAAAATCTCAGATTATTGCAGAAGTGTACTTATCTCCACTGACAATAAATGTTCATTTGAGCTTTACCATTGCTTATTAAAGCCTTAACATTTTGGTTTGGGAATGTACACAAGCCCTGTGTAGCACTGAAGCAGAAGATTTCTCCAGTTGAGCTTATGTATGAGAAAGAGCAAAGATTCTAAGAAAAAAATATCCCTGGTGGGTGCAGAAATGCCCGTGATGTACAGCACAGTGCAAATACCTTCCCCTTCAGTGTTTCAAAATATTTTTTTGTAATTCACTAAATTCTTCTCAGGATTTTTTCTCAACATTTAAAGAAATTATTCATGGCAACATCTTCTCCAGGTTCACACCTCAGTCTTCCATTATTGTTGCCATCTTTACAATCACTGCAGGAAGACCCTTGTGCAAATCCTACAGTGAATCTTTGTGCTTGGTACTGTTCTTTGTCATTCCGGACCCACCTTTGGTCTGCCCAGTCAGGAGGGTTTTCCCAGAGGAGCATCTGCTTTTCCTTACTGCAGAATTCTTTTATTCCTCCTTGAGCATGTGAGTTAGCATTTTTGTACAACTGAATCGTACCTAACTTTATTGCCCTACATCTCATAGTCATAAAAATTCTTTTCATATAGCACTCTAATCTTCTTCTTTATTGACTATGCCACCTAAACTTCCGTAAATGGCAAATTTCATTAGCACACTCTTGATTTTTCATAAAGTTCCCTAGCAAAAACATTAAATCTGATCAGGTCTAAATGTGAGCAAGTTGAATTTCAGATGCAACTTTCCCCATTGTTTTGAACGTGAAACCTGAGACTAAACCCAGGCTAATGTAACCAGAGGTGATCTATTCAAATAACCTACGCAGTGCACTGTACACACAGGGCACTGAAATTTTAAGGCAGTAAATGGCAAATACATGAGTTTGCTCCATGTACTGATTCACAGTTGCTGCTGTGGGGTTCCCCCCCCACCCCGCCCTGGATAAGAATAAGCTCCAACTAGTTGAGAGGCCTTTTCTCATATTTAGAGCATTCATCTAGAGACTGACTGTAGAGATTTGTCTATCCATCCTTCACACTTGGCGCTGCCCTGAACTGATCACCCCTTTAATTAACCATGTTAAACTAGCTCCCTGAAGCTTATGATGCTTCTGTCACTTGCCTGTGGGTTTCCTCTTCACTGCAAGCCTGAGTGCTTCCATTAAGTTTACAGTAAGAAACCAATAGAGGAAATGATGAAGGATATCCCTGAGCTCCATTTGAAAGACTGCTAAAGAAAGGCTGCACAGCAAAAGAGAATTTAATAAAATCACTCTTTTTTCTTCTTTGATGCCTAGGGAAAAGAAAACAGAAAGAATATATTTATATTACTGTATTTAAAATGTCTTTTGTAATAGCAAAAAAAAAAAAAAAAATTGCCAAGCAACAGCACGCCACAACAGAGGACATAGTGCATGCACCAGTTGTAATACTGTAGCCCCCTGACCTGGTGTATCCATGGTTTCATCATTGAAAATGTGGATTGTAATACCGTGTGCATGGGAAAGAGCTGGAAACAAAGAAATATTTACGTGGACTGTAAATAGATGGACTGTATCTTACAGAATCTCCTAAAAAGCCTCCTCTATACATTAAGAATGCAGTGGCCACCTTGGAGATGTAAAAATTTTGTCAGGTCACTATTTGTGGCATCACCATTATCTCCTTTAATGAGCATTGTAAATGATGAAGTGTCAAACAATTAACACATTTCTCCTAGTCTTGCACTTAGGATAACACATATTTCCCAAGAGTGGGAAAGAATTTATTTGGCTTACTTTCAATTTGTGCAACAAGGGTACAAATGTAGCCTCAAGAGCAGCAAGTCTGGTATATCATTACCACTTTCTCCAGGTACACATTTAAAAAGTTAGGAAGCTTCTCCCTGGGTTCACAAAACTGATAATGATGAAGCAAATATGACTCTTGGCAAACATGCATTTTGCAAAACAAGTTAAGTATTTTAGCACCTTGAAAAAGTAATGGAGATGGTATGAAAATACTCTTCCTCCTTGCCTTCTTCTGAAAAAAGACAAAAATCAAAAACTTTCATAGTTCTAAGTGAATTTATATATTTTTCACTGGTTAATGCTTCATGCAGCCATCATCTTTTTAGCCAAACATTTTTTTTTAACCAAACATGATACAACACAAACAATATGTAGATTATTTAGAACAGGAATAGATAGATACAAACAATGACCTCTGAAAATTCACTGCAACTAGTTTACAGAAGCCAGGCTTCCATTTCTGTGTGTACAACTCCTCCGGATAAATAAGAAAGTATTTCAGCTCCCTTTAATAAAATCTTTCATGCAACAAACACAATTTGAAGCAAACCGCAACATTCCTGTTTCTCTCATTGAAAAAAGGAGAGTTGGCCTGCCAGCAAATGCAAACTGGAATGCAATGTGCCAGATCTGAACAGCTGTATGTATCCCACTTCTCCTGAGGCTCCATCACATGCCACATGCCAGTCACCATAATTAGTGAGAGTTAGAAGGAAAACTCACAGTACAGTCAGGAAATGTACAGCATTATGCATAAATAAAAGATTACTGCTCCACAGTGCTCTTGTCTCTTCTAATTCCTGTTTTTCCTCCCCACAGACCAATAGCAGTGTTGAATCCTGATAAAGCAAAGTGTGGTTCAACCTCAGGCATTTTGTGAGGCAGAGAGCAATTAATTGGCATTAAAGCAATACATAACAACACATACTTTTCTGCCAGGGAAACTGCCAACCAAAGAGTTAAGTTTGGTATTATCAACAAACTTTAACCACAAATTTAAAAGCTTTCTTTATTTATCTATCCCCAATGTGGAGTAACTGCTGCCCATTTCATCTAAGCATTTTAACATGATTTTAATTCCAACCTGCCTGTACAATCCATGGAAGCCAAAAGACAAATCATGTGCCTAGTGTTGAATACTTGCTTAAATGTTTGCTGAATAGAATTTGGATGAATTAAGGATTAGGTGATAAGTATTGGTAGGAGAAAATACAGTAAAATTTGCATCTGTGGTTCTCCAGACTACAGAATGGAGCAGAAGCTGTTGCATTGTGTCCCTGTAATATGTAATGAACCATGAAACAGTTGCTAATTTATCTTTTGTTTCCCGGAAATGCAGACCTGAAAAAGGGAAGTGATAAAGGGGAAATACGGATCCAAAATTTTACCCTTCCTCCCATTCTGGAGCCACCACTCGCAGAATGATTCTTCTGTTTTACCTTTGAAAAATCACTATTAAATTTGTGCCTCCTTCTGCAGAGGGCAGGAATTGGAACCTCTAGCAAAGAATGAAGAATGTTCAGCATTTTTCTAGTTTTATTTTCAAAAGCTGCATGGTTGACAGAACATATGAGACACAGCAAGATGGACAGTGTGCCTAGATCTTTCAAGTTTACAACTGTCAAAATTGTTAAACTATGCTATTTTTAGTGAAATTACAATTTGGAACTGGCATGTTGATTCCACACAGTTGGAGCCTGCTTCAATGCCAGTGAACATACTTTGATTTATTGCTCTTTTATTCAGGTCAGGAACCATAACCTCCAGAGCAGGGAATTCATTGGTTTTAGTGCTCTAGACAAAGAGGTGAATGTGGCCTTCAGAATTAAAGCTGTTTATGCTATGAAGGAGAGGACAATCTTCAAAGTGCTGAAACTCGTTTCCCCTAATTAGCTAGAACTAAATTTGATTGCAAACTACTGAAACAGACAACAGGGTAGGAAAATAGAATTGTTCAACATGTCTAAGGGAAATGAAATCTGGAAATCAGAAATTAGCTTGAGTGTAAAAAAAAAAACAAAACACAACCTTGAAGAGAAACATTAAAGAAATAAATTAAAAGCTGAGCGATAATTAATTTTAAGCATAAATCATTCCTTAGATAAATGGGGACTGGCAGCATTTTAAGATGGTGCCAGTAGAAGCATCCTAAATGTCTTGAAATTAAAATAGAAACCAGTCAACTTCTGACAACAGTTAATTTCTCTCTTCCATAGAACTTCATTTCAAATGTTATTTGTGCATTCTCTATGCTTTGATCAATAATGTACCAGCACCTAAAGTACAAGCAGCAGCATCTGTACTCAAAGGGAAAAAAGAAAAACAAACCACCCTGTAGAGTGAGGGAGGTGCTAAGTAGTCCACCAGAGAACAGAAATGGTTCTCTAAATGCACTGTCTCGAAATTACAGTAAGGGAGTTGGCAGTTACACAGGAATTAGGAACATAAGCATCCATCGCTCCCAACAACACCGGCACAGCTCATTCAAGTCTTCCTGATGACCTGTGTAATAACAGGAGGCATTTACTGTAGCGTGCCCCGTGAAAGAATTGTCCTGATTAGTGCTGCTAGGAGAGAATGAAAAGAAACTTGGCCTTTATGGCAACCTGACAATTCACTAACAACTCCTCTCAGACTGGTGGTGGCTGTTTGAAAAGCCTAATGTTATGACAGGTGTCAAGGAGAAGCATATAAAAAAAAAAGGCAATCTTAAAACAAAATCCATGGAAATATAATAAATCTTTAAACCTGGCACCGCTCCTTCAAAGTGAAAACAATTAAGCACCATTTCAAGCAAAGTAGCCAAAGGGAATGACAGAAATCAAACATTTTTATTTCCAGATTAAGTAACATTAAGAGAAGAAAAACACAAAACACAAAGAATAGAAAGGATTGGTTCTGCATTGCTAAACCATAAGGGACAAAAACCAGTGTTGGCATAACATTTTTCATTAACTACAGCAAAAGCAAAATGTACATATCAGTGTTACACATCCTTTTCTTGCCTAAGGCTCTGATTAAGTTCCCCAAACTTCCTTTGCTCTACAGCTTTTAATGCACCACCACATATTTTTCTGCTATCATTGAACATGTCAGAGAAATATCTCTGCAGCATGCTAAATCTAGGTTAAGAATCATGGAGACAAAGAGTCCCTTTTTTCTACTTGGGATATTGAAATGGCCATGGTGAGAGATTTTTTTTCTAGTCAACTACATCCACATCTGTGAAACAGCAATCTCCCTTTTGCTACAGCATCAGCTGCAAGTACTCAGGTGACTCAAAGAAATTATTATTTGATTGATAATGGCCACTGGAGAATTTCTCTTGCATAAGAAACTATCCTGTTATGAATCTGATAAAAGTGGCATGGTCTCCTCCTATATAAATTCCTTTCAATTTCTGCTGTATACAGGGAATACAGCAGAGGAAAATGTGGTCTATGGGATTTACAGAACCACAGAAGAAAGAATAGTTCCTTAATTTTTCATCTCACTGCATCTCCAAACTGTAAAATGTTTCCTTGACAGAATTCCCTTTCCCTTACAAAAGGCCATAACACTTGCAATCCATAATAACTGATGTATTGTAACATCAGTCTTTCTGAAGGCAGGAACATACTGCTCCTGACACAGACACCTGGACTGTTGGGAGCTGATCAGTTACTGGTACACTTGTCTGGGTGACAACATACATGCATTTAGGGGCTTACAACCTCTGTGAGGAGGGCTAAAAGGCACTTTTCCCTCCACTTAGTTCAGGGTCCAGGTAGGAGAAGGGGAATGTGTGTAACAGCATTCATTATAACGTACACAAAAATAAGGCAGTGCATAGGGATATTACAGGTGTTACAAGTGAGCAAAAGTTGTTCACAAACTTTCCTCTGCAAGTATGATTTCCATTGTGAAATACGCAATTAGAATTGTGTCTACTTCAGCTCTCTCCAGCCTCATGAATTTCTGGAAAGTGGGGTAATATTTCAATATCAATAAAACAAGACCAGCTGTTGAACTGATATAGAAAACTTCTTTGGCCTCCACTAGCAAGTGAAATTTTCCCTGCAGCACGAAGGAATTTTTATCAGATTCAGAATGCTGTTATGTGCATTTGACTCGCACACACGCTCCCTTCCTGCGAACACGTGCTCCCTAACAGAGGAACAAACTGCATCCAAAGCTTTCTGATCCGCCTCCACAGGATATTACAGAACAGCTGCAAAATCTGGGTTTCTCGTGTCCGCATGCAGATGGCTGAGTTAGAGGAAAGAGAGCTCAGAGAGCTCGTGCTTTCCTTCCACCCTCCCCTGTGCACTCCGGAGGTGGCCTGAGGTGCTCTGACAGCCACAGCTCCACCAGCAGCTATGTGGGCATTTGGTGAACGATTCGTGCCTCAAGGTGAAACTGATGGGAAAACAGGGATGATTTGCACTTCTCACCAAACAAATGGTGAGAAAAAAAAAAGAAGACGAACATCAACTCCTGAATGCTCAAATCTGCTAACAGCACTTCTGATTGTACCTTTTTCTTGATGTTTCTCCAAACACTTCAGTAAGGCAGGCATATAAGGCAGGTGAGAGAACTTCGCATTATTTCAGGCTTTTGTAGTTCTGAGGGCACTGGATTTACATTGGTTAGGAGATCAATACAAGAGCACCGAGCCGTCCACTTAATTTTATATTTCAAACCTTGACTGACTTTTTCAGGCACCATGAAAATCTCGTTTATGCACTGAGCTTAGCATGAAACAAATCTACAATTTTGTATACTGTCAAGCTTAGTGCCACTAAGACAATTTCTTAGGATAGAAGCCCGGCATCAAGTGGTCTTGTTACAGCTACCTGAAAAAAATAGAGTTGTTTGTTCCTGTGTGGCTCCTACACTGTGCCCTTCCCTGCAGAACCAAAGTACTAAGTATGATAGCAATTATGATGACCAATATAGAATACAGATATTTCATCATTATTCAAGAGTGTCAAAGTGAATTTTATACCATTTAATATATCATCCTCAAAAGAATAGCCTGAGGTTTAGGTAACCCAATTAGTATTTGAGTGTGAGCCCAAGCACTTCATGTGTAGTCCAAGTAAACATGTGGTCCAAGAAATTCATTGTCCAATATAACTGTTTTGACATCTAGGCCAGAACTCCAGAACTAAATATTTGCATTTCAGTTCTGATTTCAGGTCCCCACCAGGCCTCCTGGAGGCTGCAAAGTATGATGTTGTTTTCTTTCACTATCTTATTTTATTTTTCTACACACCTCTGCTTTGCCAAAATCTGCCTGGAAACTGAATATGGGAAACTAATGTAACAGGGAAAATCAGCATTTCAGAAGAATTCAGAAGTCAAAAACATTAATAACAGGGGTTTTTAGGAGGTCAGAGTCAGTAGACTTTCAACCAACTTGTTCATACTAAGGAGGTTCAGGCTGGCTTAGAAGATTAAGTCAAAACAAAATACCAAAACGTTTGTTGTGCCATATATCAACATTTACCGTTAACATACAGTGTTTGATTTAATTCCAGTTTCACATTTCCACTGACAGTTTCCATAAAATCAGCGAAAATTTAGTTACTGGATTTCTCATGCCAATCTCCCAAGTGCTGAGAAACTTTTAGACTATGTCTAGAAAAATATCATTTAATATTGCCAGTAAAACATCTCATGCAGCAGCAGTAAAATAGAAGAGTTTCTCCTGTCTTAATTCTAATGCACTATATAATGTGTGAAATCTCTCCTTCTCAGGGAAGCTGAAGGAAACAGGGTGTTGTTTTTGTTGTCCTTGCTCTGTTTCTTTCCTTCATCATTTTCTTAATTCTAGAACAATAAAAACGACTCAACTCCCTTACCTGATTCGATCCCTAAAAAACAAACAAACAAACAAACAAATCAGCTTTTTATTTTCTCCAGTAAGAAATCAAGAGCCAGTTATTTTTATTTTAAACATCACTTAGAGGACCATCTCGCTTGAACTATTATACTCCACAAAAATATTTTCACTCATCTTCTTCTGTCAGTAGAAATAGATCATTATTAGTATTGCTACAAATTTTGTAACAACACATTACCAGTTGGAAACTGCTGACAAGGGCAAGGAACCCAGCAGTGCAGTCTATCACAAAACTTTACATGACATCAGCGTGGTGTGAGAGTGCAAACAGCAAATACCATCCTCAGCAAATGTCCTCATTTGCAGCATCTGGAAACCGGATGTAGCTGTGTTCCAGAAAGATGAATTTGCCATGGAATAGGCATGGAAAAAGCCTGCTGAGGAGAACAGGGAGTCTATCTGAGCCTGATTTGTTTAGCTTTCCAAAATGAAAGCTGCAAACTGTTACGATTGTGATCCATAAACATACCCAGAGAACATATATTCAAGCTGAAAAATAGCACTGATAGAGGAGTAAGTGTACAGCAAGTGGACACGATTAAGCTGCAGCTGAAAAGTCACGTAAGTATTACTGCTTTTGGTATGAGGGGATTCCAAAACTCCCTCCTCCCTTTAAGAACTGGACAAAATGTTTGACTTGTTTGATGAGGGAACTTGATCAATTTATACCATGATTTGTACAATCCAGAAGTCTGAATTCTGTAACTTTAGAGTAATGATGATGTGACTTCAGGATGGTATCTTCTATCTGGTTCAAGACACCTATGTTTGTGCAGGTCTATCAGGATGCCAGACCAACCATTTCATGTTCTCTGTTCATTTTTTCTACAAAGCCTGTATACTTTTCTTTTTAACTGAGTTAAGGCACTATAGGGACACACAGGTTTAATATCATAGGGAACAATGAATTCCACCTCAGGATGGATATCCAAAACTGCTGGAAGAAAACTATCCTTTTCAGACTCAAGCCTTGCAAAATTTCCGAAGCTTTTCTCCCTTCATTTCCGGAAGTCTCCTCTCCATCTTGATTCCCTTTTAACTAGCTCTTAACATCACAATCACAGACAGTCCGTGTGTCTACACCACACCGGCAGACATTATATTCTCAATATTTTATTACAGCTATTAAAAGCCATCACAGGATTGGTTTGTTTCTAAGCTGAACAAAGCCATATTAAATGAAAAGCACGGTGCAGAAGTAGAGGAAGAACTTTACAATCATAGTTGACAGCTTAGCTATTTATGCTGTAAAGGCATCATAAATAATTTCTGAGGTCTTCATACATTTCTGTACTTGGTCTGTAGCAGGCTCATAAATAGATTGATAGACCTTTATTAACCAGTGATATCCAAATCTTAAAGTAAGGCAGTGCCACAGCCTTCTCTCACAAGTGCAATGCCACTTATAATTTTCACAGAAAATTTGCCTGCTCTTCACTAGCAGACACAGCAAATACAGGAAACTGCTTCAAAATGAGAAAAATCAGATTGATTTCTTTCACTAAGGATCTCAAACACATGAGAAGAATCAAATTTCCAGAGACCCTCAACACAGCCAAAAGCACACATATTTTCAGCTTTCCTTAGGACTATCTCCTGTTGTTATTCCATCTAGCTTCCCTTTACCCATCTTTTCCACTCAGCTACTGACCTTATGTCTGTTCCCTCCTCGCTGCCTTCTGTAGTACTTTTCCTTTCTTTGTTATCAACTTTTGCTAATGGGTCCTCTTCTGCTTTTGTGAAGTTGACCTGCAGCCCTTAGAAATCTCTTAGTTTTTCTCCAGGTCCTCACCTCTTATTCTAAGATCTTTACTCTCCTCTCCTCCAACCCACGCCTGCATCTATTCCTCTTTCTATTTGTTGCCATAGTCCTCGTTCCTCACATCCTGGTCCTGTGCCTTCTGATCTCAACCCTTTTGGCCTGCTAATTACTCTCCCACCTACAGCATAGTCACACAGCTGCTTCCTCCTCCAGCCCTCGGGTTATACCGGGGTTTGCTTTCCTTCTGATGACCGGCAACTTCTAATGACCTGGAGAACCAAGTATATGAAACTCCTCCTCAACTGCTTCATATTTGCAGTGGGACATAACTAATTCTTCTGCAGAAATTATAGAGACTGGGATATATTTCCCCATATGATAAAGGGAGAACTCTTTCATTAAAAAGTAAAAGATGGTCTTCTTTTATCTTAGCACAGTTTTCCTAGAAGTTTTTTCCTTGCTTTTCCAGCAGAGAAAAAAAAAATCTAATAGGAAGACGATACAGTTTTCCAAGAACACTAGAGTTTATAAACAAATGTATTTATACAAAAATAAAGTAATTTACTAACATAAAAAAAACCTACGAGGCTTAAAAGTGACAGATATTTATGGAGGAAAAAAATCCATCAAGACTCATTAAACAAAAACATACTACCTGCCAACGCAAAAATTAGAAAGGTAAATAAATTTAAAAAATCCCAGATATACAAACTGACGTATTTGCTTACTAAGTTCTTCTGCAGGTATCTATTATTTGACAACTTCTGGATGCTGGACAATGATGACCTCTGGTCTGGCCATGCATGGCCACTCTTGCTCAGCTCTTACTTCATCCACCTTGCCTTCCACCCCGCACCTTACCCTCCCACATATTCCTGTCTCTCCAGCCAGCCTGCAGTCTCTGAAATATTCCTTTACACTCCTAGAGCAGAGACCTGTAAACTGGGTACATCAGATGACTCAGAACCCTTCATGTCTGCCTTGACTTTTTTTAATCACTCTTGGCAGACAGCCTGGCCTGAAGAGGCACCTGGGCAGCTCCACCACAACTAACAGTAACAACTAACACTGAGCACAAAAGGTAAAAAACAGTTGTTATTTAAAGTCTTAAAATATTCAATACTTTCAAGGCCAGTTTTTTATTCAATTGCTCAGAAATGATAATTTCAGTCTGCAGCTGAATCCTCACTGCCCCCCTCTGTACGTAGCATGCCTAACTGTACTGCTCAGCAGCACACACGGGCTTGTCAGAGCGGGCTGGGAGCTCGAGCACAGGCTCTCTAGGCACAGAAGTGATGAGAGTTTCATGCAGAGATTTCTCAGCTGTGGCCCCTCTGGACAGACTGGAGACTGAGAAAGCTCAAGTGTGTTCTCCTCGTATCCCAGGGTTAAAGCAGGGGAGGAACAAACTCAGCAACAAACTCCTTAACAAAAACCCTGCTGAGGATGCAGATTCCATAAGGCAGCTCTGTGAATCTTTCGACTACATCTCCTCGGTACCAACTGATACAGTCTTTGGAAAGGTGAGGTATCCAAAAGAGGTGGACCTTGGCATATTCAGAACCTAATCTTGTTCTGGTCACCAAGGAGTTAAGTAATTATAAAATATTCAGCTTATGCTTCTATGTAGAAAAAGTCATGCAAGATGAAAAAAACAGTGTTTACACACCCTTAAGGTTTTCAAAATGCTCTTCAAATATTAATCAACTGTCACATTACAAGTTAAATTGTACAGGACCCCAAAACAAGAGATCAGTAAACAGGAAAAAAGGGGCCTGCTTTGAACCAGCTCTTTAAAAGTTAAGAGGGTGTAAGGGCTTGGCAAGTAAAGGAAGAGTGAAGGAGACACAATGAAATTCGGAGACAATAAAGGTAAGCTGGTCCCTTCTAGTGAAGGGTCTAACGGGTGGTAACTGGAAAAAGACAGAAAAAAAAAGTACGTCAAAACAAGAATTCTCAGCAGTGAAATGAGGACAGCCTCAGAAGGAACATGAATCAGAGATAATCACAACATGACAGATTAGAAATTTCTAAGCGTATTGCAAGTATGAGAGATACAAAATGGTAGTAGATGAACTTTATGTAATAATACTGTAAAGAAGTAGGAAAAGAACAGGAAGATCATCTTTTGTGAACACAATCAATTTAGAGAAACATAGAAAAAGAATAGCAAGGTCCATTAAAGACCTCCACAATCAGACTTGAATATAAGCTAAAGATCTTAATGGTATCACAAAGATAAATTCTGTGAAAATGTTTCCATAAACTTAACAGAAAGGAAAATAATAGTAAGCAAATAGCACCTGGAGATGATTACTGTTTTTCAGGGACTTGGCACAAATAAGGACCGGGAATCTCCCACTCGAGCCATCCTCCCTGTACAATCTCTTCAATGGATAGCTTCACAAGATATTCTCTTTGACAGTCATAATATTAACATAATGCTGTAGGAGACTTACAATAGCACCTCATTATTTGAAAGAAAAAATCTGGGTTTAATGTCAAATCACAAAAGGATCACGAACCTGTCATATAATACAGCTGTGAGAGGTTAAATCAGGAGAGGTATTTGAACAGTACCAGTGAGGCCTCATCTGGAATAGTGTATACAGTTCCACCCAAGGAAAAGAAATTCAATCTGCTTTAGTAGTAGTATAACTAAGGGAATTAGAACTTATTTTAAAGAGGAGATTCTTGATTTGCATAACCTCACAAAATGAAAGCTGAGAAGGATGTTGTCTATTTTCCACTCGTTCTTATCACAGAACTAAGCAGCAACAAGAAAAAAGAGCATTTTACCTAAAGATTGATGCTGGCACAAGAAAAAAAATATAAATCAGCCATAAACATACTCTAGGTTAGAAATTACAGTATAACTATCAAATAAGCAAGGGTGGGAAAGGGAATAGAAACAGCAGATGCAAGAAACCACAACTAGTTAGGCCAATGAATATAAAGAAATGATTACATAAACATGGCTGCATGAGACTGAATTTGATGACTCACACAGTTTCTGTTTGTTTGTATGCTTGTTTCCCCAGTTTTATCAGTCAGACTTTCTCCAACTCAGGTCTGTGTTTCCATGGATTAGACCCATCTGCACAAGAGGAAGCTGAGGTACCACATGGCGACCCTGCAACAGTCTGACTTATTCGCACTGTCAGAAGGATCCATTGTGAATTACTGACTCATGAGAATTAAGGAGGGAAAAACCAAGCTTGCCAGATGTGCTTTTTTCACATATTTTGACAATTATAGTTCAGCTTAATCATTTATGATAATACTTCATAATGTTCTAGCGAATACTCTGGAGTATACTTCACAAAACATAATGAAGTCTTAAGTAACACGGGAACTCAGCTTTTAAATCTTTGCTGAGAAGCAGGAGGAAACAGCCAGTGTTTTCTGCAGATTATGAAGAATTACTGTAGTAAAATTATGAACACTTCCATTATTGCTTCCCCATCAGTTTCTTAAGAATTAACTACTGTAAAATTACTATGGTTATACAGCAACAAGACACCCACAAGTAAGATCAAGTTTAAATCTCAGGTTTAAAGGAAGCAATGCTATTAATGAATAACATGGGGTTACACAAAAGAAACCATGGGAAGGCACTAACAATTTCTGTGTTTACATCCAGTTCTGTACTCTTAATTCTTATTGAAAGTCAGCTGTCAAGTCCTACATAACAACCTGCTACTCCCTTGCTAATCACAGCTTTCCTCAGCAAAAGCTGCAAGCTATCACAAAAATGCTTCCTTCATTTAGAAAAAAGGAATTTTAAAAAAATCATTCTAATCGAAATTTTCCATCTGACTCCTTTATCACAACTTCTGGCCAGGGTTGGATAAGCACCAAGAAAACTCATCATATGATCTGGCAGAGCTCATTTACAGCATAGACAAAAGTTGATACAAGCAGTTAAACATCTTGTGTCAGCAACATTGACACTACCTCAGCTGTGAAAAATGTCAACAGTTGAACAGTGCCTGTACTTAATTTCAAGGAAATTAAGGAAACCAGTGGCATTCACAGAAATTTCCTATTTCCCAACTTCCTTGTTTTGCTGATTGGCAGCAGTTGCCATTATAACATAAGGTGGAAAATAGGAACAACTTGCACAGATCTATCATATGTTTCACATTCTGTAAGTGTTTAGGTGGAAAGAGTTATTGTTCCAAAGCTCAGAAAGAGGTAACAGAGTATTCACTGCAGATGCAAGTCTGAGGCACTCTCCATTTCGTAACATCAGAATCCTTCCAAATGTTGTGCCAATGGAGACAGTAAACTGACAAGAAATGTAGATCAATGTTCTTTAAACATTTCAGCTTTTCTGATAAGCAAACATTTCAGTCTCTGTAATATTGTCAAACTACAGCTGCAGAGAATTTTGAAGAGGCTCCTATGTGCGCTTTAAATATTCCTATTTCTTTCTACCAGAAAATGTTCTCAAGAGAGCATCACGCCAACACAATCCTGCTCGCACTGCAGTCAGTTTCCTGCATTGATTGTGGCAGAGAGAACAGGCAAAACCTCAAGGAAAGCTTGGAATTCGATGTCACTGCCTGACTAAAGTACTTCACAACTTGCACCAGTGCAAAGAGTAAGATAATTTGCCCCTAGATTTGTGAATGAGAAGCACAAATGACACTGCAAAGAGAGAGGATTTGGCAAAGCAGGGAGAAGGCTACAGGCATTACACTGCCATTAAATTAGCATTTAATCTTTCCTTCACAAGATGCAGCATTTTCCTCAGAAATGTGATCTTTGCAAGATACCAGACCCCGGGATGTGTCAAATAATCAAGAAGCTGATTTCCTGGCACAGAAAAATCTTTTCATGCAATAAGGCTTTTTGAATGACAGAAAAAAAAATTACAGAAAGGTAGTGAGTACTTCTTGTTTGATAGGGAGAAAAATTATAAAGCGCTTGCTCTAAAAGGCAAAATATTACTATAAAATATAGATTCCATCATGAAAATTGAGTCCCAAAGGTGCAAGGAGATAAACAGAGTAATGCACCTAAGCCCTGATAGCCTCAGGAAACTCCGTCCCATGTAATGATAGAGGGAAAAGGGAATTGTACAATTCAGTCCATGTTCTGCGTGTGCACAAGAAATCTGAAAGGCAGGAAGCAACTTTGCAAGTGAGTTGTAATTTTGTCATGTTCTTTTGACACGAACCAGTAAAGCTCTTGAACTGTTCACAGTGAGGAAAAAAAGAAAATATTCTATAAAAATAAATTATGATTCAGTATCCACTTACTTTAACTTTTTTTCTTTGTAGCTTTTTCCGTTCTTTTTTACTTCTGTTATCAAATCCAGGAAGGAAGAACAAAAAGTCTGTCTTAGGCAGTTTCTGGATGCAATGACTATTCTCTTTACAGTGTACACTCTTTAATAGTTCTGTTTGATGATAAAAATTAATCAGCATGCTGGTGAGACACCAAGTAAGTGTGTTCTTCAAATGGTAGAAACTTCCTCTACTTAGCAGATAAAATAAATACAAGAGAAAAAAATAACAAAAACTTTACTAAACTTTCCACAAGTCAGAAAACAGTAACACAGGTTGCTAATCACTTCGCAATGTCTATCAATACTTTGGCTATTACTTTGCCAAATAAAGAATTAACCCAGATAACTAACCAGATAATTCATCTTTACTCTTCACAATACCCAAGATTAATCATATAAAGTAGAAGCAGGAATAACACTAAGAACTAGAAAACTGAATTTTCATGTCATATTTCAAAGAGATTGAGCTCTGCAGGTTTTACAAAAACTTCAAGGGAATTTGAGTTACAGTATTTGAGCTCATTACAAGAGCTCAAAATCGAAGAAGATCAGAAATGCCAAGAAAAAACAAAAGAGATGTCTAGCATTTTCCAGAAAATCAACTCCTGTCTATGATTTTACATCAGCGTATAAAAGGATAGTAACAACAGAGTCAAACACCTTTGCATCAAGCTGGTTCTAAAAAGTGACATTAAAATACTGTGTGTTTGTATGCATTTGTGAAAGGCAGCAGAGCCTCCATACGGGTACATAACCTGAGCTGTTGGAGCTTTGCGACCTTGTGGAATAAATTTAACAACACTGCTTTAAGGGAACATGATGCCTATGATTTTCAATGACTTTTTAATGTCATTATTTTAATGGCCTCCCGCCTGACCATCGTGTCCCTTCTAATACACAGCATGGCTGCTTTGCACTTGCCCTCACTTTCACTTTTCTCTCTGACTGTTGGTTCCTTCTCACCCCGTAGCTGCTCTGGGCTACGGGAGCACCAAGGATGGGTGGCTGCTCTTTCCCGTCTCAGTTTTAAATTTTAAAAAATATATACCTGTAGGAAAGCTGTCAAAAAGATACCAGCTCAATAAACTCACATGCTAGTGACCTGGTACACACTTGTGAAACATTATTCACCACTGAATAGTAACATTTCAGAGACATACGATCAACACAGATGTATGACTAAACCAATACCAAGGGCTCATTAATGAAAAGAAGCATTTTCTAAGTTAACTGCTATGGTCTACGTACCCCCTGATATGTAACAGAGTTCCTGGTAGGACTTTAGTAAAGCCTCAGGTTGCCGTAGAAAGCAGAGGAGGAAGGCAGAGTGTATACCAAGGTTTCAAGTCATACAGGCTTATCCGACAGTTCAACAAGAGAGCAAAAAGGCCTCTGAGGTCTTATCTTGTATTGATTCAGCTCTTCATACAACAGTTAAAGCAAAAATCTCTCTTCTTCTCTGGATAAAAAAAATAAATAAAAATCAAGCAATCTTAAGGCATAGAGATGTTTTGTTCAAGACAGTATTTACTTCTCTACAGGATTAGGCAAGCACCTATTCTCAAGGAGCACAGACGATAACCTGGATTAATTTTGTTGCTTCTCCTGGTGTGAAATAACTTGTTTGCCAAATATTTCTCAAGTAACTGAGACATCCAGAAAGTCTAAATAAATCTAGAAAGTGGAGAAAACGGTAGTAAAGAAAAAAGCTTAAAAAACAAACATACCATCAAGAAAAATACTGAACGTCTATATGGCAAATACTTATTGCTATATATCAGATTTCCTCTGCAAAAATTCACCAGGGGCCCATAGATGGGAAGAAGGAAAAACAACATACAGCAGAACAATAAGAGATACTGAAGGAAGCATATATAATAAAAAGAGCTATAAACACTTAGCAAGATAGTGACAACTGTTTCCTTGAAACTTAGCACCTCGTTTGGTAACATAAAGATTTCCAGCAATGTGAAATCCATGCATTTTGTCGCTCTAATTCAGACTATCCATTACATTACAAATTCTTGCATTGGCAAACTGCATAGTAACTCCTCACTAGGAACAGAAGGCTTTTATCCAGGCTGGTAAAGGAGGAAACAAAGCCATATCTGTACTTTGACCTTGGGGTGACAACACAGAGCAAACAAACCTTTTCACAAGACCAGTCCAGAATGGACAAGCTGCAAGCAAACCACTTTTCACTTATGCAAGCAAAACTCACAGACATGATAGCACAGAAGAAAGGAATCAAATCCTTCAGAAAAACATGTAAATTGCTGGAAGCACTGAAGGACCTGTGTGCTCTGAGGTCTCATCCAGAACTTGCTAAGAGTCACAATCTATTGTTTGTTCAGTACGTGTCCTGTATGCTCTGAAGACCTGTTCCATAAAAGCAAGGTCCAAATGTTCAGAAAGCTGACTGACTGCTATAAAAACATATTCAAAGTCTATCTGCACAAGAAGTTTGCTATCTTATGAGAATATTCTAGCAAGGCTCAAGTAGAGATCTTTGAGATATGGACAGGACAAAGTGGCAACAGACGTGTCATATTCTCCAAGAAGACAGTTCATGTTCACAAATGCCTGCAAATTTCTAGCCACATGTCCATTGCAGTGAAGCACAAATTGAATAAATATTTAAACACCGAGAAACATTCTCTTGTTCGATGTTAAGATGTAAATAACAACTATTAAACCTACACATTTGTTCTGTTGTTATAATGGTCTGAAAGGTGACAACTGTCTTGGAATCATGACAGCATTTAGTTAATGGGAGCACATAATGATAACAGTAACTGACCCCCTCCCTCGCTGACAGATGGACAAATCTGTGTTACCAGAGATGCTTTGTTTTTCCTGTGCAGAGTCAAACTAGACCCAGCAGCAGACAACACGGTAATAGCATGAGCAGTACTCCCACTTCCCCACTGCTGAGCATCCTTGAGAAACTATTAATTAGTTAGAAAGTTTAAATAGGCATCTTCCACTGGTTTCTTTATGAAACCATGTTATTCATCTCAATTAAGTGGAACCCCACAGAAGGGCTGTGGGGAGTTCAGAACAACAGCAACTTTTTCAGAAGACTCTTTCTTATTTCACTGATTTATCTTCTTTTGTTAATTGCCTAATTTCACCTTTTCCTGACTGCTCTCCCCTTGGGAGGTAAAGACCACTTAGCTATTTAGTCACACAAGCAAAGGGACTTTGAAAAAAACCCACACAACCTGTGTTCACATTTTCAGACATCTGACAAATGAAGCTAACACATTAGTAATTAAAAAGTATAGCTTTTTAGAAGCTCATCTTATTGGCATACTGGAAGTTAGAGGGAAGAAAACTGAATAGCTTTGGAGAATGAGGTTGTCAAATGTGCATGTTTGCTCACACGAGAAAGGTGAAATTCTCACACTGTTCATCTTTCCCATTTCCCTGTCCTGCCAGCTTCATCTCTAATGACTGATTAAACCTCCCAAAGCACTCTTGTGGGACTATCAGTTTAGGGCTGATGATAGCCAGAAAGATAATTCAGTCTGCATCTTGTTACCATTTCTGTAAAGTCAGAGCACCTGGGAGTTTATCATCTAAACATTACCCTTCTCTCTCTAAAGAAAGATACAGGTGCAGGTTGCATTGTTGGTATCAGATTTTGAATAGGAAACTACAACTCACCTGTCCCGATAGAGTCATTGTAATCTAACCTTAGATGTAAAGAACTGTCTCAAAACTGCACCTATACAGAAGAAACAGAGTACAGGATACTCTACCCTACTGACTTTCAGCATAATCTTCTGTCATTGCCCATGAAATAATAGCAATACTTTTAAAGCCCAATCCTCGGGAGTTGTGTTGGGTTAGGCTTTTTTGTTAAGTAATTTCTTCTTTCACAGTTGTAAAAGAAAGCTAGAAAAGTTATAACTCTACAAAAAGCAACATGCTTACAGATTTGAAACAAACTTTTGTAAAAAGAAAAACCACTTGGATCTTATCATTTGCAGTTTCATTTGATTTGGATTCAAAATAGTTGGCTTCACCTTTAGTCCCTCCTCTCATTTTCAGTATTTTCCTATCTCAAAATGTACTGCAATGTTTAATTTGGATTTTCTGTGCCAGATTTGTATTCCCACTACTATCACGCTTTCAAGTTTGTTTTTTTAACGTATCATTTTTGTATTTATTGACTGAAGGAAGAATTAAATTATGCCAGTTCCTCCAAGGAAGAAAGAGACAGAGAATTTTCAGTCCTAACTGGAAATGTTGCACTAGGCCACTGTCAAAAAGAATTCCTTTTGGTAGCAATATTTAGAACTTATCAAGAAAAAGTATTCTGGTATAAAACACTTTCCAACCTTCTGAGTATGCCAGTCAGCCATCCTTGTTCATTAACAACATTCTTAATTACTTGTCAAAAGATTTCCAATAACCAATTTCCAGTTTATTAATGTCTTGCAAAGATTCAGGCTTCTGGTTTAGTAGCTAAATTTCTTTTTCCTCCTGAAATTCTTTCTGCTGTTTTAATGCAATAAATACTGTCTCCAAATATTTAAATAAATAAATAATGCATGGAGAATGTTAAACTGTGTATTTTCACCCACCCTATGAGATAAAATGTTCAAGATTGGACATGTGCCCAGTTGACTGAGGCATTCAGCCAACCCAGCAGCATCCCGGCCTTTTACCTCTTACTCACAATGATTTGCTCTGCTCTCTTCAAGCTCCCCTGGGACTCTGGTGACCACAATGGCCTTGGGCTCTTTCACCCAGAGACCTATTCAATCACTCAGCCAATAACACAACTGATTAAGAGCAATGGCCTTTTATAATCTTCATCTCCACAACTTCATACCCTTGCATAGCAGACCAGAACACGAGGAGGTATTTCATCAACTTCAAAAGCATGAGTCACTCGAAGGTTCATTAAAAACATACAGTCTGCTGTACTCTAAGTGTAGAACCTCTGACTCTAAAATATATCAAAAAGATGAAAGCCAGCAAAAACTATACACCTGACTTAGTTGAGTTTTCCAGATTTAGGAATGACTTTACTGGTATGTAAATCTCTAACAGAATGAAGCTTGCATTTGTCTAACAGAATGCATATTTGCTAATAGCCTTCATCAAAGAGAGACATCTATAATCTTTGAGAAACTCAATATGACACAGTAAATAGCAGTCTGAGGTACACAGATTCAGTTTGAATGTGTGCCCCATGTTCCAGATGGAAGACATCTGCCATCAAAGACTTCCCTCCCTCCATCCTACAAAAAGTTTCTAAGTACTGCTGGGGCCTCTCACAATTACGATATTTTATAGTTTATAGAAACTTAGTCTCTTTAGGAAGGGTGAATTTGCCTCATTTTGTTAAATCTCTGCACAGAGTTGGCTGTACTTAGATTTTGGAAACCCTCTGTTGACTATTCAACCACAGATCACCATGTTAAAAATACCCAATTGTCTCAAAAATGTAGATACGCCACTCAATGGGATAAAATACATTTAAGCTGGAACACTTATTGTGATGTGAGTTCTTAAAAACAGTTAAATATCTCTATATCATTACAGTGCCTTAGTTCAGTTGCAAGCCATGCAAGTTCCAGCAATAGCTTAGAAAGAACCTATTGAACATGAATGAGTAATTTAAAAGCATGAAAAAGCATTTATGTTAATCACAAGCACCAACTGAAAACACATTTACATCATAGTATTGACCCTGGTGGGGATTATTATTGATAATTTTGCCAGTAGTACACAAATAAAATACCCTTCGATTATAGTGTTAAGTTCATTATTAACCATGCAAATCTGAACTCAACAAAAAACCTGCTTTTTAAATTATTAATTAGAGAATGACAACATAAGTGGTTTTGTATTGAGTATAAACCTCTGGAATCAATGAAGCTGTAATACATGAAAGAAATTTTTGTATTATTTTAAACACCTTAATACTGTCAGGAGACTTGCATCAACATTAATCCCAGGTAGATAACACATTCAAAAAAACCAGCTCTCTTTGGGTACAAGACTCTTTAATAGTTTGCAGTAAATATTATTTGCTGAGACAAGCATCCAAGCTCACCAATTTTTGGTCTTTACTGAATTCTTCTCAGCTGCAATTAACTCAGGACCAAACTTGGGCACTTCTGAGGCAGAGGTCTGTGAATTTTGTGCTTTGACCTTGAGTGCAAGTACTGGCTGGGCAAAAAGGATGTTACAACAGCAAGTTTGAAAACTTCAGTTACTGGGGATTGATCCTGAAATTGCTTAATATTTTAAGGAGACGAACAGAATGGGGTCAGTTGATGCTTATTGTGTTTGACATGCCCAGGTATCAAACACTGAAGACACGATGACAATCCAACACTGATCTGCTGTTTTACTGGGCTTGGAGACTTGAAAATTCAAAAGGAATGAAACATTGAACAAGAGTCACGTTCCCCATAAAACATCAGTCTCAGACACTAAGCACAGAATCATTAAAAAGGGCTGCACTGCATTAGAAACAGCAGTGGGTTTGCTTCTGAGTCAGGTGATGATCCCTGTGTCCAGACATGTTGAGAGGAACTTGTATTGTAAAATCACTTCCTCCACTATTGTCTGGAACATCTTAAAAGCAAATCATGTTTTGACTCAGTATCTAAGCCACTTCCTGAAGAACACGTCAAACTGCACAAAGTATCACCCTGCTGCCACATAGCCCCTTCTTTTCTTACGCCCGAGAAACAAAAGCACATCAGTAACACGGGGGTCCTACACAGGTGCAAAATAGAGACATGGTTATGAAATAACCATCAGGATCACACCTCCTGTGGTAACCCTGGTGAAAATAAAATTCATACAAATGACACTGCAAAACAAGCGATGGAGCCTTGCAGCAGAGTCAGGGGCTAAAATCAGAATCCAAATGCAATTTCAGAGAATCAAAGTTTACCCCAAAATTACTTAAAATGCTGGTAACTGTAAACAAAATCTAGTTCACAGAGTTTTTACTCTTCCTATTATGAACTCCATCAAAGGAAATTAAAAGCTTCCAAATGCTTTTTCCAGATTCCAATGGAATATTTAATTGTTGATAGGAGGAAGCAGTTTTACATTGCAATAATAGCTAACATAAAATAATTCAAGTCAGAAATGGCAACAGGATCTTCCTGGGGAAAAGTCTGTTCCTTTGGAGTATACTTCCCTTCAGCACAACAAAAGCCCAGATGTGGGACCTTCAAATACAGTGTATTATTATCTCAGGGCAAATGACAAATTTATTCATAGTTACTCTGGGGGTTTTTTGTTAACAGAATAAAAAAAATTCTCCACTTTGACCTCAAATTTCTTGTGTTTACTGCATATTCTTCTGGCTCTTGGTTTGAATATTTTTATTATTCTGAGTAATTGCATGGTGGCATTTTTCATAATCACTAATTGCATTAGATGACTCTTGTGATCAGGAACAAAGCATACAGGAGGGATTGAATGAATGGAACGATCCTCAGAATCAATAACTATATTGAAGTCTTCCTACATACAGATTTTTTTTTTTGTGTGGACAGAATAACTTATCTAATATTTTCATCTTTATTGTTGATGCAGGAGCAAACTTTTTTTGTTCATTCTTGAATTTAGCATTGTCTCAGATTTCTTACTGTCTCTAGTCTACAACACTTTGAACTGGCACAGCAAATAACTCATTTGTGTTGTATTCAGCCCTATGGCTAGATCATAAAAACTTATAAAATGAATACAAAGAATGAAAATGAAAACAGTACACAGAAAAAAATATAAAAGGACAACAAAACTAAATTTCTTTGTTAGTGTTGGTTTTAAAATGATTCATAATTCAATTAGTATAGCTCACATGTTTGTTGATTTGCTAAAGAGGGCTCTCCAGGGCATAAAAATATTTATATAATGATTGGAAAAGCAAATAAAATCTACAAACAAAAATCGTTTAAATTATAACTGAAAATTTGTTATCCTTTAAAATATAAATTGGAACCATCAAGAGAAAAATCCCCTTAAAGAAACATTTACAGTCAAAACAAAAACTACAACCGCAACCAAACTGAGCTTTCCCTTATTAAAATGTCCCAATTAAAACTCATTATTCTCGAGTATTTTTGCTGTACACAGAAGAGAGCAAATATCCTG
The DNA here is from genome assembly GCA_013396775.1 of Cephalopterus ornatus. Lineage (NCBI taxonomy): Eukaryota > Metazoa > Chordata > Aves > Passeriformes > Cotingidae > Cephalopterus > Cephalopterus ornatus. The sequence continues at coordinate 501,606 of VZRE01008318.1, read as the reverse complement.
CTTATATAGTTCTGACTCCTGATGCCCCTACTTCAGTTCCTTGACTCAGCCGAACAGTCATGGGCATAGGCAACTGTTGAAATACTTTTTTCACTTTTCCCCAGTTTCTAACATAGGGGTCTAAGATGAACCACAAATGTCATTGCCTGAATGCAGCATCCCCTGCCCCCAGGGAGGGAAATGCAGGGTACTGTCATCAAATTGGGTGTGCAGGCATGGAAATGGGACTGGTGTGTTCATTCGCACAACTTCACGTCAAAAAATTAGAAATAATAATTATTTTATCACCTATATAAAGTTCTTCCTAATCTACATGACTACGAACTGATGCAGATGCCAGATATTTCTTAAAGTAATGACAACAAAGAATGAAGGCCTTAGTTTTCTGTCTCCTCCTTCACATGGGCTACTCTAACACCACTGCAGTCTCCTATTAATACATATATGTTCTCCTGGAAAGCATCCCCTCATCCAAAAATAATCCAGTTGGCATGCTCCAAGGGCTCCATGATGCATATGAAAGCATGGTCACCTGGAGGCAATCAGGACATTTACTTCAAGTATGCACTCCTGATCCAAATCAAAATGCTAATGGTAAACTCACTCATCCTACCGTACAGAACTATAAACATCCACACAATTCACCAGCTATAACATTAATGAGCTGCAATTAAAAAATGAGAACAAACTGGAAAATCATTTCTCCCGTGTATTTATGTGCCAGTTTCCCTGTACCACACAATGGACCCCTACCATAAAGCAAAGATCTAGATGCTTCATCATAATATATTTAGTGACACACGGACAAAATACAAATGTGAAATTCAATGTTATATAAATTAAACGATAATCACACATTCCTCCTCAGTAGTCTGATCTGAATTGGGGAGAAGCTGGAGCTCCTATTAACTACACAAATAAGCCATGAGTTTCAAGATGTGTTCAGCAGCTGCAGCTTCTATTGGGATAAAAAAACACCTACTGCAAATAAATAAGTGCACAGTTTCCAAAGAGTTCCAAATATACTGAGCTCTACCGGAAATCTGACTGTGACTAAAATTCAATGTTCTTTAGACATGTTTAGCCCAGCCATCCAAATTATGACTTCTGCAGAGGTCTAGGAATTACACCAGTTATCTTCTGGGATAATGAAAATAAAAATTAAGTAAAAAACTTTCAGAGTTAGGCTGAGACAGAGTGGAATTTATAAGCAAATGATTAGATGATGGAGCTTAGCTTTAAATGGTGTGAAATTACTTCAGGACCAGCAGAACTTCATTACTTTCTCTGTTTGTGCATAATGGATTTTTGAGTGTATAATTTCTCTCCTGAAAAGCTCCATGATATTAAAATGTCTTTGATTAACTAGTCAAGAAGCAAAGTAAACAGCAGACATTTTTATATACTAGTATCCAAATAACTCGGGAGAATAACTAGTAGCATATTGAAAACTAAACAGAGCCAGAAATGCCTTGTAAATGTTACAGTAGATGCTTCTGCCAAAATATTGTCGACTGGTACAGATTGCACAGTGCAATAATTACAGTAGATGACATAAAATTATTATAAAGTAACAGTTTATAGTACAAAGTCATGCATTATGTATTTTTACTAAGTAGCTACAAAAGTGTATGAAATGAAAAACTGTGAAATAGTGTAAAAAGTGATTAAACTGATCTAAACTTTGTCTACACCACACACAAATTACAGGCTCATTTTTTCACAATGTTTAAACAATGCATCTGTTATTAAGCAAGAATTGTTGGAACTGGGGAGAAAGGTTTTGAGGCCTAATATTCCATTACTATACCAGGATAACAGCTTCTTTTTAAATTAAAGCAATGTACATCAATTTTAATCCCAGGCCAAGGGATTTGAATCAAAAGTTTGAAAGAGAGTGGGAATGAAGGATGCCTTCATAATAACATGACCCTCTGATATGCTACAGAGAGATTCTGACTTTGTCTCTCATGAGTCACTCAGCACTGGAAAAGGTCACAAAGATCAATATACATTTGATATGACAGGAATTGGTAACCTTCAACTATGTGACTAGTCCTGCCTTTTATTCTAACAGAAAATAAAGTGCAGTGTTGAACAAAGTAACAGAAACTAATAGCCCCTTAATAAAGCATGAAAAACTTTTAGCTGAAGCCCAGAGTAGGTTGTGTGGTCTCTTTTGGCACACAACAGGATTGTTTCATCATTGCCTCTTTACCTCAACACCATTTTAATCACATGATCCCAACACAAGAACAATCTAAACAAATTTTCATACAAGTAATTATTTGTTGTTCAGTTTTATATGATAACCCTCACTGTTCCCCAGTTATAAGGACTTGACATCTAATTTGGGCCATGGATCTCCTTTATTTTGTACGTGCATACATTGCAAATGCTATACTAGATTTTCTGTCAATGCGATGAATTTTATCTTATCTGTATCTGAGTGAATATTTATTTTTAGAATGTCTGAAACATAATACTGTTTAATACATTTAGCAGATATTTTTCATTAAATTTATCGAGAGATTTAATCACTGCTGTTAAATTCCTTGTAATAAATAACTCCCATTCTGGGTTTTATTTATTTAGAAACAGATGCCAATATCCCACTGCACAGCCTGATGTGGTGACCAAAAGCAACAACCTTAACTTCCATTTAGATATTGGGGAAGTAAGACTTATTTACTGTAGGTTAACATATACATATGCAGCATATGTATGTATATATGTGAGAAGTACATTTGCATACATCTGTGACTCACAGAGATTAAACTGATCTCAGCTTTAGTAAACATTTTTAAACTCAGTTTTCTTCAATTTGTTGTCACTTCTGCAAACCAGGTAGGACCAGGATGGTGCTTTAGAGATGCATTAAGTGTTCTGTGTTTCAAGAACAGAATCTCTGTCCAGCAGAGGTACATTTAGGAATGCATTGGGCTGTCTTTCTCTTTTGTCTCAGCTCACGGTGTCTTCCAAGAAAGATTTTACATCAAGAAAGATACTGCTTTCCTTTAGAATGTCTCTGTATTTTGGCAATGCTTGGTAACTTATTTTGAATCAAGCCAAGAAACAAAAAAGCCAGTTGTTCATTTTACAGTTTAGGAATATCTTAATCTATTCCCTACTTGCAAACATTCACTATTTCTGGGCAACCTTCCTTCTAAAGATAACTTTGCCTTGACTAAATTTAGTTACAGTGAATATAATAATTCAGTCTCTGATTAATCTATTACAGATATTATTAATATATCTTTGATTTATTACATATAAATACATCTGTTACATATCAGTCACCGAATTTATCTAGCAGAAGTTATCTTGCAAAGGAAATGTGCCTCTCCACAACAAGCACTCTTCCACAGTCACAGTAGTTGTTATATTTAGGAAACAAATCTGCCTGTGACTTGACATTTCCTTCCTGCTGCAATCTGGTTTATTAAGGATTAAAAATGGTCTCTATGTCATAGTATATAAGTATGGCAAGAACTTGTCCTGCACAGAGTTCACAAGATTTCATGTCAATAAAAGCAGACACCTGTAAAATCAACATTGGGAGATCTCCCATTCACACTGTGAACCACAGGAATCTGATCAAAGACAAATAAAACCTCATCAGCATGAAGAGTTAAATGCAAATTATTCAGAAATTTTTGAAGTGCTGCAATCACCTGTTGCAGTTTTTGTCACCCAGGCCCAAGAAGGGCTTCAACTTGGCCAAAGACCAAGTCTATTCTTAAAAATAACAGATAAATGAACAACAATAGATAGCAAAAAACAGAGTTAATAGACCACCTATATCCAGGCTTCTGTCATTTGACATAATTCCATCTTACAGGACATTTTGCCATAATCCTATTTCATTTATCACAACCAGTAGTCACTTCCATGGACAAAATACAGATTTCATACCCATAAGAAAGGAAGATTTTGGTCATTTTCATGAGACAGGACATTGTGGTGAGGCACAAAACACTTCAGAGAAGTAAAGATCCTACTACGCAAAACTCAGCTCCTACCACACTAAACCATTCAAGCAAACAAGTCTCTGAAGATGTGTCCACCTAAAATCATAATTTAAAGAACATGAGCCCAGAAAAACACTCAGAAAGCCTTTTTCCATTCCAAACTCTATTTTTTAAGCTGCTCACATCTCTAGATCATCAAAATCTGTCAAATAGTAACTTAAAAATCATATACTTAAAAAAAAGTATCTAAACCATTTTAGTTTTACACCTCTATTTTACCAAATAGTTCTACAGAAGGTATTGGGCACACCACATACAAAAGTACTCACCTCTTTGTGTTTTAGTCCTTCCAAAAAGTACTCACGCTGAAATGCTGAGTTCCTTCCAATTGAGGGTGAGTGTAAGCTGACCTCTATCTTTGATTGTTTAAACAACTTCTGAAGCTCAGGGCTGGTTTTGCTCCATAACAGCACTTCCCTAGTATTGGAAAGACCAGAGAGGAGGTTTTCCTTGGGTTGAAAGTTTCTACAAGCAGGGTTTAGTGAGCAAATCCAGTCCTGTGATTTACCCAGCCTGCAGAGTTCAGTACTCCTGGAACTGGCACCTTAACCACTTGCCAGCTAATTTCCCTGAACCAAGTAGGGTAATTTACACCTGTGAAATGTCAAGAAGGAGGAGGAGGGGAACCTAATACTAAAATAAAGTATGGTTTTTGTGATAGCTCTAATATTGGCAGGTGAAGTACAGCTAGCAATCTTATGCACTGATTGTCACAAACAAAAACATGAGGAGACTGAATGGAGGGAATGCTAAGAAGCTCTCTGGTTTGCATAAAAACTTAGCTATCATTTTCTTTTTATGATATTTTCTTAGTGTTTGATTTCTTTTCTAATGACAGTGTAATGCACATTGACACCTTTTCATTTCCACATCATCAAAAGTTCGCTAAAGGCTTACACTGAATTCTCACTGCTACAACCACAGTGGAATCAAATTAGCATCCTAATGAATTCTCCATGGACTTGTGCCCTTATGTGTTTTCCCCATTCTAATCTCATATCATAATAGCACCATAACTGGGTCCCTTCAGATTCCTACCACAATCATTATCAAACAGTTAACATGACAGCTACACTACATTCAACTGAATAGAAAGTAAGAAGCATTGTAAAAGAACAAATTCTGAAAAGCAACTCCTAGATACAGTTATAATATCTAGTTTGGTGTTTTGGGTTTTTTTCCCATAATATTCCCAAATAAGTAAGTTGAAAAAAAAGCTTCCAGGCAGCCCCTTAAAAAATTTTAATACTAAAGATATTCATCTGGAAAAAATTTAAGCCATGCAGCACGAAAGTATGTTAACTGTTAACTAAACTAGTGTTTAATGGTCAAGTGAATGAACATCTGGAATGCAGAACACAACCTATCGAACATATGCACCCCAATATATTATTAAACGTGAGCAATGGGTTTAAGGATGAAACCAGAATCAGTACTATGAGAGGCCCAGAGAGCTGTAAGCATATGCTCATAATAAGCATACTTATTTTATCATGGCAATCTTATCATTAGACATGGAATCACAGAAGGAAAAAAAAAAATTAATTTCTCCTCTTATATGGCTGCTGAGTGATAAGAGGCACCAAAATATTTGGCATCTGTAGGCAAGGCGCTCAGCCTCTTTTTGCAGACCTCAGTTGTGATTCCTGTTTGAAATAACTGTCAGCTTTTTTCCCTCCCATAGAGTTATGTCACAGAGAGCACTGAAAAGAAGCTGCACATCTTTCCTGTAGTATACCAAAAATATGGAGAGAAATCCAAGGGAAATAGCTAAAGTGATTTTCATGGAGAAGCAGAAATATCAGTTAGATGGAATCCCATAAATTCTTATGAAAATCCTACATCTCCATCTCACTTCTATCTGAATTGGCAGTGAATTAATTGCTTAGGCCTATCATATTTTAACAATCTGAAGGAAAAAAATGACAAAAGTTTGATGGTACTTATATTCAGAACAGAACAGAGTATAATAATTAAAAATAAATGACAAACTTGGCCATGACAGAGTGTTACTCAAGGAAAGGTTGAGTCACTAAAAAAAATTAGCTTATTAAACTTCTCAAGTACCACATGAGTTACAGTGGTAATGGATAGCATTAGTGACAGCTTGCCATAAGATAGAACATTGTGACAGTCCTTTTGCCATAAAGACTCTTGTACAAAGGGATTTTGCAAGTACTTTTCAAAGATGAATCTGTTGAGGGCTTAGATAGCAAGGCAAGAATAGCTGGAGATGAAAGTGGTATACAGCTTACATCTGGAGAATGCAGTCCTACAACAGCTCACACTGGAAGGATGAAAGGATGAAGTAAACTCAGCCAGTTGACAGTGTTCAGCATTCCTTCTGTAGGTACAATGGGAAGTATTCAGGCCATGTTGTGGAAACACTCTTCAGATAATCAGGAAGCAGACTGCTCTTGAAGGTATGAATTAAAGTGGTCAGAGCAATCATGCAAAATCCAGGCTGTTGTCTGAACTGACTTGACACATTTTCAGGCATCCTGAACAAAAAGGGAAACGGAGCTTCCTCAAAGTTTGCCCTGCTCTTTCACACGGTTTCATTGAGTATGCCTATGTTTATTATAACTTACAATGCCTTGAAAAATTAAAGATATTTAGACATTGAGCATTTCCAGTATTTTTCTTAAAAATACACTGTAAAAATACTCTCCTTTTAGCTTCCAAACTATAAAATACAACATAGATAAGCTTTTGCATGATCTTTCAAAGACCTCTAGCTCAACACAGAATCGAACCATAGCTATTTCTGTCAACTTTGCTATAAGATGACACTTAAGATTCCCTAATGTGAAAAAACTCCACAAACAAGTGGCATGTTTGTACAAGAAACCTTGACGTTAAATGATTTCCAAGTGCAATAAAATCTTTGGCGATATGTTGACTTTCTCCTCCAAAAGAGTTTCATCTAATTGACAGAAAAAAAAATTGTTTTGCTACAGATGCTGTCAAATTAAACAGGTTAAAAGCTTAATTTAAATTTTGTAAAAAAAGAAATCTCCAAAATGTGATGAAATGATACTTTGAAATTGTTTTTCTGATTTTTTTTTCCTTACCATGTTGGGGGCTCAATTTGCACAGCCTTACAGTAGTGATTTTAATCTTAGTCTTATTACGGCAACGCGCTTGTAGCAAGCGTGGGTAGAGTCCTTCACAAATCTTCGTTCGCGAAGCCTAGCCATGATGATGATTACGGCAAGAAGAACAAAACATAAAAGGAAAGATCCCTCATAATGACAAAAGAGGAGGATATATATGGACCATTGAAGTCTAGTTAGAACCCAACTGACAAGCCATTTGTCAGTGCTCTGGCAATAAAATGACCAAAATAGTTTTGCTGTTCTTATACAAAGAAAAAACCCCTAATTGATGGGAAAAAATGCTATCACAATTTCACTTCTGAAAACGCTATGACAATTGAAAACCTGAAGTGTTATTAGCAGTCTAGCAAATAGATGAAAAAGACAAAAAAAAAATCTTCCGGTGTCTTGCCAGTGTTCCCTTGAAGGCAGAAATTACCGTCCTGTTCTTGTGTTAGCCAGTGCAAGCATTCCCTCTGAAAGCACGTGGTAACTATTTGTGGCCACAGGATGCGGTCTGCTTCCATCCTAATTTAGTGTGCGGCTTACATAGCCTCCACATCATTAGTACCTAGACAGGTAATATTCCAATATGAAAAGCAAACTGGCTCCTCACAAACACTGCAAGGAAATTGGTGTGCAAGTGCCAACTGAAGAGAAAAGGAATATTGTGCTACTCACAGATTTTCACCAGTGCACAGCACAGGAGGGGAAGGTACATTGTCTGGGGCTCTTGTCTTACCTCACGCTTCACACACTTCCATGACACATCCCAGAGAGTCGGCTGTGTATGAGTTTTCCTGGCAACTCCAAACAGAAACAAACTGTGCAGCCTTGACATTACTTCATGCTATGCTGCCTGAGATACAAACTCAATTACCTTTTCACAAAGTTTAATAGGGATTCTTAGGGATTGCTAAAATCACCCGGATCTAGATGTTCCTCCATCTTCTCTGGAAGCACAGCAAAATCGTCACAGCACAATCTACAAACAGCTCTAACGGGCAACAGGGATGTTTTAAAATAACACTGCTCCAAGAAGAGCCAACTACAAGGAAGCTGTAAAACATTTTGAAAAGATTTCTTACAATCTGAGCATTTATATGTAGCTCCTGCTATTGCCTTTTAAGTATTCCTCTTAAATTCTATCATGTAAAAATTATGAACCTGGGAACACATTTTAAGAAAATATAGAAGCATGTACCTAAGTAGGCAAAGAAAAAAAACCCACATCATCAAGCCATTTGTGAATAAAAAGAGTTATTGAATGGAGTTTTATGTCCTGAAACATGAAGACCTGTTAGCTTTTTACACTTCCAGAATATAGTAATATTTTATACACTGTTAAGATGTGCATAAGAAATAGCACCTCTTCTACTTTGATAAGCATTTCTCCACACAAAAGCTCACAAACACTTCCCTCATATCTATCCACAAATTGCTATTCCAAAAAAAAAAAAAAAAAAAAGATAAAAAATCTGCACTCTACCCTCAAAACAGGATTTTTTTTGAGGAAAAAAAATGTATCAAGCAGTCTCTTTTGCAGACCACAGCAGTTTTACTGAATGGCAAACACTCATTGTTATTCACTGATATGCAGAAGATATTACTGACAATTCCCCAAGTGTTCCCTCTTTCATAAATAGACTGTTGATGGCTGATACATAATCCATCTGAGAAGTGCAACAAATGGAAAAGTATCACAAACTGTATATAGGGCAGTCCAAAAACTAGATGCCAAAACTGCTACAGATAGTAGACAATGTATTTTTTTGACTGCACACAATTCTCATAGTCAATGGCATTATTCGTGAAAAATGTAAACTCTTACACCTCACCAATCTCTGTGCTCACAGAGACTTCTCAAGGAATGATGGGTTGTAAAGAGCATTTCACTTAATACAGTGTAAAAAGTTTAAAATATACTTCTTTATGGGATAAACTTATGAAACTCTCATGCCTAGACAGTCCTTAGTCAAAACACACCAAATCCTACAGAACACGAATGCAACAGCAAATCACCAAATGTGATGATGCTTTTTGGCCCCAAGTATTATTTGTAGAGACATTCTTCAAATAAATATTTCATTTTACTGTCTGTACACACAGCCTTTAGCATACTGGTTGTCTTAATGTCAACTGAGGCCTCTAGGTGCTTTTGTTGAACGAACCACAGATGCAATGATAGCTGGAGAATTATTTATTATGAATAATTTGTGGCAAGTTTTACAATTTGTTTTGAAACCAACTATTCACAAAGACTCGCTATTCCGAACCGTTTGGCAATGAGTGAAATAGTATCGGGGGATAAATCACTGTACATTATTCCAGTGTCAGCCTGCAACCAAAGCCCTCCCCAAGTGCCCCTGAGGCCACCAAGGCTGGCTGTCTCATTGAAAAGCTGGAGCAGTGACGGGAGCCCAGGAAAACCCCAGAAGCTCTTCGAGGCCATTTCTCCACCTCATCTTTGGTCACAAAAGACAAATCTCCATTTGGGTGCTACAGAGCAGCCCCAGTTCTAAGAAAGGCTGCAGGTGGGTATTGTGTTAAATTTTTTTCCACAAAGGTTGAAAACATTTCCAGGGCTGCGGAGAGAGAGATAGCCTGCCAAAGCAAAGCAGACAGCGAGCAGAGCTGTGGCCAGTGTGCTGGCACAGAGCATGGAGCAGCTGGCACAGCCACGCTGGCATCCCGTTGGGAGCATAGGGAGCAAGAGTCACAGACACTGAACCCAGTTAGACAGGGGTCGGCAGGAACAGCTACAAGTGAACAGATCCAGCAAGAGCAGTCGGTAACAAGGATGAGCAGGGACATCTGCTCCTGGCCACCACAGCTATGAAGGTCAGCACTGGAGATGACCAACTCTAACAAGACTATTATCTAACAGAGCAATCGTGGCTAAAGAGGTTTGCTTGGACCCAAGGAAACTCAGTGTCCAGTTTAGCAGAAACAATCCATGCACCTGAGCAGCAGTTGAATGTCTTGGCAAGACCCTCTTGCCCAGATGTTTTGAGGGAGAGAACAAGGAGAATGAGAAAAAGGAAGGGTCAAGGAAGGCAGCTAGAAAACTGCCTCAGAAAGATGAGTTTTCTGTATTGTGTTGTCAGAGGCGATGGCTGCTGTAGGATTGGGACATATGCCACAAGATCCTCACTCTCCACACTCCCTAATTCCATCTTCTGCAGCAGCAATAGGGTCAGCAGTTATCCATGTTGGCAGGAAGGCTTAAGGCTAGTCTGGCTCCTTGTTCTGATGCACCAGAAAATCCGACAGTCGATTTCCTTGCACCCCTGCTGTGTGACACTGACACAGGCCGACCTGCTTAAACTCTGGGGTGACACCAGTTCATTTCCAAAACCGTGAGCAACAAATTCTGGGTGGGATCCAAAAACTGAGCACAGGAGTTAGCCCATCTCTGCAATTCCTTTGTCAAAAGTAGGAAAAATATTTAGTTGGGATGATAACCATTTTGGAGGGGTGTTGGGGCAGAGGACAGGAGGTAAGGAAAATAATTCTGCTTGCTTTTAGTGCAAGAGATTTTTCAAAGCGATCTGTCACCCTGCTTCTCCCCTTTGTTTCCTTAAAAAGGAAAAAAGTCCTTTCTTCTCTCTTTCACCACGTCTGTTTAATATAAAAGCAAGACAAAGCAGGTGCAAGAGATAAAAGGAGTTAAGGGTTTATTCACCTTCAACGTCATGAATGAAGAAGCTTAACAAGACTCTTGGTCTAGACTTATTTCTGCTTGTGTTCCCATCACCATATTTTTCATAGAAGTCCTTTATGATAGCATTCAAATATGTTAGTGCCTTTTACTCCTCAAATACAAAATCTAACCTTTGTTTGTGACACACCAACTCATATTGTGCAACTGTAATTATATGAGTGGGATGTCACTAAGACAATTTTATCAGTTCAGGTGAAGGATAAACAAAGGAAATCACAGAACACACATAGGAAGGCTTTGCTGTAATTTGTATATTTTACCTGTTTTTTCATTATATGTTTGCTATTTCTTTTGAGCTACAAATTTAAAAGAAGTGTGAGAACACTACTGTCCACAGGCTTACCAGGGTATGAAACTTGCCTCTGTGAAATTTGGTGCTATATCTCAGCAGCTAAACTATGCTGAAATGTCAGCAACATATTGTCATTATTAATAAAATATCTGAATTGAATCAGACTTGCAACTGGAAAAGGCAGAACCCCTATTTCCAGCCTTAGAATATTCAATATGCTATCACTGCTCCTAATGCTGCCTAAGTCCCATTTATAAAATAAAATTTGTTTGTTTCTTTTATGAACATATGGGAATTTAATTATAACAAAGCTGATGCACACAAATATTTGCACAAAGCATTAAATATATATAAGAAGTATATTCACTTTCAGCTTTCACTGTTCTGCATACAATGAGATCAGAAAAATTTGTATTCCACTTCTAAACTCAGACATACACATCACAATTTCTTCTAATCAAGATATACAAAGGTTACAACCATCTGCTTCCCAAACTGCCTTCCTAAGTTATAAGACAAACTGAAGTTTTGAATTTTCATTGCATTTAAGGGGCTAATTTATTGATATTTGGGGAAAAAAAGGCCTACAACAAAAAACAACAAAGGTCAAATCAATAGCTAAGAACAGTTCTAATGGTGTTTTGTGGTAAAGCCAAAACATGACTGATAAGATCATAAAGTTCAGTATTTGAATATGCTTGTTACACCTCAATTCTTGAGGAGACTACATTCCTTTTCACACTATGAAAACTGCATACCAGTGCTCTTAACCTTACTAAGACTCAACACAAGAAACCAAAGGAAAGTAAAGAAAGAAGTTTTCAGCAAAAGTTAAAAAAAATCTATTAAAGAAACCCCTTCTCTGAAGAATCAGTTAACAGGAGAACAAATTGATGGAGATCATTAACTGGGGTTATGCAGCATCAGCTTTCTTATTAAAAAGTCACAATTAAGAGAACAGAAAATGTCACAAGAAAGGCTACCTGCATTTTTTCCTTTGAAATGTGTTACCATGATATATTTTTTAAAGAATAATTACATAATTGAACCATATGCTGTATGGAATACAATTAGATCTTGAATTTGCTTTGGATTCCTGATTGCTGCTGCAGTTAATACTGGCAGCCTCAATGACTGAAATGTTCTTGAGACAGACATCCACACAAATGTGTACTTTTCTAAGTAACACATTTTGTTTCTAATTATTTGCCTTATGTCGGTTGATAATTTAGGATATACATAGGACATATTTCCCAATTAATCTCTCGGAACCCTGAAGCATGAATTTCTTTTGTACGTAACAGCTGGCATTTTCAAACACAGAAATCTAAAACAGGAGTTCAAAATCCCTCTAAGATACCTTGAAAACAGTTTTTGTAATATTGCAAACCAGAAGCTACTGTTACTAAAAACAAATCACTTTGAGCCTAAATAATGCAATTTCAGATTAATGAAAGAAATAGATTAGCCGAGAGAGAATATTGGGTTCTCAAGAGCAGTGGAGTATGTGCTTTTACAGCATCAGAACACAGATGCTGAAGAGCTTTACACACCAGGAAGGTTTCCAGCTAAAACACAGGCATCATGCACAATGGCCAGTGCCAACCTTTTTAAAGCCCTAAGTAGTCACACCTCCAAAAAGATGTTACTTTTGGTACTTGCTGTTAAAACTGATGAACAGCGATGACAACAACTGTGGTGCACAAACTAGCTTTACACAGCCTTCGCTAAGTAAAACTCAGCCAACTTCATTATCTGTAAACAGACATTTTTTTTAGATCCAGTTAGGGTTTACCTGTAAGTGTTAATCTGATGAAGCCAACCTGAAAATGGTTTTTATGAGCTTCATAATAAAATTTCTAGTTGGGCACAAATAGATGCACACGTGTTTTCGCTTACTACAGATGAGTCTAAAATACTGACTTTCAGATTTTGTCTCCTTTTGCTTCAGGCCAACATTGTAATTCTCAATTTGCCACGTCTCCCTTCAGTAGCATAAGGCTACCAGCTGTTTCCAAGGAGGTCTCTCAACCTTTCCTGCTGGAATTTGACTGTTTCCCACAAGAAAATCACAGTGTAGAATGAGACACACCTATGCCAAAGGTACAAACCATGTGGCTAGTGCTTGTTACGCAACATGGAAAAGAGCCGGTCCAGGATATGATGAGAGCATCCCAATTCCCTAGGTCAGTATGCTGAGCTATTTTGCGTCTTGCTCTTGTCATTACAACACTTTTGACAGGTGGAAAAATAGTTGTAAAAAGACACTTGCATGGCCATGATTTCATGAGAAAGCACAATCTCTGCCTTAATTTACACCTTAGAATCTAAATTGATGCTCAAATACAGTACATGTACCTCTACATCTTCCAATGCAGATCCATCTTATAAAGGGTGTTACAAACTTCTAGATTTCAAGAGACAGAAAGTTGAGTTTTATCACAGATTAGTTGTTAGTTTCCCATCTCCTCTTTTAAAGTCTGGCAACCTGACAGGGTTTTTTTCAATTAATTTATTCTGTTGCTATGGTGATGGTTCATCTTGTCAATCAGCAGCAAAAGATGAAGGCACACCTTTCTGTTAGCAACTGCAAAAAGGTAGTATTCTGTAGCCACAACAATTAAGAAATTGGATTAGTTTTGAGGAAATTAATATATATCCTCACAAGTAAGGAGTCCAAATGATGTTTATCTCCTTACAAAATTTATTGTACATGGGTAAGGAAATGCAATCACCTGAACCAAGCATTGGGATGAATGTTCTTCCAAAGCCCCAGGGAGAGGAGACTGCTGTGGTGAAGATGGGACAAAACAGATGAAATTTTAAATTATTCATTTGAGTAGGTATGCAGTAGTGGAATGTCTGTAACTTTAATAAAATAGTGGGATGGGCATTAAATTGAGAAAACTGGGAACACTGGCTGGAAATCTTATCATACCATATATTAAATGGCTCCATTCATAAAGCAGCTTCAGAGTAAGCCTGGATTGAAAACTGCACATTTCCCTTCCAGAAAACGTGCCAGGCCCACTAACAGCAGAGCTTTGGTTTGAAGATCATCATGTTATGGTGCAGGTTCAAATCTCTCCCTCCTGCCCAACGCTTCATTATCCTGCTAACCATTTTTTTCCCTTCATTATTTTAGATCAAGAGAAAGCAGATACAAGACCATCACAACACTATTTAACTTAGCCAACAGTTTTCAACACTGCAGCAGATTTTTCTCCACTGGATCACTTATTTTTACCATTTCCCATTAAATGTAATCTAGCAAGATATTGATTAAAAGTTGAATACTTTTTTTTGTTTCAAGACTCTTCAGAGTTTTGCACTTTTCTCATTTTCTCATGTAATTTTCTTTATAATTAAACATTTCACAATGCTTATTCTTGCAGATATTTTGAAAAAGTAATCTTACTATTGTTTGCACTATTCTTTATGCTCACTAGTTAATCATTTTCATTTGCTTTATTAATTCAATTTAATTAAACTAAGTTACAATGTCATTGCTGTTAACAATTTCTTAAATATTTCAAATTTCTCTATTAAATGATTTACTATATGTTACATAGATGCTTAAATTCCTTAGACCATTTTAATATTCCCTCAACATCAGCTGCTTGAAAATCAAACTTTTGTTTCTTTATTTATTCTTAAAGTGTGTGTTCAGATAATACTGTTATCATTAGCTCCTACATGCTCCTTTTTTTTATTAGACTTGTCATCTTCACAGGATTAGCTCCCAAATAGCCTTTGAGTACTCAGACTTTCCCATAAATTCTCTTACTAAGAAATGCAGTATTATCATAAAAAATATATTTTGAATAATATAGTTATCACAATCAAAATCTGAAGAATAAAATTCCTTCATGATCAAGGTTCTGGCTCTCCTGCAGACTTTTTTCTTCTAAATCAGCAATACATTTTGTTATCTGCTTTTCTTAACTGCCCTCAAGGGTTATAATAACTGGATTGCTTTATTGTTCTTTTCTACTAAAGCTTTCTGATGTATCAGGCAAAACACATACTTATTTAACTGTAACTGCCCAACACCGTCTCACAATAGAATCAAAACATTGCTTGGCTTTTTCTTGTTCCTCCCACAATAAATTTTATAGTTTTCCGTGTTAAATTGTCAGTGATTTTTCTTCCTGGAGAAGCTCTGATTTCTGTTTAGGATACTGCACTGGGTATAGTCCTGCATTTATTCTAGGCAAAGACAATGTCTCTTCACATTTTCATTAATTCTAATAGGTTAAGCACTAAGGGGCCTAAAGTTGTACTCTGTCTTCATTTTACTCTTTTTTGCTTCATATCTAGTCTGGAAGTGTGTGCTGCATAATTTAAGTCAACCTGTTGTTTTCCTCTCAGGACTCCTGTGTGGCTTTGAACTGTTTTACCAATGTCACTTCCCACAGACATGCAAAATCACTCCAAAACCTGACTGTAAACCTGGATTCCCAGCAGCTACTATCACAGCAGGATCATCTTTATAATTTGTTACACCAGAGAAAGAACTGTAGATAGAGACAGAGATGAAGATGATATTGCTGAGGAGGTGAAAAAGCACTGCCAGGCAACTCTAATAACAGCTGCATTATCTTGGAGTCGGGTGGAGGGAAATAAAAGGGCTGCAACTGTTACAGGATGTACATCCCAGGAACAACATCATGAACAAAGGAATTATTACGCTGTGAGTTGATGGAAACACAATACCAATGGTGATATTTCCAACTGATATTTTAGTTTCCAACACACACAAAATAAATTATCCTAGAACAGTGATTATGCTACAGCTCCATATTTTAGAGGTCTATGTTGCTGGGTTTTATCATGAAATGTGCCCGTTCAAGTCTTTGGCGAGGTAAGGAAAATCCCTCGGTGCTTCCGATATCACCCCTCTAGTCAGCAAATGGTTACTTTCGAACAAGTATAACACAGATTATATAAAAGCTACCAGCCAGTCACTTGATTATCTTTCCCACTAAATCCTGTTTATGATTCATTTTCATCAACAACCCTAACACACTAGCAACATGTTAACTTTGTTAAAGACAAATTCCATTTAAATATCATTCTACATACTCTGGGTTGCTCTAAAACAGAAAACTCCTGCAATATGCTTCAGCTGTATGGACACAAGAACTTCTGTACCCAACGTACATTAATTTTTAAAGAGATGTCTGTGGAATGGCAGGATTTGGGTTTGTTTTATTTTGAAAAACAGCTGTGTGGGAAAGTCCAAGACCAAAAGCTTGAAGATGAATACCCAGAGAGCACAAAACTATACGACAGTGGAAGAGGCCAAGCAAGGACAGACGATAAAACTTTTCTATTGACTCCCTGTATGAAGAATCAACTTCTTCATCTTATCTGCTGTGAAATTAATCAGATTTTCACATTATAGTAGTACAAAGAGCTACCACCTGTGCAATTTCCTGAGCTCACTGGATTTTCTTTTGTCTGGCACCTTCTGTGCTGCCCAGTGTCATCCCCGTTTTGTTCATAGGCTTTGACAGTGTGAGTACATTTTCTCTCCAGAGCAGACAGCCCCCAGCTGTAGCTTTCCACATTGTGAAGCTGACACCACACAAATCAAGATGTGCCTTAAACTTGTCCTTGAAGTGCTTCACTTCTGTACTGACCTCTCAGCTATTCATGACAATTTTATACCAAACAAAAAGAGGGGACTTGTAGCACCTTTTCAGCATATACAACCCATAAATAAACCAAAATAGATAAATCTACAAGAGTACCACTACAATAACATTTAATCACACCCTCAGAATTCAGCTTTTCAAATCTTTTTCCACAAATATCCAGGTATCTAAGGATATTAAGTATAAAAATACCTGAGATCTTGATGCAATAAGTATATATTTGTTAAAATTTTGCAATTTCATAGAGCAGCAGTAACTAAAGATGACTTTGTAGAAATTTATTTCTCTTTGAAGTTCATTGATTCTCATTCTAGACACTTTTATTTCACCAGACAGTAGTTTTTGAGTAGTTTTACTATTGATCATCTCCTGACACAGCAGGCTGCCACGGAAAAAGTTAAACTAACTAGAACTAATGAGCAGTAAAACTCCCAAGCACAGGTCTAACAGTGGCCAGTGTTTAAATGTTGTGGTGAAATGTTTAGAAGTTGTCTGGATAATGAATCTGAATGGATCTATCACATTAAATCAATAAAAAGATTTTTAAAAAAATATTAAAATGCATACCTCACACAATTCAGGAGATAAGAAAATAAACAATAAAATTTGTGCAAAGGAGTCCCAGTTCAACTTGATATACTTCCTTTCACCAAGAGTAAATGTAGTATCTTCCTTCTTTAGACAAAATTAGCAATGTCCTATATTAAATTAGCCTTTTAAGACCAATTGAAGGCACTGATGATTGTTTCCATATACTTTCAGTCTGTGTGAAACTTCTCAAAATGAAGGTTATTTCCCCTTTTTGTACTTCTTTTCCATAGTTCTTCAACATTTCATGTGTTTGTCAAATACTCTTTGGATCTTATCATTTCTCTCCTTTCCAATGAAAATGTAATTAATTCCTGAAGGACACAATTAAGATTTTGAGCGAAAATCATGCTGCAGGAGCGAGACAAGGAGGGTTGGTGCAATGCCCAGCTAGTGATTAGCAATCTTACTGTTACATCTCTGAAACCACAAGCCATCCCAATCCCTGCAGAGAAGAATGAGTATTTTAAAAGTTCAGTATTCATTTATTACAATGTATGCAAGACAACACTTTTGCTGACTAGCTATGAACAAAGTGTTCTTATGATGCCTCTGGGCTGTTTTGAGAGCATTCTACTGCCACATAGGTGCCTTGCAACCTCAATGAGTAAGAGTGCCTTGGAATATTCGTATTTGTATTGGAACACTCTTAACATTAACACAGCTAGAACTTGGCTTCCCTTTTTCACTTACTGACATCCTCATCCTCTCTAGGTGAACACCAGCACTTTTTCAACAGCATCATCTGCAGTTTGCTCCACTACTTAGGCCACTTCCTCTCATTTTTGCTTTTTTCATAGAGTAGGTCATTTTAAAGATGTTTATCCACAAAGACTGAAAGGTTCCTGAAATTAGGTCAGAGTGTGCCACATTTATTAACTTGCCTTTTCCTCTTGCATAGTAATGAAATTTACAGAAATCTGTCAAAATACATAGAGTAAATATAGCTAAATATTAAAACATTAATATTACACACATATACATTTTGAGGCTTTACAGCATCAAAATATTGGAAGTGACAATAATCATCTCCTAAGAACAACCTAATTAGTAACAAGGAGCATGGTTAGAAATGTTTCTAAAAAAGTTCTTTTGGCTGTAGATTTTAAGGAAAACAATGGTGTCAAAGAGAGCTTGAGCTCCTCAAAAGCCTGAGAAGTGTCAAATAAGAAGAATATAAGATGGGAAGAAATAAGATGGAAAGGAAAAAAAAAAAGGAACTTTTTGAAAGCTGAAGAAAAGCCTGAATAGACAAGCCTAATGAAAGGAGATAAAATCTTACAGACCAATGTAGAAATACTTGGGAACTAGATCCAAGATGAAATCCTCAGGCTACATGGGCTCCCATATGATCTGGGTAAGAAAGAGCTGGCTAATTTTCTTGAAAATTGGATTGCAAAAGCTTAACAGCTTGCAGTTGAAGATGACCCACTTTGCGTTGAAAAGGCATACAAAAAACCCTTTAAAATGAGAAAAGAAGGGGGGAAAAAATAAAATAAAGAAATCCTGAGTAGGAGGCAGCAGTATGCTTGGTCTCTCAGATCAGAGATATAAGGGAAGGATCTTCCTCAAGGCAGCAGTAAACTTAATGAATATACTTCATGTTTCTTTTTAATTCTTTTCCTTCTGTCTCATGTTCTATCACACCAGCAAAGATTCAGACTAGCCCTGCCGAAGAATAGAAGTGTGGTGGCCATTTCCGCTTCTGTTTCACAGGAAATAAGGTTTCACATTTCTTTTCCAAGCAAGATTGGGAAGCACAGGACATGCATACCTGTGACAGAACATATATTCCTCTTCCAGCACTCTCTGTTGTTTCAAAGACATTCACAGTTCTACAGCTTTGAAAAATTCCAAACAAAGAGACACAAACTAATAGATCATAGTAATAATTAGCTCAGTTGGTTAGAGCATGGTGCTGATAATGCCAAGGTCTTGAGTATTGGCCATTCACTTAAGAGTTGGACTTGATGATGCTTGGGGGTCCCTGACACCTCAGAATATTCTATGATTCTGTAACGAGGCTTCACAGCTGAGTTTTAAATCTTTTTTTTGGAAAAACAATGCTTTGACCAAAAAAACAAACAAAAAAAAATTCGTTCAGCTCCAGGTTTTGTTCTTGACCATAGAATATCAAATAGTATCAAATAACAAGCAACAAAAACTTCATTTCAAAACTGGTCATGATCACAAATGTACTGATTTTTACAAATTTTCAGCCGTTCCGCACATCTGAAGACAAGGTCTGAGATATGAAGTCATCCACATGAAAATGGAAATTAGTGAATCACTGACCTCACTTTCACCATAGAATGCTGCTCAGCACTCACATTTTTTTTTTCCCATCAAAATTCCATGTCAGTCTTCTCAAATCACATAAACCTCCCAAACTCACAAACTTTCAAGAGCTTTATCAAAGAAGTTCTATGTTCAATACCTACTAGAGTGACGCAAACAAATATGCGAGATAATGGCATGTTAAATCTAAATGCCGGACAGATTAGGATTATTACCTGACTTTCTACTGCTATTAGGAAAGACCAAAAGATAGAACTGTAACTTTTTTAAGATAACTGTAGAAATTTTACACTTCAAGGGTTTTCCTCATCTTAGTTTTCTTACTTGTTTCCACTCATATAAACGAACACAGGATCATACTACATCTCATAGTTGACCAGCTGTCTCAAAATCTAAATTAAAACCATTCCAAACACTATTAGTTTTCAAGCTTTTCAAAACCAGTTTTTGTAGTTTTACCTATAGCATATGTTGATCTTTTCTAGGTGCCATTCTTGATTCTTAGATTCTAGATCATTTTTCTCCCATGTACCAAGTTATTCTTCCTTCCTTCAGAGATGTATTAGTATTGTCTATTTAAATCACTATTTATCCAATGTATTCAGCTTTAAGATATATAATTGACCTACAGTTTAAATAGTCAATGCCTAGATTTCTCTGAAAGTCCTGTATAAATATAAAGTCCAATTTACTGCATTTAGATCTTTATTTAAATGAAACATGTTGTTTCTCACTGTGACTGTAACGAAGGCAAAAAAAGAAGCTACTTCAGCTGAAATACATAATTAGAAAGCTACTGAAATGAATTTTGAAAAGATTCTCAGAGTTCTTTGGGGGGTTTTATTTGTTTCTTTTTTAAATGCTTTTAAAGATTTTTGAAATGGTTAGTTGGAGAACATTGGCCCACATTCAAAAATATAAAGCGGAATATATAATCAAAGGAACATAGAATTTGCGATAATTATTGGATTTTTTTTTTTTTAAGATTGCCAAATCAAGTGTGTTTTAAACTAGTCTCTTGTGTGTGTACGTAATGAAAAAGAATTCTATTTCAGCAGATAATTTTTCAGGTGATTTGCTTGCAGCAAAACAAAATGCTCAGCTAAACAGATGATAGAAAACCTAATGTGTTAGTTCCATTTTTTAAAAAAATTACTATTCTCATGGTTGGAAACTAGTGATTTCTTTATCGGTGATTGAAAAAAACATGGCAGTGTTATCCTTCTCACTGTTGAGATAATACTGCTTCAGGAACTTAACTGTAGGACCATCAGCATGAGCATCCCTGGCTTTGACCTGATTATTTTCTTCTCCTTCCAGACTGCCATTCCCACTCCACAACATGCAAGGACCTCAACTCCACCTACACTGTGTTACAGACAAAGAATTCAGCAACTTTTAAAACTGAGTAAAACATCCATTCACTTCTCAGATGCCTCAGTTCTTGAAAATGTCACATACCCTTTGATAAAAAATTTTCATTCAAGTTCATTAAGAACTTGCAACTCTTCACATCTACTTATCATGCCACATTCTTTTCTAAATGTTTGACAATGTACTTTCTGGATAAAGTTTGGGTCTGAACT
Source organism: Cephalopterus ornatus (assembly GCA_013396775.1). NCBI lineage: Eukaryota > Metazoa > Chordata > Aves > Passeriformes > Cotingidae > Cephalopterus > Cephalopterus ornatus. Next base: position 480,329 of record VZRE01008318.1, on the reverse strand, counting down.
ACAGGATTACGTGTTTTTTTTGTCTCTGCCTTAATTTTTGCTCAGATATAAATATATTCTGCTGTGCCAACACCTTCACAATTCTTTCTGAACTCCCCTAACAAAGTTGTTCTTCCTCATAAACCCCCTTCATAAAATATACTTTTAGTTCCAGGCATTTAACATGAGTTCCTTCAGTTCAGTTTGAGCCATCTCCCTATCTCTTCTAGATGTTTTTCCGTCCTTTCCACAGGAACACAGAAGCAGTTTTGAGCTGCACAGCTTCCAGAAGTCCTGTCTGTTGACATACTAAGATTGCAACCACGTGAGTAGGCTGAGGTTGGCCTGGGAGGAGGGGAACAGCAGATTAAGGCAGCAGGCAGATGTCTGATCTGTGCTGTTAGCCCTGCGATCCCCTGGATGAGGGGCTGGGCTGCCTGGGGAGTAGCATGTATAGGCAGTTTTATAACAAAGCAGACAGCTGTTCTCGTTGTTCCTTTGATATGTTATCAGCCCCGACACAGAGTGCTACTAGAGAGAAAACTGGAGGTAGTTTTATGGCTCCCTGCATGCCATTTCCTTCTGCCCATCTCCACATGATCACCTCAGCAGCAGCATTCATCATCTCTCACCCATGTTTATTGCTAGCTAACCCTGAAGCACCTCAGAAATTCCTGAGATGACACAACATGTGCATTAAAAAAACAAAACAAACACCAGCGACCCAACACAAAGAACCACCACAGAATCTAAAAACCAAGGCCCAAAGAAAATGAGGCCTGTAGTTCTAAGCACCCGCCAGCAACACAACTAAGCAAAATAGTTGACACTCCGTGTAACGCTCACACGCACACTCTGTATGTCACCGAATTTCCTTTTGGTGACTGCTGTAAGTATTTTAAGCCTTGATATTTGGAAACAAAAAACTGACAATAATGAAAACACGTGAACATCACAAATTACCTAAAAGTAAATTTTTGAAAGATGCAAAGGGTATTTTTTTTTTTTCATAAATTTCTGCTTAAACTCTAAGACTAGCGTGATGAAGGAACATGAGCAACCCAGAGTCATCCACTGTCCTACACCACAAGGGACAAACAGACAAATTGTGAAAACAGGAAGTACCCCACTATCACAAAGGGAAAAATTTTCCAGGGAATTTAAAACCTTCTTTTCTCATGAAAATAAAATGACAAGAAAAGAGTGTCACAAGAAGAGTACCAAGCCTTCTAAGCATTGGAACATTAGGCAAAAGTTAAATCCAAACCAGCAAAAATAAGACCATAAACATCAATTTATATCCTTCAAGTCTTACCTTGTCTTCCTAGATCTTGATTCTGAAGCTACATCAGTTCCCTGGATTGGAAGAGAAGGGAGAGCAATGTTTAGCACACAAAAACTATTTCAATTGATAAATAAGAGCTGTCAGCAGCAGTTTAATTTCAATTTAGCAGTTAAACATTTCAATTCTCTATAAGCAACACAACTGAAATTTAACTCTAAGGGGAAAATTATTTTTCCATCTATATAGCATAGGAGAAAAAGGTGTTACACTCATTCTGGTGTCTTAAAACTTCGGTTGTTATAACAGTGTTCTATTTCATATATTTTCAAAATTTCAAAGTTGACTTTTCCCAAAGAGAAAAGGATAACACTTGTGCCTATTGACAACAAAGCAGCTGAGGTTTTACTTCAAATAAGACAATGGTGTTTGTAAGGACAATGCAGAAAAGGTCAAGACAAAAAAATCAACATAGTACTTCATATCTTGTGCAATCATTTTTGTCCATGCAACATGAACCGACGTTCCTGTCACGACAAGAGGAATCAACCTTCAACAAATACCATTAGGCACAACTTCCATCCACTCTACAGACTGAAGAAACCACATCACATTACAGGAAGTCAAGTTAACGTATTATGATACAATATAAAGCAAAATGAATAATTATCAGTAAACATGATTAGCTCTATCAGCACCTCAAAATACAATAATTTACAGATCTCTAGGAAGTTTTCTCCTTTGTTTACAAGCCATTCCGCTACTGCATCAACAATAAACACAAACTACTTTTGCAATTTCCGTTCATGATAAATTAAAATTCATCTGAAAACATCAATTCAGCACATTATTCAAGTGAAAACATTAAAAAAAAATATGAGTAAGATAAGAAGTGAAATCCAGAGTTCAATGATTACAGATTCAGCTCACTTTATTTTGACCAATCAGCTCTTATTTGTTTAGCTTAGTAAGACAAAAGTCAATTAGTACTTCTTTAATAGACTAATCCTTTTGCTTTTAATTGTCATATCAATAATACTGGCATATCCCTAAAGAAAAGTCAATAGTTATTACATCAACTAATTAAAATCTGAGTTAAAAGGTAACTCACTGAGTGTTCTGTTCAGAAATCTCAAGTTCTTAGACCTAAAACATCTCGTTATGGGAGGAAGGGAGGGGAGGCTCATTTTCTTCCGTGACAACTAAAAATGTGTGGCTCTTCATACTATTAGAAGTGACTTTTTGATTGGCATAATGAGAAGAAGAGTAAAACAGATGGGTCTCCTGTGAAGATGCACAGGATTCCCACTGGATAATATAAAATGCTGACAGATTACAAAAGAATTCCACACTTGTTATTCACTGCAGATTAAAATTTAAACGTTGTCTGAGCAAGTCAAGCATTTGAACAAAGTTTCTTAGCATAGAATTATAAAATACAATAACCTGCAACAGGAAATAACTGTTTGAGAACACAGGTCTATTAATGACTCCAGAAAAAAAAAAAAAATCCCTATTTATCACAACGAGTCCAGGAACACTACAAGGTTGTTATACATTCTTTTGCTCTTCACAAATTGAAAAGCTTTTGTAGGAGCATTGCTCTTAAGACAGTCTGGGGAGTCATGTGTAACAGCACAACACATATTACTTGCTGAAATAAGTAGTCAAAGCAGACACAAAAAGATCAAATATTGTACCATGTCAGACTTTTTCAGAATGATGCTATTGAACAAGTTGGTTTATGTATAAAAAACCAGCCCAAAATATAGGAGTATAGAGTTTGATAGCTGAGCGTTAGCTAAAATTGTTGCTACTTTTTTAATGTTTCTCTAGCAGATAAGTAAAAAAAAACAACAAAAAACAAAACCCAAAACTCCAAAGATATCTGAAACCCCAGGATTTACGAGTGAACTCAAAATTTACGTCAAAACTGAAAGTCAAGAAAAGACAAAGCTGAAACCTCATTTCTAAAGAGAGGGGAGACAAAGTGATGAAAGAATAAGTGTATGTAAATGAATCTACAGAAAAGAAAAAGTGGGAGAGGAAAAAGAGTAACTAACATTAGCAAGAGGAACAATGCCATGAGATAATTTTAGAGATGGATGATCAATGATGATTTTGGGAATACAGTAGTTTGTGGAGATAAAAAGAAATTTTGAAGTGCATGAGCTAAATAACCCTGAATTTCATGATTAATAACATCCTGTGTAACAGAAGAAAAGCTGACATTCTTCTCTGACTGCAACTGCCATCCAAAAAAACCCTGATACTTTTCACAGGTCAATTTATAAATATATTCTATAACTAATTGTATTGTGAGTTCATACACACTGTGCAGAGATTTGTTCACTGTGTTTCAAAGCAAATACACCTCAAGCTGCAATTCTAGAATGACCATTTTTAAATAAACTCCTACTTAGGAGTTAAAACACAAAATCGGCCTTGATGAATACCATAAAGCAGCTTCCAAGTACAGTTGGCACATAGAAAGAAAATACCATTAGCACACACCTTCAAACACGTATATTCTATATGAAATAACTTTCGATACAGTTTAGCTCAGATATTAAGGATAAAGATACCATTCTCTTGGATTTACAGAATATAATTTGGGTCTGATAAAACCAATTTGATAAAATTAAAGCAAACTCATTGAGGAGCTGAGATTAAGGGAGAGGCAGAAGAAGAAAAACATGTCATAAATGTCAGATTGTTAATTCTCTACAACACCACTAAGTGTTGTATCTCTAAAGGGGAAAAAAAATAAAAAAGAGATGCAAAAACTAGCAAGTTCAAATTTTGGCAAAGAGGACTGCTATGAATAGAATCTCCATCTCTTTGATCCTTAAGCTTCAGGGATATAAATCTCTAACAATTTTTAGCAGTTTTTTTCTAAATAATGTTGATGATGTTACAGTTTTCATGTTTAGAGATATATACATATGTGTGTGCATGTGCATTTGCACACACGCACACACACACTGAAGTACTGGTAAGTCCTGGCTGGATGTTTTACCATAAGAGTAACTGGAAAGAGAAGCAGCATTTATGCTCTCTAGGAGAAAATAACTTCAATGATTCTCATGCAAAATCCAGCATCTTTCTTCCTGCAACGTACCACATTGTTTTTATGAGTAGAAGAGCTAAAAAGCCAGCCTAAAAAAATTACTTTATTGCAGCCCTAGAACAGATTGCTTACAGAAGGTGTGAAGTTACTATCATTAGAGATCTTTTAGTATAAGCTCTGCCAGCATCTATTTGTGCTTTGATTCCATCGTGCATCGGGAGACAGACCAGTCAGTCTCCTGAGGTCCCTCTTTTCTGCAGATCCACTTTTCCTCTTCATACTTTGGAATGCATAAGAGAAATCAGAGGAAGTGTGATGGGATTTTTATTCATAGCAAATAATGCTTATGAAAATAGAATGTAGGAGGTCTATCTATCACCTCTGTGATTTGACTACTAAACCACAATACTTCAAAGTACATAATCTCTTCCCTCATGACCTAGTAATGCATTCAGGAAAAACTGCAAGAGTCAGAGATTTATTCCACTTCCAAGATGTGTAGTTTGTTGTATGAACCAACTAAAGCACAATATATATTAGAATTAAACCCTGTCCACCTCTTCAGAAACTACTCCAGGAAATTCATATCAAATCTGTCTGCTGCAGTTAGTTTTTGTGACAGAACTATTACAGAGAAATAAAGTGTCACTGGTGAAGGGAATGTCAAGCTGCTTTGAATTGGCTAAACAGCATCTGATGTCCTCAAGGATTACAGTGCATTATGACCCTGCCCTGCCAATCTGTTTAGCTTCTGACGCTTCACCATATGGGGTCAGAGCAGTGATTTCTCATATAATGCTAAATGACCTAGAAAAGCCCGTAGCGTTTACATTGCAAACACTTATAAACGTTGCAAAGACTTCAGCACAGATGAAAAAGCTTTAACATATGTATTTTGATAGAGTCTCATTACATTACTAAATTGGACCATCCCTATTCCTTAGTGGCCAGGATAATCAAATAAACGCCCAGCTATGTGTTTATCACGTATACATGGCACTTCTTTTAACAGATCTCAGTTAGGAAATGCACACAATGTTTCTGATATCACCTTGAGACTTGAACAGTGTCATTTTTCACTGATCGTGGCATTTCACGGAAATTATCATGGCTTGGTAGGCTAGCAGTGCTCCCAGGGAAAACAAAGATAAGGTGATAAAAATAAGAAACTACTGTTCAAGCTTAAGAAAAGCATTCTGAACAAATAGCACACTAAAATGGTCATTATAGATAAATAAAAATACTTTCTTGTGATGAGAAGTAGTTTAGCAAAGCAAACAACAAGGTGCTTATTCCAAGTCAACAAGTGATTCTTTTTTTTCCCCTTTAAAAATTACAAAATTAATTGTAATTGCTATTACAACATTACAACTTTTCTATCTCTGAAGACAGAAAACAAATATGCTAAACCACGTAAAAGAGAAAAAAAATTTCAAGTTTGCCAAAGAAACTGGAACAATATAGGAGTAAAGATGATCTCAATAAAGATGTATCAATGCATTCTTTGAACTTTCAAAATTTGCAGTTTTAATGGGAGTACCAGTCCAAAAATATGCAGGCTGCAGAACCATACATAAACAACGAACAGAAGGAGCTTTGAGAGTTGAAAGGTTTTATCAAGATTTTATTTCCTTTTTTTCATAAGATAAATTGGTCTGTATTCATCATTAACATTCATAAACATATCGGTTAAACCAACAGAAGCAATACAATCAAACATTCCATTCCTTAAAAACAAATGATGATGTTACTACTGCAAAGCACTACTATATCCCACATAAAAAACTCTCTTTTGGAATATATGCAGGTTTTAATCTCGAAGACTAACATTAACATGAGAGCTATGGATAATGAGAAAGCAGAGAAGAGGAATGGGAGGAGAAAAGCAATGCAGGGGAAGTGGTAACAGATCAATAGGTTAACCATCTTTAGCACTTATTTCCCACTGCAACATGCCAGAACATCTTAAATTAGCAGAAATGGTTCCAAAAGATACAAAGGGGTATATCCTACACATCCAAGAAAGGAATTTTGATGTGTTTACAGGACTGTCAGAGGGAGCAATGTCAAATAATAAAGTGGATATGATTTGATTTTATAGACAATTATGGGTGAATGTTGAGTGCTGTGTTCAGGAGCAGAGACCCAACCTCCATTACTGTTAATGGGAGCACTGACTCCAGCTAGAATTGTAATTGTGCTAGAACTGTAATTGCTTGGCCTCCACAAACCAAAGTGCCGCTCAAACAAAAATATACTGAGGACTTCTCAGCTGTGGAGGCACTAGAAAAACTACACCAAACACTTCAGCAGGGAAAGAAACTCTCAGCACCTATTAGAGTATTTCCTATTTTAGGATTATGCCTCTTGCTAAGAAATAATTGCCTGCAATTGCCTGCTTCTCTTTGTTCTCACACATTTTCCTTGCACCTCTTAGATAAAAAATTGCATTTATTTCCCAATTTACAAAGTTGCTCTACTGCACTTTCACTGAGCCTCACCATCAAACCATTATTTATCATCCGTGACTTTCCTTCCCTACTTTTTTTTTTGCTTAAGGGAAAGGTTGACTGGAAAACAGGAATTCAATTTAATGGGAAACAAAGAGCTGGACAGCTTAGAAATGTTTTGCAAAAGAGGCACCACTCTTACATCCTGCACACACAGACAGTAAATCTTGCAGATAAGGCTCTCACCTGTGATACAGCAGACTCCTGTTGATATCACTGTTCTTCCCAATAAACACACAAAGAACGTAAGAACAGCCATACATATTTAGCTCACTCTCCCCTCACTGGCAAAGTTATCTATTACATGTTTTCACCTATAATACAACAAGCTGCAGCTCAGGAGCTTCTTAAATATTTCCGTACTTAGCAGACTGTAATGATTTACTTTTCCTCTAAGAATTAGTCTAGTTTTCTCTGAATCTGTGCAAACTCCTCACATCTAGAGCATCCTGTGGCAAGGGTGTCCCAAAGCTTTTACTAAAAAAACCACCCAAGTGAGGGCCACTCTCCAGCTCATTATTTCCCATGTAGGGCTAAGTATCTCCTCAAACTAACTATTTGAACTATCATGAGCGTGCCTGAAGACCCAAGCTAAGAGCTCTCATTCTCTTCAGGAAGCATTCTACTTAGTGTAATTACAAACACTTTCCCTAAGGCCCAGCATGAGAGACTAGCTTTGGTCCACCTACTAAAGCACTTATCAAGGGTCTGGAAGAACCTAATAACTGGAATTTTTCGAATAGAAAATACATTTTATTGAACAATTCACATCAAGTTGCTGGGACAGAGTAATGACCTTGTCCTTATCTTGAAAGAAATTCCACCTTTAAAGTCCACCTCTATTAGGAACCACATACTGTCCCCACAGATGGGAAATAAAAAGGTACACCACAGAGGCCAGAAGTTGCAGAACATTTCTATGATTGAAAGAGTAAAAAAGACATTTCTTAATCCTCATGTTCTCAAAACAGACTAACTACTGACTGGACTGAACCAACTGGATACTAACTACAAGAATAGAAGATACCTAACAGTGTTTATGGTATCAGCAATAAATGCAACCAAAAATGTAAAATCAACAATATATTACTTGGTTGTTTAGTTCCTTTGAACCCCAGGACAGGCCAATCGCACAATGCCTGTAGGTTTGAACCAGTTGTTTGCTCAGCAGTTGACGCCACTCCGAGAAAAAAAAAAGTCTGATACAACTCAGAGTTTACTGCTTAAGGATAAGATGATAACTGATATCAAAGTTTTGTGCAGTCATGAGCTTTTTTTTGAGTAAAGAAGACCTACAGACTTCAAGGCCACTTGGCACAGAACAAATGAGAAAGGCATTCACAATACTGTAATGAAAACTCTTTGGCTCTATTTTTCTTTTTACTCCAAATACAAGAGTGTTCAATATCTACCCATCATTGATTTAACACTGATAAACAGGAAAATTTAAATTCTAGACTATTACATTATAGACCAAAACTATACCTTACTAACTTACTTGTTATGTCAAAGAGAGAAGTGTTTCCCTATGAAAACATCTTCCTGTAGTGCAAGTAGTAAGTTTGGGAGGGTGTCAGGGGGAATTAAATCTTCATAAAGCACACCTTCTGTATTAACTAAAAAAAAAAATGGTAATGAGTTCTACTAGCCAAAAAGATGTTTACAAACAGTATCTTGCCTTTCTTACTTCACATAAAAACTCATAGAAGTTCAAAATACTCAATTGCATTCCCAAGCATTCAATATACAGATTTCCACTTCAACATAAGCTCATGCCATGAAAAATGGTCAAAATTTTAAGTGCAGTCAGTTCAGGTAAGAAGAAAATAGCCATATGTACACAATATCCATCTTTTTTCTTTATGCTTTATGCATTTGAAAATACAAATGCATATACAAACCCACAATTTTTACAAGTCTAATTTCTATACTCCCATTATTCCATAAAAATACCAGCAAGCACAAACAGCATTTAAAATAGCAATACTCTCTGAGAGTATAGACAAACAAGTCAGCACCTATTAGAATGACAGGAGCTCAAATTGGTTGGCGCTTTGACAAAAATCCATCTAGACCTTTTCTTAAAAACAAGCACATCTAAAAAGATCAGAACAGCTTTTAAGCTCAAATGCCAGGTTTTCTGAAAACACACAACAGAACAAATAATTTTTGGTATGGAGAGAATTAAAAATGACTGAGATCAGAAATAAATGAGACTTGTAAACTACTGGGCTCCTATTGCATCCTTGCAGAGTTTCCCCTTACTCCCAGGCTTGCTCTGAATCAAGCGATTCTTCAGGGCTTCCAAGGCTGCAGAACTGTAACACGCACTCTGTTATATCTCTAGGTAAAACATTTCACGTGCTCCCTCAGCAGTCTCAGCCTCTGCTGCCCTGTAGGTTTCCTGCATGGTCACTTCTATGTTATTCTTGCCTCAGATTGCACAACAGGAGTTTACTTCCTTCTTGAGTACATCCATGAGAAGGAGCAACCTAGTGCCAGGTGGCTCCATCTGACTCCACGTCAGGACAAGACTACCAAGGGCTTTCTCTCTGCCCAGACACAGCCTTTTAGAGAATGCTATAACAGGCAAAGTAATGAAAACAGTCTCTGTCCATAATAATTATACCACATATCTCTTCTGATTGTAATTATTTTGGCAAGTTTCTACAGCAAAATAGTATCATAGGGTTACAGGATGTAGTTCTAAAAGTAAGTGTGTTCTAGAAACTGATACATTCATCAGGAGAAGTTCTCAGATCAGTGGGACAGAAGACCAGAGCAAGTAGGTGCCAAAAGGCAAAACTAAAAAAAAGTTGGATAAAAATACGACTATGCGGGTTTTACATATTTTATGATCAATGAGACAGTTGTGCAGTTAGGTGACATGTTAATTTTGAGTTCTTCTCTATCCTCGATAAGTTATTAATACAAGTTCTTTTGAGAAACATAAATATATAAGCACAAAACAAAGCTGAAAAAAACGCCACCCAAGCAAAATCTTCTATTCAGAATTCTAGAACTACGGTACAATTCCTCCCCACTGTTGTTTACTTCACAAATAATTCTGCAAAATACAATCCATATGCACAGAAATAGGTGGTGTATATTGTGGCTCTGATTTATCCAGTATATTGGTATTCCTTCCTCTTAAAAAGGATGCAGTCAAGGCCCATTTCATCTATTTATGCCACATTTTTTACTACAGGATAGAAACTTACTGGGCATTCTTGTATTTTTGCCTCTAACAGAGAGGCAGTCCTGCAAAGAAAAGCCATCTCGAGCCCAGGACAAGTCTTATTTTCCCAGGACTATCATGCATTCCAGGAAAGTAATAGCTACATCCATTACAGAAAGAACAGCAAACAAACTACTGTGTAACAACAAACACAAGCAATAAACCTGACAGGATGCAAAACTTTTCCTTTAGTGAAAGAGAGCAGAATGTATTTCGTTCTCTACTTACCCTTTACTGGTGACAACAGTAGACTAAAATATTACTATGGAAACACAATTTGAGATCAGCTCAAGCAAGCCATCAAACTCCACCTGGCCCACTTAACACGCTTTTAAATTCTATCCATTTAAGATGTTCTCAAGGAGCACTAGCTAATTGAACAGTTGTGCCTTATGAAATGGGGTCTCTTTTTCTTTCATAGGCCAATAGAGGTGAGGTTTTTTACAGGTTTTATTGAAATACAACATGAAGAACATTCATACTGTGGCTTCTCTGTAAGGCAACGGAAGGTATCTACAAGACAATGGGAAATTTGCACTATTTTCCTCAGTATGTCATAACTATAAAGTCCATCAGTGATCTAATTCTCAGTTCTAGCACTTCCACTCATGAGTGCCTTGATGCTACGCTTTAACACACAAGAAAAATACAAGAACATACTTTAATCCCTTTTTTATTCTTCAAAAAGGGCTAAAAGATCTGTCCAACCAGAGAGGTCTGAATTACACTTTTTCATCTCAGACTACTGTGTGTTCAGTTTCTCCATTTTCTCACCTGAAGGATTTTTTTGTTCTATTTCGTTGGAAATAAGTCTCCATTTTCTGGGAATTTCCAGACACTAAGCAAATAGTAGTTCTACAGAAAACACATGGAAGTCCCAGCCCAGCAGTCACAAAGGTGTCTGTAAGACTAAGGGCAGGAACACTGTCTGCTATGTCCTGCATTTGTTGTGCCTGCACTTCAGGGATTTTTACCCTCTCAGCTATTGCCCAGGGAGTCCAGATGAGGATATACAAGCTCTGTCCTCACTGAAGAAGATAAATATGAACAAGTGCAAAAAGGAATTGAACCAGAATCCCTCAAGTACTTCTGGGACTTCCTGGCCCAAGCATGAAATAACCTGACAAGTAACAGAGTTGTGCTCCTGATGTTGATATTAACCTCTCAAGTTCAAAAGAAAGGGGACATTTCAGTGCAAGATTCTGATGCAGATTTGAGCTTTTGAGAATGCAATACATAAACAGGGTCTTATTATCTGAAATAAAACCAATTATAAGAGAACTGTTAAGTACCTGGAGATTGACCTACTCTATACAGGTGTATCTTTTCAGAATGAATATTGTCCTGCTGGATACAAGGACAGGATGCCTTAAAGAAGTCCCTTAGATCACTCACTTGGTTACAGCTTCCATTCTTGTCAGTACCATTGGCCCTTTATGTTATAAATTAACAGTGAACACTAATTAACCTGGAATCCTTATTTGCAGATCCCAAATTAATAATTTTTTTTTAATATAAATAAACTTGGAAGCACCATTTCTAAACCCATGAACAAGGCGGGAGAAATGTCCCAGGAAGCTGACTTTTAATGTGATTTGATATGAAATTATGAAAAGACACAAATATTTTTCCAGTTAATCTGTGCAGTGAGGCTTGAGTATATCTGTAACCTAAAAGTCTGGCATATTTTAAGGTAAGCTTTTCAGATTGCTGAGGGGTTTTGTTGGTTGCGGGGTTGGGGTTTTTTTGTTTTCATTTCATTTGGGGTTTGGTGGGATGGGGTGCATGTTTAAAATGTGATAAATAGTTTGTGCAAATTATTTTGCTAGCCTAGATAATTGAAGAAATCCATTCCTCTGTGGCAAATCTGTCAGCTTCAGAATTATTGTAATTTATCAGTAGAAGCATTTTAGAAAGTGGGTTTTGAATTCCAAATGTCTGATACGTGAGCATTTGTGCAGCTACTTCTAAGACTTTGGAAGTCAGAAAATTTGGGAACACACAAGCACAAAGCACTATCTATACTACAGTAAAAATATACCTGCTCACAGCTTTTGTACTGGATCCCTGAGAAGAACAAAAGTAACCAGAGACATTAAATTTGTTCAATGTCTATGAACTTTTTACTGAAATGCAACCAACTGTTGGTTTTCTAATATGAAAACCTCAGTAAATAGAAGTAAGGCGAAACTAATTGAGTTTCATTGAAGACCATAATCCAAGCATGCCTCCCTGGGTCTTAACAGAGCACTGCCAACATTCCATTCAATCCCTAAGACTTCAGGTAAAACACTAAAACTGATCTGTAAACCAAACAAGAGATGAGCAATGAGACCAACAAACCAACAGACCATATCACCAAAAGACCAAGGAAACATTCCACAGCTTTGGAAAAAAAATTCTACCAAGTTTTAATCCAGAAGTCATATTCCACTCTGATTTGTGACTGACATCAAGAAACTATTTGTATAAATTAGAACAAGCATTCTTAAAGGAAAAAAAAAAAAACAAACCCAGAACTGATGGAAGACTAATTCAAAAGGTGCAAGAATCCAACCAGACAACATGGATTCCTACATTTTTCAGATCTATTATCACATTTCCCTGATGCTAATGTCCCAAAAGTGCTCTGGAAATACATAGTAAACCTGACCTATAAAAATCAATAGATTCACATTTTTATTGAAACCAGTACTTTCTTTAAAATAGGGAAAAAATCTAAGAACTTTAATTGGTTTCATTTTGCTTTGAACATCAGAATTGGCCCTCTAACACAACTCAAGGCAGCATGTAGGGTACTTTCTGATATAATTTAAACCATTTTACAGCTGTGGAAAAACTGGACAGCAATGATGAAAATTCACATGACGTTGTTTCTAACAGGCAGAAAAATGCACTAAGTGAATTGCACATAATTGAGAAGACTTGATGTAAACTTGGAAGTTGCACTTGCTTTGAAACAGGATTTCGTATATTTTCTCACTGTCTATACGGATGGGCAGAAATAGTGAAGCATAGACCTTCCAGAAGCTTATTATTTTACACTATATAAAGTCAATCCAGCCAAAAAGTCCTTCAGAAAGCTAAAGACTGCCGAAATGGGAAGCTCGGAAGCACCTCAGCACTTAATAACAGAGTTTTTTAAGTGTAAGACCCTGTAAGAAATTTGAAATTAGCTGTAAATGGAGCTAAACTGCATCTGAATCACTCGTAGAAGTTTGACATAAGATTTCTTCCCTTTCTAATAAGCACTTACCAATTAAAGTTTATTATTTTACTTCTTGTTATCAATCACTTGTCATAATTGTAAGCTCCAACAGAAATTTATCATTCAACACTATCTCAAAGCACTTCAATGTGGAGGGCAAGCAATCTAATTTTGTCTGGCCTGCTTTTACAGCACAGGCCTGCTGAGCTCTGTCTTGGGCACAAAGGAGGCTTGTCTGGAAGCATCTGGAGAAATAGAACATTAATATTTACTGAGTGTAATTACCAGTTGTGCACAGTTAACAGAAACTCATTTTCCCCTGACTTTAAAATTTGGTATCACATCACCAGCACAAACTGTTGTTAGCTAATTATTCAGAAGAACGTGCTTTCCTGGAACAGCACAGAGTGAAGTTTTATAACCAAATCTCTTTGACACAGGTACCATTACCCTATATTGGTTTAAGTCTGCAGTGGGTTTGGACGCTGATTTAAGAACGTGATAATAAACAGACATCACCCTCCAGGCATGTTATCACAATTTCTGAAGTCAGGTACTGGATATAACAAACAATACCTGCGACTTTTGGAACACATGGATTAAGTCTAGTCTTTCACCAAAAGTGAGGTTAAATTGTGTGGAAATAGCAAACAGGGACTCTCAAGAGAGTAGCAGATATGACAACTTGTAAGAGCAAGACTTTTCTAATATCGCAGAACGACAGAATATTCTGAGTTCAAAGGGCCCTACAAGGATCTTCAAAATCTAACTCCTAGCCCTGCACAGGATAGCCTCAAGAATCCTGCCATGTGCCTGAGAGTGTTGTCCAAACACTTCTTGAACTCTGTCAGGCTGGGTGCTGTGCCCACTGCCCTGGAGAGCCTGTTCAGTGCCTGACCACCCTCTGGGTGAAGAACCTCTTTCTAATATCCAACCTAAACCTCCTCTGACTCAGCCTCGTGCTGTTCCCTTGGTTCCTGTCACTGGTCACCAGAGAGAAGAAATCAGTGCCTGCCCCTCTACTTCCCCCTGTGAGACACATGTAGACAGTAACAAGGTCTAATAATGCGAGAGATGGACAGAATATTGAGGAAAAAAAAAAAGTGCATTCCTTTGACTTTAAAAGCAAACAATCAGGAAGAGTTTTATTGCACGGGCATTATAGAGATTCACTACTGCAGCACCAACCCTCCTCTTCATCCAGTCCCCATAACTACACACAAACTTAATGCCAGCAAAAGGAATCATTATTTCTTGACTTTTGGTTTCACCTCAAGTTGCCCTTCTTCTGTTCCTGTTTGCTCACAGTAGTACTTCCAAGTAGTCCATCTGCACAAGTAGATACCACAAAGCATTTAACATAGCCAAAAATTCACTTAGAATCAATTAGCATACTTTCCACGGAGAAAAAAAACCCCAAATCATTTTTCAAACAGTAACATTTTCTCAACATTCAGATGATTTAGCTTATTTTGGTTTCAAGCAGTGATTAGCTAAGATTTTTCTCTAAATCCTTCTTTCACCCATCCAAGCTTCAATAAAATCAAAATCTGTGAGCATATTTTCTAGAAATATCTAGTGGAACTTATTAAGATAGGTGCAGATAATATTGGACTTCATTGGCAGGCTACCAGGAGGAAAAAAATTATAGCCAGAATGTTGTTATCTCAGCTACTGTGAATATAACTGGTCTCAAGTCAAGTGACCTTCACGTATGTCCTCTTCATCAATCTGAAACACTAGATTATTCTGTGTAACAACATCTGCTTGATTTAGACCTGGCCTGGACCTCTGAGCTCAGGTTGACAGGAAAAAGCTATTCCCATCACCTCAAAACCATACTCATTGCTCAGAACACTGTCAAGTCCTCCTGTCAGATCTAATCCTTCAGTGGATTTCAGAAATACAACAGTTTTAAAAACAGATCTCTTCTTTGGGAAGAGATGCTCCATGTGCCTGCTCTATATTGGAGACTGACCCACAGCCTCCTGCTTTTCCTCTGCTTCTGTGCCGCATGCTGTGCAAACATTTCCCTGAGCTTATTTTTCAAGTGGCATCTTAGAGTGGAGTAGATATTCCCTTGAGTGTATTTTCTTTCTTTACCATCACTCCTTTCTATACAAACAACAGATTGCTCTGCTGCTGCCCTTTAAATTTAGAGAATAAAAATCCCACACCACAGATGCCTGGTGAAGCGAAGAGGGTTGTTCTTCCGCAAACTTACTGGGAAGGCAAAGAACTCCAGTCTTGCTCACTGTCCTTCTACAGAGGATACAGACCTTCAGTTTTCCTCTTCTGATGATGGTTCTCAGTATAGGATTTACAGACCATTGTTAGAATGCAAGATCATCCTAAATACTCCTGAGCTAGTCTGTAAATTTTCCTGCACTATTTTTATTAACAGTACAGAGTTAATCTTGCATAATTATCTGGAAGGATTGAGAATTACTGGGGTTGAGTTTCCCGTAGAATTGTAGTAGTTGCTTAAGAAAATGATCATAGACTAATCAAGACAAAGAATGGTTTCAGTGCATGCACCACAGATTGCATTGTCTAGACTTAGTTACATTATTCATTTTTTCACTAAAAAAATTAAATCTACTGTTTAAGAGAAGCAGAGGTATCTTCTATGCATCATATAAAATTAAGAGTAAGATTGCTTGCATCCCTGAAAAGAATATGAAAAGTGAAGTGCTTGGAGATTTAACAAAATTAAACTGTAAGAGGATTTCTAATAAGGTTATGGAGGCCATATACTGTGTCTAAAATTTTCTACCTTCTACTGCCAGTTAAAAATGTTAACAAAGGGGGGGGGGGAATTTCTAGAGAGTTTGTTAGGAAACTTCCACCACTGTGAGAGCAAAATATTAAAATATTGAACTACTTCCACAGTGACATAATGCAAACTGGAAAAGAAATTACTTCATAAATGTCACTATTGTCAGCTACACTGCTTCAAGATGTGTGTACACACACATAGTACCCTAAATAAGGATATCCTCATGGAACAGCTGAAGCACACCCATACATAATGGAAGATGGAGCAACCAACCGGAAAAAAAAAAAAAAAAGGCCCACACTTGCAGAATTTTGTTGGATACCTTCCCCCAGCCCATCTGGTGAACTCTGTGATTTACTCTCCAGTTTTTGAAAAGTTATTTCAGGAACAATTTTTCTATCCTGAGTAAACCTCTCTCTCCTTCTCCCACAATCCTCCTCAATGAATTAAATAATAATAAAATAATTAAAATAACATGAAGAATAAATATAATAGTATAATATGCGACATCGATATGTTCAAATATTCTGCATTATTTCTACAATTTCTGTTATAAATCATGATTAAATTATATCCTGGATTAAAAATATTTTTTAATTTAAATTTCCAAACTCAGTTGATTCAATTGTTTCAAGACTGCTTGGGGTCTTTTTTCTGTTTGTTTGGTTTTATTTCTGGATTTACAACTATTCTGAAGACTAGTAATTTCCTAAAAGTTTTTGTAAAACTAAGAACAAATACCTTCACCCTCCCCCAAAATCTGTGGCATAAGAAAGCCATAAGGCTTTAAAGATGTAGTAAAGAAACAAGCAGAAAATACCCTGATGACTAGCAGCTGAGGAAAGGTGTAGCACAGAAATGAAATTGTCACTATTAAAAATACTAACACATAGATCAGAGAAGTAGAATGTAGTTCAATTACATGGGCCAACAGTTACACATGTAAAGAGATCTGCAGGCTCATGAGAAATATTAGGTGGGATTAAGCAACTTTGGTATAATTCTGTAACATACAATAACACATTTCATCATACCAACGATCTGATTGAATTTTAAGGACCCCTTAACTACCAAATAAATGAACATTAGTATCACCTCTATTAACAGAAATCATGAAATCCAAACCCACAATTTTCTTGCAAATTCTCTGCATATTTAAAACAGTCTCCCAGGAACTCTGTTTGATGCTGTGTCTCTTGAGCAAACATTTCTAATTTCTTCCTTTACAATAACCATTCTGAACAAATTCTGGAAGCATACACACATTTTACAGAAAAGCTGTTTCTGATACATGATAGGAAAAAAGGAATTATACTGGCATACCTCCATTCACCTCAACCTTCCTTTGGGGTTCAGGAAAAAAAACACGCTATCTGAGAAATATAGCCCCTCAGATTTCCATCACTTGACACAGGACTCCTACCACTTTTGCTCCGTAATCCATCCAAAAGCATTTTATACAAGCACGGCTCAGTTCAAAGAGGTCATATAAACAAAAAACCTTCAGACATAGGAGCATCTGTTATTAAAAATAAAACCCAAGGTTCTCAGAAAACTATTACTCATGTATGATGGTTTGACCCTGGCTGGACACCAGGTGCCCACCCAAACCACTCTAACACTCCCCTCTTCAACTGGACATGAGAGAGAAAACATAAGGAAAGCTCCTGAGTTGAGATAAGATCAAGGAGAGGTCACTCTCCGATTACAGTCACAGGTAAACTAGACTCAACTTGGAGAAAATTAATTGAATTCATTACCAAAGTCAGAGCAGGAAAATGAGCAGAAAAAAATAAAAAAAAATCTGAAAAACACATTCCCCCCCCTTCACGGGCTTAATTTTGTTCCCAATTCCACAGGGAGACAGGGAATGGGTCAGTTCATCACATGTTGTTTTGCTGCTTCTTCCTCCCCAGGGAGAGAAGTCCTCCTCCTGCTCTAGCATGGAGTTCCTCTGATGGGAGACAGTTCTCCACAAACTTCTCTAACATGAGTCCTTCCCGCAGGGCACAGCTCTCCATGCTTTTATCCCCCCTTCTTAAATACATCCCACCCCAGAGGCACTGCCAGCATCACTGATGGGCTCGGCCTCGGCCCGCAGCAGGTCTGTGTTGGAGCCACTGGCATTGGCTCTATGGACATGGGGGAAGCTTCCAGGAACTTCTCAAAGAAGCCACCCCCCTATAGCCCCCCTGCTACTAAAACCTTGCCACACCAAACCAATACACTGTGCTATCTATTTTTTTTGAACGTATACAAAGAGGAGCTTTTAGCTACAGAATCCTCAGAGTCACGTTAACCATAATTTAAATCTTGTTTGGGTTTGTTTTTTTTTGTCTGAACCACACCAGCCCTCCCCATACTAGAACTCCCAGTCATCTTTCCCCCATCCAAGTCCTCTTACTCGAAGTTCACTCCTTCTAAATGTGTAGATTAAAATTCAGTACAGCAAATACAGGTCACAGGGAAGAAATGCACAGGAAGTGATGGAATAGCCTCGAGAGCCAACTGCCTCTTGAAAATCCCAGAATTGACAAGAATTCTCTCAAGCTGCAGAATTTCTCACTGATGTCAGTTTTTCTACCCCTCCAAAGACCACAGATTACATATTTTCAGGGTGAGATAAAAACCAGGTATTTTCCTGCTTGTCAAGACACCTTCCAGACAGTGCAGCTGTCTCTGTGCAGAAACACTAATGTCTTGAGAAGGAAGGATGACTCAGATCTGCAGATACCATTAACCAATATCCATCAAACAAGAAAAGCAAAGCAAACACAGACTTATTCCAGTCTTGAAAAACATGTGGAGGTTTTTTTTTTCCTGGAATATTCTCCCTGCTCTTCTTTTAGTTTGTTTCTGTCATAAGCTATTCTTTAGGAAGAAAATTATATATTTTCAAATATTCAGACATGCACAGTTTAATTGTAGAGAAAAATGCCAGATTGACTGTTCTGGAGGTGTAACACCTCCAGTCACAAAATACTACCAAAAAAAATATATCATAAGGGTGAATCTCCTGATTATCTTGCCAAAGAACACTGCCTGCTTCAATGTAAGATCCTCAGACACTGAAAACAAGCCATATTTCGATTGTTAATACTATTTAGTATTAGTTTGTCTTTAAAGACACAAATGTTCAAACATCAATTTGTGCCAAACATAACAATTTTACTTTGTGACCTGAAACTCTAAGACCAAAGAAAACATCAGTTGATACCGTAAGACCTGCCTGGCTTTGGCCATCTTGGACACAAACACCCAGAGCTAAATACATTAGTATCTAATAAGCCTATTTAAGTGCTCTTAATTTAATATGGCTTCATGTGATTTAAATCAGTTCTCAGAAAAATATTTGCTTACTTCCCTTCCTCCCCTCCACTATGTTTTTACACGTGATGCCAGGTTTACAGAAGAAGATGACTGAATAAACTTGACATACATATTGCTGTGCCTGGCAGAGCATCAGGCATCCCTTTGTTACAGTAATACTACATATGTCTTTTACCCCTAAAGTACCTCATAAACAGTTAATCGAATAAAAGAGTAGAGCAATACTGAAAGACTCAATTGTTTCCAGAAGTTTCAACTATTTTACTGCCAACATATTTCTGCTTTGGTTCCTCAAAAGTACTGCGTAGGCTTCCAGAAACAGCTGTGAATTTGACAGGAAGGAGACCCTCCAGGAAGACTGTTTCAAATCCAAAAAATGAGGAAGTAAGCAGTTTCATTTTGCAATGACTTTCCTCTAGTTCTAAAACTGGTCTCTTCCTGCTTTTCAGAGAATTTTTCATAATGCCTTTCTTCTCTAGAAGTCAATGGTTTAGTCAATTTCCAATTTCAATGTCCTTAACAACCATTGACTTTTTTTAAAAAATGAAAGCTTATTTAAACCTCTGGCTATGATTTCTCAAAATACTAAAACTGTGGTCAGCAGCCTGCACCGCAAAAATAGTTTTTCTGCTTCCTTACCCTCGAACCAGTTGGTGATCACAAGTCTGCCGACCCTGATATCTTCTTTCGCCTCTTTTTTCTCAGAGAAATGTTGGGTCAGGAAGTTACAAAGTATAAGAATTTTCTTTTTTATCATCGGTCGTTGTATACCTCTGGGATTTAAGGGACATTAGCTACGAGCCATACTTTCACCATGGAGAAAGGGAGAAGGCAAACATCAGAGATAGATAAAGTGATAGAATAAAAGCCAGTAAAGTGCTTTGATGACAAAGGTTATGCAAGCATGAAGGAACACTCTTACACTTCTCATCAGTAGGGAGGAAAGGACTTTGAAGCACAATTTAATGGTCAAAAAAAAAGTCATGAACTGACCGAAAGTTTCATTTTAGGCATTAAGTTCAACAGTGAGAGAATAAGCAATGCTACCATGTATCACCCTGCACCATCCTGATGTGCATAAAAAAGAAGCTGATAAAACATCAGACCTTTTAAAACATGCAATTTTCATGTCCCAACTCAGACAATGCTGACTGCACACCCTAGAACCCTTCCCTCCAAAGAAGCTGTGAATCTCTAAATTGTGCAGCAGAGCCTAAGCAAGAACAAATGCAGCACTGAAAAGCAGACAATACATATCAGATTAGAAGAATCAAAGAAAAATAAAGGAATACTGTAAATAGATCCAAAATTAATACTAGGATTTTTTTTTAAACACTGAAAATTAACAAGGCATTCTTTGTCCTGCTGTATTGCTCCAAAGACAAATGGAGAACATACTAAATAATGTAAAAAAAAATTAAAATTAGATATCTTGCTCTACTCTTTTTGTTTTTCCAAATATTCTATAGGAAAGCCCTGTTTCTTGTTAAAACAGAAATTATTCTGCTCTGTATTGTTTAGGATATGACACTAGGCCACTGTTCACTATCTCACTTGTCCTTCTGGGGCAGAATGTAGTCTGCTCCCACATCACACACATTTTACAGTGCAGATGAGATGCAGATGAACCTTCTGCACCTCATGTGCTGCAAGAACTCTTTTCCTTATCCAGAGCTCCACACACGAGACGCAGGCAGAAGGAAACCCAGAGAAACCTTCTACTCCCCAGACACATTCTTACCCTCCTCTCTGCTGCATCCACATATAATCCTGTCTGCTGAGACCATACGGACGAGTGAAAGCCTCCAGAATGAACCCTAAAGCTGTCAGCAGGACTTGTTCCATCAGCCCCTACACCACCACTTAAGCAGCAAGATTGTCAGAAACTGCTAATAAAATCCTTTCCCCCATTTAATGAACACGGTAAAGAGTAGATGGAAAATATCATATGGTGGCCACTAAATCAAACACAATTTGCTTACTTAGCAACAGTAAGGCAATTAAAAGTTTGGAATACATATAGATGTATATAAATAAAAATAATGGGAGAAAAAGGACCTTTAAATCACCCATAAAGTTCAATCTCTTCTCCTGTTTTCCACAACCTGATTTATAAATCTCATATTTAAATTTCAAGCAACTAAGCTTCCAAAAAAAAAAGAAACAGATCATAAAAGAAAAAAAAAAAAAAGGCAAAGCAACCAAGCAGAGGTTGTTAAAGGAATTTTGGTTTCCTATATTTTTTGTTTCCCTTAACTTTATGGTTGCAGTAGAATTTTTGGTCATAATCAGGTCATGTTTCTAGAAATAATGGGCTCTCTCAGCAAAAATCACCTTTATTCCTAAAATTATATAAAAATCAAATGCAGATTATACCAACGTCTCTTCGAAATTATCCCATGAAATAATTTTGATAGATTTTAATAAATTTTTAAGCAATGTTTACTTCTAAAATGTAGCAATGGCTCATGACATTTCTTTGATGTATACTGAATTTTATCTATTTTTATTGTACTATAGAATGCACCTGGTTCATATATTGACATCTTTTGATGTACTGAAGTTTTCATACAATTTTTGTTATGCATCATATTTTTAAAAATGGATAAACAAACATATGGAGAATATTTATATACTGTATGCACCAGATCACAAGTAAATTCAGTCAGTTGTTCATGAATAATGGAGAACAGAATTCTGATTGAAAACAACTGCGTGCATCTAAAACAAGCATTACTTAAACCAGTAACCTGTGTGTTCTGTACCAGCGAGAAATAGTCTGTATGTAAATTCTCACAGGTATACTCATTCCCTAAGAACCATGGAATGATTTGGGTTGGAAGAGACCTTAAAGCTCACCTCGTTCCAGCCTCCTGCCATGGGCAGGCACACCTTCCACTACACCACGTCGGCCAAGCCCCATCCAACCTGGCCTTGAAAACTTCCAGGGATGTTGTATCCACAGCTTCTCTGTCCAGTATGTGTCCAGCCTGTTCCAGTATCTCACCACCCTCACAGGGAAGAACTGCTTCCTAATCTGTCATCAATCTTCCCTCTCTCAGGTTAAAGCCTGACTTCAAACTGTTGCATGCAAACAAGATACAATTTTCTCCCCTCCTTCTACTCGTCACAAGAAATGTAAAAAGGGCCACATCCACTGGCAGTTCTCTGAAAAAGGCAAGGTTTCTCCTCTGAAAGAGGCAAGGTTAAAAAAAATGAAGTGTCAGCTACAGACCTCAGAGAACAGGAGTGACAAATAAGCGTGACTTTCTTCCAGGTAGATTCCAGGTCTGTGCTCTCACACATGGACATACACAGTTACATACAGGCCCACCTGTAGAGTAGATAAATCTTGCCCAAAGTTCAACACCACTTTAAAGGTGACCACTTCTTCACAGATCACTGGACCCAAGCCAGAAAAGCATCCATGTGAGCTTCTCATCTCACAAAGGAAGCATCTGTTGCAAAGCATTCTGCTGGCAAAGGTGATTAAATAGAATTCTGCCAGTGCCTGCTCAGTTGAGACACCAGGGAAATGAAACCTTGACAGCTGCAGTCCTCTCAGAAACAAAACAGAACTCCTGCATTGGGCTTGATGGAAGCTTGAACGAATTACAGACAAGTGGCTGTACAAATACCTGGACTGTGGGTGAGAAAGTGGGCTGTGCATGTCAAAAGTAGCCCATGGACAGAAAGCAGCTCTAAGATTCAAAGAAAAAGGGACACAGTGTAAACAGCGTCATGCAGCAAGAAACTCAAGAGGTTGGACAGAACAGAAATGGTGGCAGATGTGTTCTCCCACTCATGGCACACATCAGGGTGGGTAAAGGAGAGGAAGGGGGAATTTCAGCCTCTCAAAAGATCAGGAAGGTGTATCCACTGGGAAAACACACAGACTGTGAAAGAGGAGAGTTTGTAACATAATGGTTAAAAGATCAACGCAGAACTTTTAACAGATTATTAACCATAGGCACTTACACAAAAATCTATACAGCATATGTCATATTTGCATGTGTTAAAAGAACATCTTAAACTTCCACAGGTTTTTATCATCACTTTTATGACCTGATCTTATTTTCAATTGTGCTACCAAAATCTGCTGCTTCCTCTCTCCCCTTTCTTGGTTAAGTAATTAGTTCCCATGGAAACCAAAACACTTCTGGTACGGACACCTAGTTCTAACAGACAGCGTGAAATGTCTCCTCTCTCTGTAGATAGGTGGGGACAGTGGTGACCATGAAACAGACTTCATGTTATAAACAGCTTCACAGTGTTTGTGATGACAAAAAGTATTAACTTTGGATAACGTTACAAAGCTGTGCAAATAACAGAAGAAGAAAAGAACTTATGATTATTTTTCTTATTTTAATGGAAATGGGCTTAGATTATACACTGAGCAAGTATTTAATTTTCCTCAATTTATGGCTTTTTTAACAGACTCATTGCTTTTCAAATGTAAATCGCAATCAAATCTACAAAGGAGTAAATGGCTAACTCTTGGACCTCAAATGACAACAGGGTATGTGGCTTTTTCACTTCACCTACGTTGAAAAACCTGGATGCCTGGTGAAAAGAAGTTTCCTATCATTACAGGAATCTCCTGTATCACCTCAGGAGAGTTAGTTTTCAGCGAGTAATCAGAGCTCTTTCATCAACTCCTCTCACTTCAAGATATAAATGGCCCTCAGAAATACGGGGTGCAGACACACTCATGTCAACATTTACCCTCCCAGGTATTCCTATGCAAATAAATGCATAATGCTGGATGCACGAGAGCTGGTCCCATGAGTGGGAATGTGCGAGCCTACCCCGTAATTAGAACATAGCTTCCTGTCATTTAAGAGCTATTTCATATGCAGATACAGTGAGAGACATCTAAATGAAATCATTTATTCCTGTGATTATTTCAACATGAAAAGGAATGTCAAAGTACGAAACTATGACTGAAAACTGACATGGCTTTAAGGTTGTAAATACTACCCTGCATTTTCAGAATTCTAACCGCATAAATATAGTACTTATTTTACCTCTTTTTGGCAAGGAAAAAGTCATAATGATTTGGGAAAAAATGAAATAATATGGAAAAGAAGAAGAATAATCATGTTTTAGATTAATTTGGCATAAGATCACTTTAAAATATTTAAAACCTCACAATATTGGGTAGTTTTCTCAATCTTGCCATTTCTATCTTCCAAATACTTTGTATTATATTAGCTTGAATTATCAATTTATTTATAGTGCTTTTCCTGTAACCTATATAAATGGATGAACTGGGAAGAGCAGAAAGAAAAGGTGGCCAACAAGGTATTTTTAAAAAAGCCAAAGTCCTGTTTGCTCAACATATTTCTTCAGAAGCTAAGAAAGTGAATTTCTCTAAAGGAGCTAGAGACAGCAGAAATTATGTATAAAACCCACAGTGATGCAAGAACAAGACAAATATGTGCAAATATTGGGCATCCCAATTTTTTTTCTTTGCTTAGTTATTTTTGCTTTGTTTTGTTTTTATCATTGTTTTGGAAGAGCTTAGAGTCTCTCAAAAACACACTTTTATGTTTCACTGATTAAAATGTAGTGAAGAACTGAATATATCCATTTTCAGACATTTTGGATTCTGGCTACAGCCAATTCCCCGTGAAATTCCTTAATTCCTGTGTCTGTTCTATGCCATCACGTAAAGCCCAAAATTCAGGCACCCTCAGCTGCTGACACTCATGAGCTCATTAACAAGGAGGATCGTGGATGACACACACTTGAGTAAACCCTCTTTTTTCCTATTGTCAATAGATAAAAATCTGTTTTCCCTCCCACCATAGGCATTAAGCGCATATCATACAACTCATCCAAACACACACACCTACCTCAACCTTGTTACCTTGGCCCCAGCCTTCCACGAAAGACTGAGGTGACACCCACACCTACTTGTCTCTGCCATTTCTTTTCCTTAAGGGAGAGTCATAAACCATGTAAAGAACTAGAAAGACAGCTCAAGCAACCCTGCCACTGCGTTTGAAAGAAGATACCTCGAAGTTGTATATGGCAGCTGGCCAGAATGTGTCTGCCAGCGCAAGAGTAAGACAGGAAAAGAGAAACATTAAAACATGGAATACCAACAGCTGGACTTCTCTTTAAACTGTAAGAAGAAACTCTCTAACCCAGACTGTCAAGCAAGAGGAGTTGGAAAATGTGAATTATTTACATAGTTATTATCCAATTATTAATTGTCAAAAATGTGTGACCTTATGCAAATTAAAAGACAACAGAAATTAAAACTAATTGTTTTACTAAAGTATTGGAGACAGTAAAACCTTTGACTATCTACTCAGACAAATCCATAATTAAGCTTTCAAATCAACGTTGATTTTTGTGGCCCTGTACATTATATCGGTTCTCACTCCTTCAGCAATCAACCAACAGATTAGAATATGTGTAAGCTGGTACAATGACAGGACTACACACATGGAATATGGCTGCAAAAATACAAGCACTTAAATAATAACAGCTCATTAAGCTTTTGTTCTTTAACACAATGTTCAGCTGAAGCCCATGATTTTGCCTGTGATCCTCACCCTGAAATGCGACTGTCACGTTTCAGCAGGGTGATTATTTCAGCTGCTCTCTCAATCCTTCAGCTACATTCACAGTGTAACTGCCTTCAAATCATGACCAGGGTGAACCTGTTAATGGGATAATCGTATCACAAGTGACTACCTATCCATGCCCCGATGTCTATCACCGACCTGCAACATAACAGAGTAAAGGTTTATCGAGAAATTACAAAAATATCTGTAACTATTCACCAGAAACTATTTCTAGCTGTTGCTAGAAGGGCATTTTAAATTTTTTTGCCCACTTTTCTAAGGAAAGACAGCTGCCACAATCCCACTGTGAAGTGCAAATTGGCAGTTTAAGCCCCCATCACACTGTTGGATGTCAGTCATACTCGATAACTTTTGAGCTGATTGACCAATTACAATGACTCTGACAAAAGAACCGCAACTTCACAGACCATTAAATTTCTGACTGGGGAGGGTGGGGTGAAAGGGACAGGGAATTAGCAGATTGATATAGATATAATACCAAAATTAGTGCTCTTTGCCACGGTAAAGACTTCCATGTCAGTTCAATAGTTCTCTCATCAACCAATCAACGATTAATCAACTAGATTAATTATAGTATTCATTATCTATTTTTTAGCTAGAACATGGGAAAGGCTTGAGAAGGCTGTGGAAGAAGGGGCAGTTGGAGGTGGGAGGAAATGCATGAGCTTGTTAACACTTCAGGAGAGCTCAGAAAATATGGAATATGGTGCTGAAGTGGAAGAGACTAACATAAAAACCGCAGGAAGCCCAAGTCCATTAGGCACAAATCAATTTTATAATCATCTACCCACCAAGCACTCCAAGATATTTGAGAGCTAGTTTCTTCTCATAGAAGAAACCATGTTAAAAAGCAGTATTTTCAAAATTAAGTTGTGGGATAAAAATATGCTGAAAAAAGATGCATACATATAATGTCATCGTTATCTGTCACATACCTATCTTATTGTTTCAGAATTTCATCACTTAGCACTTAATACCATGCTTTGCTATCCATCATCAGTTTCAGGGTGACATAGTTTAATGGGCAGCGGAGCAATTTTTCCCCTCAGGAATTACTGTAATAAAGAGAGTAAATGTGACGACTTATGAAATACACAGTTTTGTACAACGTGAGAGTATATACAGGAAGGTGGACAGAAGGCAGGAGCAAAATCCCCAGACTCAGCAGTCGGAGCAGATGCTGGTATTTCAGAGTCTGAAAAGCCATTCCACCTACAAGGCTCAGTGCCTGATCATTATTTCTTCCCCCACCCTTGTTTCTCATCAGTCAATTTGGAGGAAGGAAAGTGCGATGATGATTAAAATGTAAGTATTTGGGGAGACCTATCAAGAGCACTCCTGCTAACGGATTAGTATCTTGTTGATCAAGTGGCTGAGTTATTTCAGAACAATGATGCCTTCCCAAAGAGCTGGACTCTGCCTTGGCCCACTGGGAGGGTCATTCACAGGACCCTGTGGATGCAGTGGAGTGGTACTGAGGTTTTGTAGGAAACAGTCTCTGGAAGGTGAAATCCCAAGAAAGCACTGACATGATAAGTGATGTTAGGATGATCAGATAATATAGAAGGTGAGGAAGGTGGAACAATACATGGTATTTCTGATACTGTTGAGAAGAAACACTGGCCAATGAACAGGCAGAGGAATGGTGTCTGTGTTTGCTTTCCCTCAGCTCACCAGCAGCTGTGCTGTTCCACCATATGAGGGATACAAGAGCTCATCCAATACAACTTTCCACCAAAAAAAACCAAAAACAAAAACAAGAGATAGAAAGCTGTGAACAGACCTCCCACCATGTGCTTGGGTCTGAGCTACCTCTAAATCTCTGTGCATGTGTGAGTTCCTTAATACGCCTCCCTTACCATTTGCTCTCTGAAAATCCTCTGACATTCCACAACTTGCATACACCCTACGATGACTTCATTTCCATGTTGGATTAAGCTAGTTTATAAGGAGCAGAGTGGGACACGTATCCTTGGCAGGAATTTAGGTCAAGTGCAGTTCTACAAGAGTGTTCAAGTACTTGTGTGTGAAATATTTATACGTGGATGAGGCATATATTTTGACACAAGGAGTACCAGACAGAGGCAAATATCTATGATCTGCCATCTTAAGTTGAGGAATAATAATTCCATTTCCTTTTACACTATAGTCTGTTTGACAGCTCAAGTCTAGAATCCACAACACTGACACTAAGCCAAACTGTCACTGACATTTCCATGTCTGAGAAATCCTGAATCTCACAGGTAACCTGTGAAAGCTGAGAAGCAGGGAGTGAAAGTGTGAGGCTCATAACTGCGACAGTAGACAAACTCTAAAAAGTCACTTTTTGTATGACCTCTGCTTTCCTAAAACGGGGGGCAGCACAAAGCTGGGAAAATAGGAAGAAAGAGAAATGCACAGAACTTTTTGCAGACAGAAGAAACATATGCTCTACATAGTAAAAAAAAAAAAAATTACTCATATGTGGTAGACTAGATGAGCCAGACATTATTTAAAGTGAAATATACCCTTTAAATCTGGATAAAGAATGCAAGAAATACATTTATGTTGTGACTTTTATATTCTGTTGAGTAGGCAGGAAGGAACATATTACAAATCCGAATTTACTCAGCTGATTTTTCTTTTGTACTGGTAGGAAAGGAGAAGGTACAGGGGGCTTTCTTAGGGTCAAAAGAACTGAGACCTGCTGACCTCTATAATTACAATTTATTGATTTGAGTGAGGTGTTTATATCCCAGCAGCACATTCATTGCTGCTAACGTTTACACAGTAAGATATACCTCCTTTAGATGACACTCACACTCTCAATATTCTCCCTTTCTCAGAAGACAAAGAAAAAAACTCTTCTAGGTTAATGTACACACTAAGAAAATTTTAGCACTTCAAAGGAGGTAACAAATGTGGCTCAAGAACACCATAAGTCTAGAAGACAAATCATGTGCCCTCTCAGAGCCTGAGAAAAGCTGAAGTTCCTCAGACAAAGGAGAAGAACAAAAGCACATCTTATCTGTAGTGGCTCTTTATCACCTCATTTATACAAAATCTTTCAGACACAAAATAGCTTTCTCTAAAAAGGAGAAGGGCTAAAGATATTTACTGGAAGCACTAAGGACCAGCACTTCAGGAGATATATTTTGTCAAGTCAATTAATCCACTAAGAAAACAAAATTTTCAGAAAAACACTGCAAATCAGTGACTGTTTGTAATGTTTGTTTTAAGCATACACTTGTGCATTATATAAATCCAGGAAATATGCCCTAAGGCAACAATTAGCATTTCATAAAATTCACCAGCATTTTTACTGGTATAGGACCTTTCTCCTAAGAATATCCAGAGAATGCACACAAAAGAAGGAAAAGGTTTATTATACTCTTATTAAATATAGATAAATTTGGAATAAACCTACAAAACAATCAAAGTCTTACAACAAGATCATGAAAGAATTAGAAACAGATTTCTACCTTGATTTTTTTATCTGCTACTCTTAATATAAGATGGTTTTTCCTAAAAGCTTTGAATAAAATTCTGAAATAATTATACCTGGTTGGAATACACAAGGAGTATATCACTTCCTAAAACTGTATTTTCTCGATTTTAATTCATAATCTCTTTGACTTCAAAAGACTGAGAGGCAACAAGTGCAAATTAAGACGTGACATTTCATCTGAACACCAGAAAATGCCTGTCTGCCTTTCTTTTATAAGGGCTGTCAAACACTGGAACAGAAATGTCTTCAAAACCTGACTGGGCACAGCCATAGGCAACATATTCTGTCTTGACCCTGCCTGAGCAGGGGGTGGACTCGGTGATCTTAAGAAGTGTCTTCCAAACTTAGTGACTCTGTGAAACTTGTGATGAAGCAGGCATCAGTCATCCATTTCCCATCTCCGATATTTTGAGGCATTGACCAATATATAGTATACATAAAACTGAATGCTACTACCTAAAAATTCTGAAGTGCCCTATTATTCCAGAGCGGAGTTCACTTAAAACGAAAATACCATCCCCATTCCAAGCTGCACTCAATTCTTCCAGGAATTTAATATTCTTCAATAGCGTATGATTCTCACTCCTCTGAAATGCACTCTGGGGATCCAAATTTTTCCCCAAATCTGCAGGGAAATTTACGGACAATTTTGCACTCATATTTTGCAAAGCACACGATTGGCACTTGTATCATCTTGTCCAAATAATCTGCTACTTCCCACTGAAGATTTTGTACCCAGTGTTTGTACCCGAGTTGGCTTTCCACAGTACTGTCACCCAACTTTGAATTTTAAAGCCAGTTTATTCATGTAAGCCTTCTTAAAATACACATTTTACAGGGGAGAGCTGTCAGGCATGGAGGAGCTGAGTAACAAGTTAAATCAGCAGTACAAATAGGAGCACTAGAACTACCTGCTTCAACGGTTTAAATAATTGTGTGATGGATGAGGAATAGAAGAGGCAAATTTTCCTTAAGAAGCCACGGAAGGCATGAGAAAGACTGAAAATTGAAATTCTCTACTGATCAGCAGAACTGGTGCAAGTTCAGGATCCTCATTCTGCTACTCCTCTGTCCTTCAGCATAACCTAAAAACCATCTGAAAAGCAGAGGGGATAAAAGTGTAGAAAAGTTCCAGACTCATTAAATTCTTGGCCAGAATAGACAGAAATTCCTGAGTGTAAGTACTACCGGAGGAAGAACTTGAACTGGTGACCTGACACGGGCACTTGACCAATTCCCAGAGTTAGAATTTACAATATGACCCAACCTGTTATTTCAGCAGCAGCAACCAAGAACCTGACATTGAAAAAAAATACACATTTTTTTAAACTCACAAGATAAACAATTCAACATGTCTGTGATCAAATTTATAAGTTAAAAATACATAAATATGATTACAAGATCAGCATCTCAGTATTTAACTTAAACTAACTTCAGGGAGTGAAGGTGACAACAAAGGTTTGCAGAAGTTTGTTAGTGTTTTCCAGAACTGAGTATTGTGTGAAGACACTGTGCTAGGCTGCCAAGCTGGAGAGCCAATTTGGATTATTAGGAGTTGATAAAGAGTGACATTTTGTGTTCAGGAAGCATCTGACAGGAGCTGCCATGCACCTTGTCACTCTGCAGAGACTACAACTGCTTATGATAATGCTGAAAAAAGAGTATTGAAACCCTTCACAGACACATACATTAAAAAAGAAAACCACAGCAATGTCTTCAAATCAACAGATTATTATAAGAAGAACTATGTATTAGTGGCCTCGAATTTTTTAAGATTTGTGTATTTTATTCACTGAAGAAAAAGTTAATATAGGAAGTGCTCACATGCTATGCCCGTCTTCACTTTGCTTGGGAATACTATACTAATTTCTTTTCTAGCTCTCATGGAAACAAGCTCTGTATTTTGAAATGACATTTAGCACTGGACAGAAACTCGCACACTGAATACACAAAATTATACAAGTGATATTTGCAACTATTTCTGTTTATAGCTGGCTATCCACAAATGACTGGTTCAGTGCTCTGAAATGTGACACCACACAGAAACCACACACAATAGCTCACAAAGTACACAGTTTGTATTTCAGTCTCTTAATTTCATTATAGCTCAGCATGACTGAGAATTGCCCATATTAAAACACAAAAATCTGATTCCAAGTAATTTGTAAACCCAGGTAGGTAACTGGAATATAGCAGGGCAGTTCTGAGTTTCAAATTAGAGAATTCACCCTGCACCTCATATGGATTTATTTTACCACAGGCCATGCATGGATTATCCTGAGAACAAAAACGTGTTACTGAAAAAATAACTTAGAAGCTGTGATCCACCTTTACGCTATGGAGCCTGGACGCTTAAGAAAGACCAGGTCCATATGAGCAGTGACTTAATCTTTGCAATTTATCTGAACTTCCAGATAGAGGACAGACTCAAGGAAAACTCAAGCCTTCTATAGGCAAGTAGCAGTTTCTGTCCATCGTGCACCTTGGCTAAGATCAGCTGAAATCCAGGTAGTCCATTTACCTGGACTACAAAGCATTTAGCTGATTAGGAGCACGCTGGAGTCTCCCCTCTGAGACATATTTATGAATTTCCATCAGTACTGAGCAAGATTCTAAACTAAGAAGTAATCTTATTGCTGCCTTTCTAGCTCTTATTAGCCTGCTAGATTTATTTATACATGAAATCTTTATTTTTAATATACGGTTTAGTATATGCTGCTATGAGAAGCTTTTAAAGAATCTAATGAATCTTTTGCAACAGACTGTGCAACTTCAATCAGCTCATGTTAAGACATGATTTTTATAAGGAGAAAATGGATTAATATGGTAAAGTTCTGTGTACTACATTAAGTTAAAGAATATTTGGCAGATGGGTATTTATAGCAGAATTACACAGACATATAAATTTGTTGCACAATAAAATGTCTACACATTCAGTACACTGCTGTTCTATTCCATTTATGTAATGATTTGTAGTTTCTAAAAGTTGTTAGGCATTCTAAAAGCCAAAGTATGAATGGGATTACAATCTATCCTAAAATTTACTGCATTCAGTAAAGTAGCAGAGCACTCAGGCTTTGAAGCCATGTACTGCAAAGGCTGTTTATTCCGCACATAAAGTCTTTCCGGATATTGTACGAATGAAGATATAAGATGGCTGTGGTAGAACAGACTGCTAAACAGCTCAAATATTAATTTATTAGCTCCCGAAGTTGTGTTCAGAGAGCATACAGAATGAAATAAAATGAGGATTGGTTAAAAAAAAAAAAAAAAAGAGTACCAGAATCTGGCATAACTAGTTATAACTGCAGTTTAGAGTTTGAGTAATCTAGGGTTGTGAGTTATGTGAATGGAAGACAAACATGAACAAATGGATTTATAAAGTAGATTTTTTTAATATATATAATTAAGGTTATTTTATTTCTCCACACTTGCAGACGCAAAAAGAGGGTAAAAGCAAGTAGAAGAGTGTTAAGGAGAAGATATTGGAGCAAGAAAGGGAACAGCAAAAGCAGCTTTGTAAAAGATTATTTCCCCTCCATCAACCTGCCTAAATACCATGGATTTTCTCTCCAAGTTTAATGATGGTCAAGATGCCATATTCTTGCTTCCACCTACTGCTTCTTCCATATATTCCTTGGATCATGAACAGAAGAAGACAACAAATGTATTCACAGTGGTGCATGGACCCCAAATATCCAAGAACGTAGGTCTGGAAAACCAAATATCCATTTCCAAAATCAACTATGGTAAGATTTCTTCTACAAGGCAGCAGAGTTAAATTTATCTACTGAGGTGGAAGCCTCCATTAAGCTTTGTACGCCTGACTGTTAACATTGTTTTAACACCTGAACAGCCGGAGGGGCTTTTCTTGTTGGGTTTTGCTCTCATTTTGTACAGGTTACATAAAAGGTTTGGATATTACCTGCAAGGTAACACTGCAAAATAGCAACCTTATTGTCCTTTTGATTATGTAAAACTTGGAGTAACTTGCATTACAGGTTGACATGTTAAAAAGTTTGTTGTATTCTATAGCAAATGACCTTACATGTGGTACCATTTCTCTGTGTGTGTCCTGGATTTACAGATGGAAGGGAAGAGAAAAGGAGGAAGCAGAAGTGATTCCAGTCTCAGCCTAACTCCACCTATAAAGGAATCTGTGTAAGTTTTCAGCAAGCAGCTCTCATTTCTTAGAGTCCAAAAAACAAAAGCAGAGAGACAAGGCTCTTACCAAAAAACCCAGAACTCCAGATCTAGAGTGAGATAATGTAAAACTCAAGTCCTGTATTTTAGCCAGAAGAACAATTTTTTGTCTCTGAAAATGAATGATTAGTTCTAAATGAAGCATAGTCTTCACAGGGTGATCTTCCATACCCAGCAGCTATGAGCACTAACGAGACATCCAATTGATATTAAGAACGCTGCTGGCTTCTGTAATATGGGCATCTCTGTGTCAGGAACTGAACTGACAGGCCAAATCACGTTATGTATTTCACTGAGAAAACCAGAAGAACTCTTTGTGCAGACGAATGTCTGGTTGGAATCCATGATCTGGCTGGTAAAAAAAATCCCCAGATCTCTCAGAATCTAAATAATAAAATTTCAGTGCTTCACAATGCCAACACCCTAATCCTTTAAATAAAGAGCTATTCCACAACATGAATTGTATATTGGAGATGTACTGCCAGTTAAATGAAATGAGTCTAGACTATACCTATTATGTAACTGAAGCAACCAACCTGCATATTCAAAGGCAGCAGCTGAATAACCAAGATCTTCAGTAATCCCATCTCCAGTGATAGTACCTTTTTTTTTAATAAAGAGATCATATCTGTACCAGTAATTCTTATGCAGTTGATGCCTTCTGGGCCAAAAGAAGATTGTACAGAATGTGTTGCTGCTGTGCATACAGTAAAGAAAATGCAGGAACTGAAGACCAGAAACTTTCAAATTAAAAGTATGAAGAGTATCTGGGGGTGTTCATTAAGTGCACTGAGATTCCTGTACTGGACATGTCAGCTACAGGAATTTTTTGCAAGCATGCTGTATTGCAAATGTCAAGATTCACCATATTAAGGCCCAGACAATTTTCTTTTTCTTGCAGGAATCTGGGCCAAGTTACAGTATCAAGAAACAGTTTGTTCAGCCACAGAATACTCTGTATGGCACAGCACCAGCAGTAAAAAGACAGAAAATCTTTTTCCTGCTAGAGAGAGAATTTCTTTTTTTGCAGCAACAGAAGACCAACTCCCAAGACTAAAAAGAACCCAACTTCAAGAAGGAGACTGTAAGAGAAGTGCCATCAAAAGCCAGTTTGAAGGGAGAGGTTTCTGGTTCCTTACTAATACACAGCTACACTCCAGTCAAAAGCAACACAGATGCTTAGAGAAGTTACCTTCATGGAAATTTGTCTGAAAGCAATAATTATTTGCCAACATACTGTTCCTTCTTAGAAGTACACAGAAGCCATGAAAATGTTCGTATGGATACAACATGAGAGGTTTTCAACAAGAAAAGCCAGTCTGTGACAAACACATATCATGTGCAATGAGAAGGACTGTGGCTCCTCTGGGTATCCTGTATAAATTATGAGCACAGTACCCAGTTACACACTTTCTAGAACAAGCAAGCATTAATGAATTGCTATAGGAATGTTTTTCATAATTGGTATATCAGATCTCTTCATCAAGTACTTTTAAACTGCCATAAAAATCAAAGTCTATTATTTATCTCTTTCAAAATTATATGAAGTTATTATCATTTCTTAGGGTAAGAAAATTAATAAAGATCCAAAAGTTCAATAAGTGCCACTGACTGTATCTGCAGATCCAAATAAAAGTATTTTTCGAGCAAACTTTCTGGATGGCCTGCAGAAAAATTCATGTGAAAACTGCATGCTCACTTGTCCACATCATTCTAAAGTACACACTAATTTTCATCGTAAGAACAAAAAAGAAATCCAGTGAGTATGGTTTCC
The DNA here is from genome assembly GCA_013396775.1 of Cephalopterus ornatus. Lineage (NCBI taxonomy): Eukaryota > Metazoa > Chordata > Aves > Passeriformes > Cotingidae > Cephalopterus > Cephalopterus ornatus. Next base: position 444,870 of record VZRE01008318.1, on the reverse strand, counting down.
TTAGCAACCAGACAAATATCATCTACGTTATTCATATTAACATTATTTACAGTACCCTATAACTAAGAGATACCAATTCACAAAGAGCATACACATTCCTGATTACACAACTTGTTAGCTTTGAAAATTCAGTGATGTTTTTAATATATCCTAACATTGCCATTTAGCTCTTATCTGCAAAAACTATATCTTGCTGTTTTGTGCCAAACTTAATCTCCCTTTTGTTTCTGAGTACAGTTCTGTTTCACAATGACTATCCACTCGGTTCAAAGACATGTTTGACATGAATGAGTCTCCTTTTTCCATTCTGAACATACTCTACCTACAGGTGTGTTGTACTCATTCCACTGAGAGAACAGCTAATTTCAGGCAGACATCTGTTTGTAAGATTTCTTTACAAACTAATCTTAGCAAGATGAAAATCCTTCTCACTCTAAGGTATGTTCCCAAGGGATTTGTGGTATTACCTCTGCTGTGCCTTTGAAAATGCAGGCATCCAGTTCAGTGGGAGAGACATTTCACCAGTATGTTGGTGACATCAGAGGCATTAAGAAGTGGAAATGACTTGCCGCCATTTTAACTGAGGCCACCCAGAAGAGACTTATATTTCCCATTTTATGGTTTTAGACATCTATCGCACAGTGGCCTCAATACTAAAAATAGTGAATTTCATTCCCTGCACAAGTTATTTGCAGTAGTGAAGAAAGCAGCCACCTCGATTTCCACAAACATGCAAACAGAAACGTATTAAAACCAATAATAAGGATGAAGTACCACTACCACATTACATACTGTTAATCGGTGTTAGCAACTGTTTGTAGCTGTACATTTTGAGCAGGAAAAGCTGGTAAGTTTTGAGTTCAGAGAAAAAAACATCCACTGAAATTTTACTTAAAAGACATATATAATTCCCTCCCCTTAACAACCTAAATGTTAGATCAAGTAATGTTTCTATCACTTCAACTGCCCCACTCTTGAGGTACCAGAGCCGTGACTCACTCACCGCACAGAGGTATTTCTGCTGAACTTCTCATGATTTCAGAAATGGACAAGTAGGAAAACATGTGAAGGAAGAACTGAAGAAAACTTTTCTAATGTCCAAAACTGAAATACGCACTGACATCTGGATGAAAGTTCAAGGGTTGAAATGAAGTTCTGTTTTCCAAACAGTTTTGACTATTGCTTCCAGTTCTCAATTATACATAACATTTGAATGAAATGTAAAAATACAACTTCAGCAACATGAGCCTACAGTGATTACATTCGTTATTACAAATTGCACACACATCGAAAATGAAGATCAGCACACTGATTCCATTAGTTATCAACAGAACCTTGCTAACATAAGGGTTATAAACACTGAACTTCAAAAGACTGGAAAAACATTATGTTAATCATGTGTTCTTATTGAACAATTAAAATCAGAATCAGGATGACACTAAGATCTAAACCCCAAACATAGGGAACAATTAACCAAAGTTTGAACTGATATACTGCAAGATTCTCTTAACAAGGGTCATTTCAGATGCATAAAAGGTTTTATAAATAGTATGTCAAACTGAGAAAACTTAAAAAATAGTGTAACTCTTCAAGCATCTTTTACATGAAAAGTGCTTTTTTCTTAATGATTAAAATTTAATTTATAACTAATACAAGATACTTGTGTGATTACATCTGCTCCTTAGCTTCTCCTCACTATTGATGTTAGAAATTGTTCTCCTTCGTGCACTTTGAAAATATGAGTTTAAAGAGACAGGAGGAGACTGAAGTGTTCAACAGCAGATATGTAGGCGTTTGCTGAAACCGGGCCAAGACATACCAGTTTTCTGATCAAAGAGGGTAAAAACGAGTTTTGTAGGGGAAAGAATTGTTTTTAATGAGGCTAACAAAAAAACGACACTTATTAGGAAGAATCAATAGCTCAGGGGACTTATCAGACCCTGAACAACTGGAGTGAAAATCAGTTCACCTTTGCGAGGGTTTTATTCCAATAGCAAGCAAAGAACATTCACTTCCACTGCTCTCCAGATCAGCTCCAGGAAACCAAGTCATTTTATTCTTATAAAACAGCAAATGGGAAATCAGCTATCCTCTACTTTCATGTACTACCGAAATGGACATTCCCACTACAACAGTCTACACTAAACCTCAGCTTTTCTGGTAGAAAACTAGGTAAAAAATGCCCAGTGAGGCCTTGTCTCATCAGCAAAATGAGAGCACATTTCTTGTGAAAGGCATCATAAGGACTAACTCATTCACCTCACTCGAGAAGAGCACTGGATACACGTCAGATTTCCTCATGGATCTCTCTCCAAAATGTATTTATTATTTGCTCCTTTAACTCTATTTAAGAGAGACAAAATAATCTTCACATTCAAACAAACTTGAAAAAAAGGTGCAAAAGATACAGGAATGTTAAGTCCCATGTTTTTAACAGCTTTATAAAATACTCGTCACCTCAAAACAGACAGAGTTCTCAGTGGTTTCAAGCAGTTATTTCAAAGTCACTGAACATTAAATGGTTAAACACTTCTTAAAAAAACCCCAACCAACCAAACACCTCCCATCCCCCCAGGGAAAAAACCCTCCAGAAAACAATAAGGGAAAACATTCCCAAATATTTCTGCATCAGTTTGTAACTAAATGGCATTATGAAGTAGAGTTGCCTTAAAATTTTTCTAACAGCCTTAGATTACCCATATGCTTTTACACATTGTGTTTTTTCTGCAACCTTATTTATGTCTTCAACAAAAATGCTGATTTCACACCTGACAGTGTTTTTATAGTCATTCAGTAAACCAAGAACTAAAAGGGAGCCTGTTTAGTTCCTGGTGTCATTTGGTTTCCTTCTTGGTGCTTAACATGTCCTAACACATCCAGTTGTGGGGTTTTTGTATTCTAGTAGTTTGTTTTGGTTTTGGGTTTTCAGTTTTTTTATTTTGTTTTATTATTATTCTTTTACACATTTGTTAAACACATCCCTCTCATGATCATATAAATCAGCAGATATCTCAGGATGCCCAAATTCCTACTAATCCTAATGCCATAAAACATGTTTCAAGGTGCATTTCAGTACAGCTCTTCAGGAGGTGACAGGAAAAGCAAAGAGAGAGAGAAAAGATGTGAACTTAATGTTTTTTACTGCTAATCCTAAATTAAATGTAGATAGTGTTGGGAAATTGACTGAATGTCCTCCTCTCTCCTTTAAAAAAATCTAAATTCAAAACAAAAAAATAACCCATTTAACTTAAAAGGTTATACAGAGGAAATTCCAATATCCCTTTCACCTATGCAGAATGAACAAATAAAGCCCAGATACTCTAACTTATAAACTTATCCTGTCCATTTTTTAAAAATGTTATTTTTATTTACTTTCAGGGGCAAAAGATTGATTTGTTTTTTCTAGGTAACCTCTACCTTGTAAAAGCTTAGCACAGATGGATTAGCAGCAGTGCAAATAGTTACTTCCATCAAACAAACCCAATCTTGTATTTCTACTTAGACTTTTCACCTAGACCAACCTTGTATGTACAGAAGTTCACTTGCACTTGCACTACACGGATACACCAGCTTCTGTGTTTAGCCTTGTCCTTCAAATATAAGTTAAAGGGGCAGATTTACAGTCTGAAAAACAAGGTGCTTGAACACTAGCAACTTTGGTGGAACAGACCCAGAAGGCTTGCAATAATTCTGCACATGCTTTTATACAGTTATTGGATATCCTTTCTTGAGAGGAATGCTTGACAAGGGACATAGCATGTGTTTCCATTCCCTTCAGGAATTTGATATAAGGTTTGCTAGAAACCCTGGCAAAGGCAATGTGAGTCTGTTTATCAGCTGTGCAGTGCTCTCATTTCAAGCAAGCAGCTGGGTGATCCTTTACAGTCTGACCACCCTGTGACACTCAGGAACCTTATAGTAGACAATAGTGACATTGCACATGAATCAGAAGGTACCAGAGTATAATAATTTTGACATAAAGGTGCAGAATTCGCCTATAATAGGAGTAAAAAATTACATATAAACAGAAATCCCACCTTTTCTATGCTTAGTTCCAACTCAGCCTTAACAGAAAGTTAGTTACAAAATCACAGGTTATAAAAAAAGACATGACCAAGTACCAACTATCCAAGACTAAGTATCCCAAACTACATAACAACTTTAAGAATTTATACTAAATGTAAATGAAACCTAATGCTTCACAGCTTAAGTAATCTCTGAATACCAAATCTATACCAGAGAACGAGTATACATGGGGTATTATTACTCAGCGTACGTCTTTCAGTTTGTATGTATGTCACTCATCAAGGTAACAGCAGATCACAGCATTGGCACGAAACAATACTAAAATTCACACATGCCACACTCCTTTACTGTTGGCTTCCAGGGTTTTCACATCTCCTGAAGCAGAGATTTACGGCTGTGACTCTGTATAAACAGTTACTAACAAAACCACAGCAAACTCACCAAATCACCAAACAAAATTTGGAATGCAGAAACCATAGACAGGGACCAAGCCACATTGCCAGGCTTGTTGAGGAGCATATTGTTGCCTGCCATAAGTGTATCAAGTGAATTTTACTTACTGAAGTTATACAAGCTCTATGCCTGTTGCACTGACCCTTCCCTGGTTCATTTACACTGTGTTCATTACAAGCACAAACAACCTGAACCCACCACATGTTTGGTTTGCTTCATTTGTCTGTATCAACATGTAGTCAATATTGCACATTTAGAGGAGAAGAAACACATATAGGACATGGAGTTGATAGGATTCATCAACCTTCTTTCTTGAGGTCCAGCTGACTTACATAACTTTAAGGAAAGCAGATTGACAAAACAGAACAAAATCCAAAATAATCACCGTGACATAGCCTTATTTTTAAACACTGGCTTCTAATAACTGTATGCATTATAACAAGCATTAATCTTGTTCCCTGAAATCTATTTTTAGGAAATTCGTTTGTATTCAGGCTGAAATTTTGTATAACCTTAAGCATGTTGCAATTGAATAAATTAATAAAAGCAAAACAATGGAGTCTCAAAAATACTGCATCAGCCTTTGTAATGACAGCAAAATGGTTGAAAGATTTTTCAAGCTGTATCTGATCCAGTTTGAATTTATTGGCAGAATCTTACAGGCAAGAGACTAAGCTACTTTAGAACATAGAATTAAATGGTTGGGTTTATTTAATATCCACATAATACTACTTTGAAAAGAAATCCTTTATTCTATTGCCACTAGAACAATGGTGAATGCGGATTTTTCTCTACTGGCTGTCAAGGTTTTTTTTCCTTACGTACATGTGCTGTGTGAAATTCAGCAATTTCATTTCACAGGGTGTCTTTGGCATTAGCCACAGTGTACTGTAACTGGAACTACTGAAGTTCATCTGATTTCACACCTAACCCATGCAGCCTCACAAATTAGACATTATTCCAATAAAAAGAATCATAAATTGCCTAAGTTTTTTCTGGAAACAAAGCTCATATTCCTTTGAGTTTTCTGATCAAGACAAGCTTGCCAATGAACCCAACACATGCTTTGTAGTAAAATGTCCACATAGAACCACGAGATTTTCACATGGTTTGATAGATGTCTGCATCAAGATGTGAATTGGGGTTTTTTTCCTCAGAAAATACAAGGACATTTAAAAATCGTATTTCACACACAACTGTCTCAATATTGTGGAAAAGTAATTTAAGACTTCCAAATGTGGAACAGTATTTTCAACTATGTCCATATTTTGGGCCATCTTAATTTTCTTCAACCAAATATAAAGAAACATATTTGGAGGAGACTATATAAGAGTCTCCTCTTAAGAAGAGACTCCTAATCTCCTCTTAATCTCATCTCCACTAAAGAACCGTGGCTTTTAAAGCTTTCACGATTTCCCCCAGAGCACCATGGTACACTGGATTTTATGATCTCAGCCTCATGCTCCTACCACACTGCTGCCTCAAATCCTAAACTATTCCCACGTGGTTTTGTTCACTTTGCAACCTTCTCCAGCTCTAATGATACATTAATTGTCCCTACTTTTGAAGTCCTTCTGTTCTGTGCCTCGTCCAGAAAATGCAGATCCCAGCAGTGGTTCAATCTGTGTAAGGTGCTGCAGAGCACACAGCAGGAGGAGCGCAGAAGCTGAAAGCTCTTCCCAACTAGAAGCAAACAAGCCATCCTTGCTCACCTCTTTGTGATGCCCAAGTACAGGCCCTTACCTTCAAGCACGTGCTAAACAGAGAAACAGCCCTCAATTTATTCCCATTTATTTCAGGGTAAAATGCTCTGCATATTCTGGGGTCATAAAACCAGAATACTCATTTGAAAAAAAACAGTTTATGTCAGAAAGCTGCAAGAGGCAACTATACACTGCTCATCTTTTGTTCATTACAGACTATTTTACAGTGTGTTTCTAGAAACACAGGAGAAGCAGCATAATGAATTCTATCACAGTAATTTCAGTTGCTGAAGGATCTTCAGAAAGTAGCCCCAAAACACACATACCAGTTGTCACTGGCAGGGATAAAAGATAAGAAGATTCAGGGACATCAGAACATATTAATCTCAAGGAAAAGTGTCTCTAGGGTAACTCTGTTTGAAGGATATTCACTGCATATATCTTTAATTGCAAGTCGACATACATTTTATCCTTTAGCCACAATTTATATTCCTTTTATCACCTCTGTTGTGAAACAACAATGTGCTTTCCCACTTTCATGTAGAATCCACACCATCAGATACCCAGCACTGTCATACCATTTCTCTGCAACTCCCTTTTCCCTTAACAGTCAATCAACACCAGCAAACACACAGAGAGATGCAGCAGGATGTACAGTTCAACTACTGCCATTTCAGATGTGAAAACACAGAATTCTCAGGCAGAAAGAATTATACATCAGTAGGTGGGGGAGAAAAAAAGAAAAGAGAGAGAGAAGGAGGTGTGTTTATTCTCTTACATCTCCCTCTTAAGATGCACATCTTATTCTCCTCATTTGTTTCACTCTTCATTTCTGGCTGCAAGGGAGAGCAGCTTCACTTTATCACCCACTCGTGTTTAATACCAGCAAGCTCTTTATTTCACCACCTTTTTACTACCTACTACCAGCCACTATTTTCACTGGCAGCCTGTTCTGTGGCAAAATGATAGGGACAAGAACACCAGCATTAACATCACAGAACAGATCATTACGTTCCTGCTGTATCCGAAAGCACAACAAACTCCCAGCATCCAGGAATTATGGATGCAGACAGTGGTTAACCAGCAGACACTCCCTCTTTTATAACAAAAAGTAATAGTATACCTTCTTCCTGAAAGTTGATTCCTTATCTATATCAGTATTTTTTTCTTATACATCACAGAGATACACTTCATAGGCATAGAAAATAACATTCTGGATAAACATCCAGTGTCACTTTGAGACTTGCAACTCTGCATTTCATGCAAATAAATTTTAGTTTCTCAATTTGGAATCAACTATTTAAACTGAAATGAAGCACAGTGATGAATTTAATTAGGAAGATAGCTTACAGCCTGAAGTTATTAGAAACACACACACTCATGCCCTAGGTGACATATTCACTGTTTTTATTATTGTATGATAAATTCCCCCCCCCCTTTTTTTTTTGTACTAAGCTCTCTCTGGACTAAGTAATTGGTAGTTGTTCATGCATGTTTTAATAGTCTTTAAAAAAAAGGTTTTCCAACAAAGGCTAGCTAGTAGGAAAGACTACTTGAACTGCATTTATTCCTATGGCAGATTTCCCTAGTTGGCCAATTAATTACAAAGTATGAGAGTCCTCTTAAAGTCACTTGAAAAAAGAAAAAAACAACACATAACTTAAGAAGAGTTATGGTTCATTGTTCCTATCTTGAACTGTTTCTGCTTAATGTACACAGAACTACTAAAAATAGTTCTACTACTAGAAATATTTAATATTTCTAGCACAAGGCTCTAAGTCTTCAAAAGTAGCAAATAAGGCTACATTTCTAAATGCTAATTTTCCCTCCTTCAACTAAAGCAGATCACATAATTAAAAGCAATGTCACACAAAGGTCACATACTGTTCCTGCCTGTAACTACATGAACACTATATTCTGCTCTATACATACTGTGCTCAGAGAAACCACAATTACCCAAGGAAGTTACAAACCAGCATGACAAATAAAGTTTCATTCTAAGGAACTGATAGAGTTCTTCAAACAAAAAACGTGACTGTAGTGCAAACACAGAGCTTATATGGGAACAAAAGGCAGCACTTGACTCAACTTTTATCACTGAAGCTGTGTATTCTGCAATGTTAATTTTGGTATATTTGTGGCTCTTCCCACTGGCAGTTTTTGCACACAGATGTAGCAAAAATAAGGGCAAAGGATCAGTTTCAACAAGAGCTTTCATAATTGACAAATTAGACTTGCACATTCAGAAAAGCAAGATGACACTCCAAATACCCGAGTTACAGGACTGAACAATAAATGAATCCTTTATTCTCTCCAGGTGTAGCTAAAGGCCTTCCTAACAATATGAAATTTTTTTGCAATATTGAAGTGAAATTTGCAATAATGTGTTCAGGCACCAACATGCTGTAGATTCACTGGCATTCTGACAATAAAGTTCAGGCACTACAGCAATAGAAGATATTTAAAGTACAAGAAAGTTCCTCTGTTTATACAGAGCACCTGTGGGATCTACATTCTTGACTTCTACCACTGACCACCTCCACAGCTGTAGCTACCAGGACTGTAGTGAGGAGCAAAGTATTAGAGAAAGTGCTCCACAATCCAACCGTCATCAGAGGCTTGCATTTGCTTTGGATTAGCTAAAATTTTAATGCATATGGAAAACTCAAGTTGGGATCTGTAGAACTGTGATGAAAATACTGGTAGTTACGTTTCAAGATGCAACCACCAAAGAGGCAACCACAGACATGAACTCAGGCATGATTTTGCTCGGCTCATGAACATCATTTCCTTTTGCCCATGCATGCTCTTTGTAGAGCTCTCCAGCACTCCTCAAGGAAAGGAAACTACCTCTAAAAAGAGAAAAACTAATACAATAAAAGTAAAATACTCGAATTTAAGGATCTGAAAAAGATACCACTAGATTAATAAAAAACAAAACCAACAAAGTGAGACAGAAAAATTCATTGGTGAATTTTTATAATTTCATCAGCACTAAAGATTGATGAACAACTGTTTTAAGATGGCACTGATGGCAGAGGGGAAGAAAAAGCAAATTGTGCAGAGTTTTTCTGGATGTGCATCAGATATAATACTGCTTGGCCTGACACAGCAAGAGAAGATGATTTCTAGCAGGAATTCACAGTATATACACATAAAACTAAGACTGTGATTAAATGTTCTGTCCTAACCTACTTCTTGTCATTCAAGTGTCTACAAAAAAACAAGACCCAGAGGTTAACAAGCTATTTCCAGAAACTCAACAAGCTAAAACATGAAGAATGACCCAACCAAAGCTGAGAATAGGGAATTAATTGCCTTTTTGAATATGGAAGTGAATCAAGTTCACTGAAATAAGCAACTTTCTAAGCATGACCGCCCTTTTTCTTGTACTTTTTTTTTTTTCTGTGACATCTTTGTGGTAAAATTCTTAAGTACTTTGGTTTGCTTTCTGGTACAAAAAGGTGTGTCTGCATGTGTCTTACTTCCCTATCCTGTTTAATTAATCTATTCTGTCCCCAGATTTTTAGCAGCATATTTTTTCCTGCTCAGTATAGAAGCTTCAGGGATGAACAGAAAAGGGAGTTAGTTTGTTGTGCCTTTTTTTTTTCCCGTCAATTTTATTTCTTCAGTAAAAACAAAGAACTCAGGAAAATTATTAAAAAAAAAATCCCAGAAATAAGTTAGTCTAAATGAGGATGACATTGTCAATAAGCTTAAACTGACAGTTTAAAATTACAGCAGTTATTCTTAGAAAATCAGTTTTTTCAATGGGCAACACACGAGTACAATGAAGAGCATACAGAGCATGTTGCTGAAGACTGTTCCCTTGACAATGGACTCCAAAATCATATATCAGAGATAATACTGTTATTATGAAATTTTTTATCAAAACCTAAAAATCAATAATCTGTGATCGCTCAAGCTTGCTGTAATGTAAGTCATGCTGTATATCAGAGCAAAAAATCTATAGTAAACTTTGCAGTATTATGATTATTTTTGGAATGAGAAAAGGATATAAATAATAACTGAAGCACAGTTTGCTAATAAAGTTCCCCAAAAAATTGTAATTGCTGCCTGAAAAACTATGCTGGCCTACAAATACGTAAATTAATTAGATAGACTCAGTCCTTCCTGTGTGTAATCGGTGCTGTGGGTCTTTTCCTCCCTAGAGGTTCCAAGGGGCTCTCTCGTATCAAACAGGATTAACTGTGATCTGAGTGGCACATGCCTGTGAACACCAGCAGCATTCAGATCTACTGCCTAGTGCATAACTACAAACCCAACTCATTTCATCTGTGTGAGGGCTGCAACTGGATCTTGTCTCCCTGCGAGTACGATGCCTGTGTGCTAATGTGTTCTGCTTTCCAATACTATGTTTGTATCTCTAAATTAATCCTCCCCCACTGCAATTTTTTTTGTTATTCACCTACCCAACGTATCCTAATAGCAGGATAATTTTCTCTCTTTGCAGAAACATTAAATATCCACAGTGTTCAGACATGCACAGCCAGTAGCGCAGCAATGTAAAATTTTGAATACGGTGGGATATATTTCAAATTTCCTGATACAGAAAGGATGAAGTCCCAATTCCACGATTTGAAACATGGAGGACACACATGGTTGGTAGACATAGTTATATTGCTGCAAAGAAATGGTGCTTTCCACCTGATAATCTAGATCTCTAATGATATTGGATGCCTTTTTATTCTCTACCAATGAACAGAGTCCTCCTTTGCATGTTTTTTTTCTGAGAGGAATCATTAACTCTATCAATAGGTTTTTCTAGGAAAAGCTGAGTATAAAAGAGTGGAAAAGAAATCTGAGCAGCTCTATTAATTTTGAAAATTCAAGTCTGTTCTCAGAACAATACACTACATATAGAAAGTCTCATGACTGCCATAAATATTCATCTTACCATAACCATTACATCATAATATAAGCTTTCATTGAAAGAAACAAAACCAAAACAGTTTCCAGACTGAATGTTGTTCGAAGTTCAATGAAAAGTAACAGAAGTTGAAAACCAGTAACACTGTCATGACTAAGTGCAAAGCTTGCATTTTGGAATGACTTTGTTCTTAGTATTTCATGCTGGGTCTTTTCCCACTTTTTTAAATCTATACTTCTCTGTTAAGGATTCCGAGACCATCATTTCACTTGTTAAGAGAAAAGGACAAAAAGACTCAAAAGTGTCTCAGAACAGTGTTACACTCAGACACTGAGGATGGGCTGCTTGACATAAGCATGCTTCTGAACTATGTTAGAAGACCATGACAAGATCTATTCCACCCTGTTCAGTGAAGTGGGAAAGCATCACTCATGCCCATTCTTAAGCAGAGACATTAATGCTCAACACCTTACAAGGTACTCATGGGCACAAACCAGAAAATTTAGTGCATGGGAATCTCAGCAAAGGAAGACTTCCAGGTTAAAAAAAAAAAGCTGGCAGCCAAGAGCTGCTTTTTAAGCTTTAATGAGTATGTTAATGACCCAAACCAAAATGAAGAAACCCATAACCCTAGACACTCATTAATTTTGTACAAAATATATTGGCCAGAAATCATTAATGTTGCGAGAAGCTTCTGTAGCTGTAGCAGTTTTAATCAACTCTCAAATCTTCCATAATTATGTACTTATGGCACAAGTTATTTTATTTATTTGGATTTCAACTTCATAACAGAAGTACCCATCTCAGACACTGGGTCATTAATAGAATAAAAAGTTATTGCAGACCTGATATATTATTCCACTTACAAGGTAAGCATAACTTCTTAAGGATAAGAATGCTAGTTTTATGCATCTGTAATACACTGTTGTTCTGCTTTCACGGTACAGTCACCTCAAGCACACTGACAAAGACTTGAAAAGGCCCCAGAATTAGACTCCGGGTGTTAAACCAGTTCTGCAATCTCCTGCATTTGCAGTCCTCACAAGGAGTTGTTAAGGTTTAAAAGTAAGAGTAAGAAATCTTTGCCTATACATTTTAAATTTGGATTTGCTCCCTCTGAACATTCCAGTTCACAACTGTTTATTTGAAGCAAGAGTGTTTTTCTAGAGATTCACCTAACCCATTCCCTGTCCCTTCTTTGCTACTGGCCACATAGATCCAATAAAGCTCTGTGAGCTAAAGAAAGACTCTGGCCTGAATAGCACACTAACAGAGCCTTTATGCAAAAATCAAATTGTAAAGCAAAATCAATGCAACTTTTAGTTCTTGGTGCAAATTCAGAAGTATAACCAAGGATAGATTTGGCTGGCAGGATTTTTCTGGCTCCCCTTCCTGATTTTAATACAAGCTTTATAGAGATGTTAACTTAAAAAAAAAATCATCTTTATAACTGTGAAGTAATCTGAATTTTCTCTGAAGTCACTGAGTCAACACGAGATCTTGAAAGATGGTAACTTCTTTTTCACAGTTTTGAACTCAGAACTCACTTAAGAATGCACGTTTTAAAAGTAAAATATTACTATTAACATGCAAATCCACAACTACAGAATTCCCAGGCAAGTAATGAAAACTCCCCTCTAATCATGCACAGCAACCCCAATTCATGGTAAGTCAAGTGAATCTCATTATCTCATCTTTTGCCCGCTACAGATGAGGTTCCACTTCGTAGCAGCAAACAGGAACCAGTGGCCCCTTCACAGGAGGGAAGACCTTTGACAAATGATGACTGACAGCTATTGTTCTTGTCCAAACAATGAACGAGCTATTTGGGGCTTCTTGGAGGAGAATGGCTTTTCTTAGAAGAGAATGGCTCTTTAAGTGAAAGGAGGATGGCCTTCTGTGAGACTTCTTTTTCTGTGTTTTCATGATTCATCTTTTAGTTCCTTATGTGACAAACTAGGATCAGGAATTTTTTTAAAAAAAATTCTAACTAAAACTTCAGGAAGATGTAATCATGAAATTTAAATTCATTTGATACAGTAAATACATGCTTTTGGGAAATACACATCATTTTTGTCAGTTTTTTCCTCTAGGATAAATGTTAAGTATTAGCTTTAAAAGAGACAGGAAAAAACCTCAAGATATAAACAGAGTTTTCTTGGATAGCATTCCCCTAAGGGAAAAGTCAAGGTCTTTCATAATTGCTGTAATTGTTTTTGATGTTGGGTAAGTGAAGTGATACAAACAGGAAACAAAAACATTGCATTTCAGTGTAAAAAATTCTCAGTATGTGCCCTCCAGAAACACATCTCAGTTTCCATCAGTCAAACCTTTTAAAAAGTGCTACCTTATTTTTGCCTTTAAAGGAGAATTTTCATCTAAGGAAATTAACAAAGCTGAAGCAGCACCTGAGCTGCAAACACTGGCTTTATGTCAGATCTTCACTCGTCCAGGGAAAGAAGCTGGTCCCAAGGCACTGGTATAACTGCTGTATTATATATCCCACTTTAGAAATCTGCCTTGGACTTCAGGTGTGAGAACCAGGCCCAGAGAAAACAGAAGGATGGGCAGAGCATGAAGGAAGAAGTCATCCTAGAAATGCTTAGATGCGACATGGAAACAGTGACTACGGAGAAGTTGAGGACAAAGTCCAGCTCTCCTCTGCTTCTGGAAATTGCTGCAAGACTCACACACAAAAATGCCGGCCACAAGTCCTGTGCCAGGGCTCCCCTCCCTCCTTGCCAGACTACCATGGAAAGCTGCCACATTGAGATAACTGACTGAAAAAAGAGAGAGAAACATAATTTAAAAAGTTATTATTTTCACTAGGGTCAAGTGGGTAAATATTTTTATTTGCTGAAAGCACATCACCAAAGCACAGGCGAACTGCCTGTGTAAGGCAGGATGCACCTACACGCAGTGGGAACAGTCATCTAAGAAATACAGGCACTTTTCAGTATTTGGATGACATTTGGCAATTCCTTCTTGAAAGGAATGTGAGATTTTTTTCTGTGTCCAAAATTCTTGGCCTCAGAGGGCAAAAAGGGGATAAATTCAAGACAACGTGGAGAATGTGCAGCAAGAAAAACTAAAACATAACCCTTAAGAGTAATACAGAGTTTGGAAGATGTAACCAGGCTGACAAAATATTCATATTTTAAAGCAAAGACATTCACAACTGAGTCACAAGGATTGACTAGATCCAGGCACAGCTACTGTGGAGCTCATCACAAGCAGGGTTCATGACTACATTCACCACATTAACTTCTCTTGTATGGTTGTTTCTTTCCATAGACAACCTCTTTGCTCCCTTCTTTCCAACCATTACAATCCTTCCTCTCCTTTCACCTTTACAAAACAGATTGTCCATTAAAATACCTGGAGCACTGGCCACAAGCAAGATGAAAGTTCTACAGAGTGAAATGAAGTTCCACAGAGTAAAATAAATAGTTTTCTCTTTATTTCATCCAACAAACTTCTAGCCCCCACTGCCAAGGAAGGAACAACTTTATGCCCCTGCTGGGAAGCATCCACTGGGATCTCACTCTGTCTGGAAATCTCAAACTCCCAGGCATAAGCCTCTGACAATGGCACAACCTCAGGCTTTATGGGGGCCACTCCATACAAATAAACTGAATACACTCATCTCAGAGGTTAAAATTTACACCAGAACTCATCTCTAAGTTAAATGTTGTAATAGTAACTAGCCACCATCAGAAACAAAAGACAGAAGCTTTGAAGTGTTTATTTAACACTGCCAACAGCACCAACATAGGAAAGCAATGCAAGCTCCAAGGTAGGAGTGTTTTCTCCGTCTCTGCCTTTTGTTTCCACTGAACAACCTGCTGTACACTGTTTGTGGCTTGTTTCTTCCGCTACATTTCCTTTTCTTGACACATTGTCCCAGCACATACCAGGCTGTCAGCTCTGACATCCCAACTTTTTATAATAAGAGGAAGGGCAGTGAATGGGTTTCTTTGCAGACACATGGGCTCAGGAATAACCAGCAAACCCTCTGTACCCTTACAACTTTTGAAAGTTGCTATCAAATCAAACGCAGAAGCAGAGAACAGAACTTCTGTAGAACAGGTGATGCTACTGTCTTTCTCAGGAGACAACCTCTTGACCCACTGAGGCTTATGTGTTCCAAGAAACTCAAAAACTACAATAAAAAGTTTTAACTCCTTAGTGCATCTCTCAAAAACAGGGACGGTGTGCAAAGCAGGCTGCTGAACACCCAGGCTTGGTGCCTGCTCCATGCCTTCCTAGACTATAGAACTAAGGAAACATCAAAAAAATTTTAAAAATGCCTACAAAACAACAAACAACCAAAAAAACCTCCACCACGTTTAAAGAATGCAGCATAAGGGACAAAGGAAGTGAACATGATTGAATCATCCAGGTGTTCTGTCAGTTTGCCACTCATGAGTGAAAGGGCTTGGGAGAAGAAGAAAAAAATCAAAACCAACCCACAGACTGCTGTGAGTGAAAAAAATTTAAAATACTTCAATTCTAGGTTATTTTATGGCTCTTGGACTGCAAATGTTGAAAATAAACGTTGCTAGGAATTTAATATTCAAAATTTCTGCATCACTCAGATGTAAAAATGGATTTGTCAGAATACAATTTTAACTTCAGAATTCTGAAATGCAAGAATAAGTGGGGAAATCCTACCAAAGTTTTATTTCAGTGTGATAGTAGTGTATCTCCAACGTTTTTCCTTTCTCTGCAAATATAAGCCTAACAATGCACAAAGAACCCGATTTCAGAGTTTGTATTTCAACTGCCAGTTCAGGCAGACGTTAAACTCAAGTCAGCACACATTATTCAGTGTTTGAAAGAGAATGTGCTGGTCAGCTGCCACTCAGCAGCACCTGGCAGCTACTGCCCAGGCAGGATGTGCTTCCTGTTAGCTGACTTCTCAGCTAACCTCTCTGAGAATGAAGCTCACTTTCTTCCTTTCGAGCTCACTACGCTCAGCCTAGGTGACTTCAATTTCCACTTTAATGAACATCTTTCCAGTGCTTCTCATTAACCTTCCTTTTCACTCTTGAGCTCTGGGCTGTCTTTCACAGTCACTGGCTTGTTGATTCAGGGCCTGACCCAGTAAACTTGTATGCTCATGAATAACTTCACTCCTGGGAATAGCCAGGCTTGCTTTTGTACCATTTCTCCCAGAAGTTAAATTCCTACATGGATATGGTGAACAAGGTAGGCACTTTTTGTTTGTCCTTTTTTTTTTTTTCCTTTATGACCTTCCAAGTCTTGTTTCTGGCATCCTCAGTATTACTGATGTCCTCTATTATTTTATTTCTGGATTTCAAGCTTATTCATTAGACCATAGTGAATAATTTATAAAGCATAATTGGAAAATACTGGAGGTACGTACATGCTATATTGCAGGTAAGTATCCAATTGTGATTATACAGACATCATAGATTCTCTGAAATTTTTCTGAATTCCATTTGATAAATTTCAATTATTTGAAAGAATAACTGATTTTTCCTCAAGTCCATGAAACATAATATACAAATTTCCAGTGGTTTTACACAAATAGGCCAAATAAGTCATGTGCTGCCTGACCTGTCCATACTTTCCATTCAGTAAATACACGGTGGAATCACACATAACATTTGCATTCAACCTCTATGAACATCCATTCTTGTTAAAGCTCAGTGTTTTGACTCTTTGTAGAAACAAGCAGGAAAAAGGGAGTGAAACCAAGAAAATTTGTTTAGAAACCTGAATGTTAATTTGCAGACATATTTTTGCTGTATTTAGCCAGCTTTACTTTTGTGTTAGTCTCCTTACGTTTCTGTCAGAAGCAATTTTATCCTATCTCTTTGGAATTAATATTTCCTGGTTTTGCAATTCTTTATGCTTTTCAACCTCTTTAATCATGTTTCCTTAATGTCCCTATAGGTTCATCCATGCACTTTCACTCATTTTAGCCCCACAAAGTGCAGTACGTTCTTTCTGTTTTACTTCCCTCTCTCTTCATCTTTATGATCTACTGATTCTTATAATATTTAGCATACTTTCATTCTTGATCCACCACACTTCCCCTTCCTAAGTGTCTTCCTCCCCACCCCAGGTACCTAGGCTTATTAAAAAAAACCAAAAAACTGTCATAACTGCCAAAATGATCCTTTAACCCTTATTTATTTTAATGATGGAATTAACCCTAAATTTAAAAAAACCCCTCTAAATATGGAGTTTAGAGCAATCCATAAGAGTGTCTTGAAGTAAGTACAATTTTCTGCAGAAGTATTTATTGTCAACGTGCAACATTTTTATATCATGTAGTTTTATAGGTATACACTGGAGAGTCTGAAAACCTGAATGCTAGATTTTGATTCTCAAGAAAATAAGAAGATAGAAAGCTATCCATGTGGCAAGAATTGAATAGCAGTGCAAACACCTGGAAATTATGATGGCAAAACCAGCGCTCACTATTGGAAGCTGAACAGAGTGGATTATCTCCATGGTGTGACAAGGCAGCTGACAGTAATAACTACACTAACATCCCAGAACATCCTTGATCTCATCGCTTCACCTCTTTGATTTCGCAATGACTGTACCTTCAAAATTAAATACTGCTCTCATCACTGATGCTGTCTAATGTAAAGACAATGCACTGCACTAACGGAGAGCAGCAATCCTGTGCTGTTCCCCTGCCTCAGAAGGCTCTGCTTAGGGAGCTCTCAACAGAGAACAAATCAGAATCAAACAACGGAATATTCAGATACATCGCAACCAGTCAACTCAATCACGTAAAGAGACACTCATGCATTATTCATTCCGTGAAATCTGGGAGTTTTTCCAGAGAATATGTGACAGACTAGAGATAGGGTTTATCAACTGTTTTAAATCAGCATGCTTTATCTAATACAATAACAATTTATTTACTGAGGATATTTATACCATTGGAGCTTTCCAGGCTTAATTGAATCTTTTCATCAAGATACTATGCACGGGAAAATCAGCTCACAGAGGAATTTGAAAAGAGACTATGGTGAATATCTACAAAATTATTTAGATAATAATGGAGTAAAGTTACAGATCTGTTAGCATTTCAATTACCAGATTCTTTTGTTTGGAGCTATTCTACCAGGCCATCCTCATTTAAAAGATGTCAAAAATAGTTTTTCATTTTAGAAAACACTTTATGTGGACTTAAATAATCCATCACCAAAGCTACAGTTAGGCAAGTCAGTTTGTAAATACACCACTTACATTGACAAAAATCTTGACACAAAAAGCTCATGTAAAATGAAAAAGTTGACTACTAGTGTATTAAGAACGCTACAAATATCCAAGTATTGACCAAATACAATTCAGACCAGTATCTTTCCCCTCAGCCTGCCAGCAACCACTTGAGTGAGTTTTACCACAGTAAGAACACAGGTCAGTGTTTATCTCTGCAGATCAGTAAGGTTAAGTATTACTATGTCCAAAGTTAAAAAATCATGAGACATGCATCTAAAATTAAGAAATAAAAAAATGATATTAATGATAAATAGTCAAATGAGCTAATTCATCATTTGATGTTTAACATTAACTCTGTTTATTCCAGGAGCCGGTGTTGTAAAACATAAAAACATTAACTCATGAGGGATGAGAGATACCACACAATTCAAATGAACAGAACCATGCTAGTCACAAAAGCTGGAGTCACCAGCAGCCAACAGTAGCTCTGGCTGGATTAGTCGAAAGCCAGTTCCTTGTGTCAGTTTAAAGCAAGAGAAATCAGGAGGAGATAATTAGCATTCCTTTTAATCGTAACAGAAGTTAATACAAGAGAGAAACACTCACAGACTACGTTCTGTTCCAATTGAAAAGAGGAATTGCAGAATAAGGTTTTATGCACAAAAGCAAGGACACTTGCTAATTACCTATCTTCAGTTGGCTAAGTGTGAAGAATTCTGTTGTGGATGAAGTTTGGATAAATTCCAGTGAAGAGGAAAGACGACGCAAACTCCTCTAACATATTGTAGCTGTTTCATGGAATAAATACAAGCAGATGTTGCTGCAGCAGGTAAAGAACTTCTACCAGTAAAGACACACTACATATTAGAGAAGATCTTTTCATTTGCCTATGAAGAGTTCTTCTGTGTGAAACCCTAGCTAGAAAAATTAGCCTCCTCCCATTTTTAAATCTTTATCAACATATTCTCGTTGCCCTAAAGAGTAGTTGTTAACTGTAGAGAGTATTTTTATACGATATTTCTAACAGAACTATTTTAAATCTTTTTGACACAAAGCAATTCTTGCTAAGCACTGGATGGAGTAGAGCTGAATGATGAAGCAGCAGAGTGGCAGTGTTTGAAGGAAATAAGAAGCAGAATTCTGCCATCACCTGTTGCCTGATCTCAGTTCTCCAAGCCCTTTGCTCTCTGAATGCAGTTAACTTCTCTGCATATGAGTTCTTCTACACACATTTCTTTTCTACAGCTTTTCGACTAAACCAAAGCAAGTTTTCTGGGTTTTTTATTGGCTGCTTGGGGTTTTTTTGGGATATGATTTTTGTTTGCTTGTCTTGTTTAAATCTAGAAGCCCTTTTCTCTTTCTAGGTAAATGTTCTTAGGTTCAAAAAATGCCAAGCTGATGATTTCTGAGGCCATTTTTTTCTAAGGCATAGTTTTCACAGCTTCTGAACCCATCCCTGAACTAATCTGTCTGCAACTAGCACCACATCCAGGCAATAATTGCATGCCCTAGTAAGGCTCAGTAGTCCCAAAGGACATGTCTTTTAAGGCAAAATAACTTGGAGAAGGGACAATATGCAGAGTGACAGCAGATTAAAGAATGATGGAAATTAAAAGTTTAAAAAGCATGAGAAAGCAATTAACCAAGGAACAAAATGATGTTTCTAAGCATATAGAAGCTCAGAGTCTGCGACAGAATCAAAGTCTCTTAGAAATATTAAAAAAAAAAAAAAGGTAGCTAGGGAAACTACCAAAAATGAAAGTTTCTATCTTTTCTGTAAAGAGTGTACGATAAGTTCTATTTCAGCTCCCAATCCACGGTACAAGGACAGAGATAGAAACATTAAAACAAGAAATGCTAGAATCAAGTCGTGTAAGAATCATCAGCAAGGCTCTAGAGCCAGTCTGGACTCCATTAACAGTGGTTTGCCTGTTTCATCCAGGATACGAATGAATTGTCAAGATACTAATAAAATATTCAAATGAACTCTGAGAACCAGAATTTAATAGCTTCCTCGTCTGAAGTGGAAAACAGATCAATAGATTGATCTCAACCTTTATTTAGTCCAAAGTCTTTTTACATGGAGGAAGAAGGTAGCAGTTTTTCTCTAGATCCTGAGAGACTTTTGCTCCTCTCCTCACACAGGTCTCCTCATCTGAAAGAGCATGAAGATAATATCTGACTTCTAAAAAAAGTTTGTAATTAAGTCCCTCACAAAATTTTGCTAAGGAAAATAGTTACAGATGAGAGGTAAGACATCTCTGGTCACTGAAAGTGCAGAGAACAGAGCACAGAAAGGGCTTTTTGGGAAGTAGTAAGTGAAGTGACTAAAGGTTTAAGAAGTGTAAGTTGAAGAAATTTGAAGGGACCTACAGAAGAGAGTTGATCATTGAACATGACAAGTAGATATGCAATATTTACAATTGCAAGTAATGCAGAAATTTTACCTACTTATATATAATGCCAAATGCTTAACAAACTACAGCTCAAAAAAAGACCTAGATCTTAGTGTGAAAAGTCAGTGAGACCATTTATTTCTACAATACTCCATAAAAAGCAGAGAGAATTAAATATGAGATTAAAAAAATCTGGAAAAAATCTAACCATGATAAGTACAGCCTCCTGTGTAATAACCCATGTCTTTTCACCCCACTTTAAAGTGAAAGCAGGAAGAGTAGCTGCTAAATGGATATGAACTGCTCCAGAAAAATAAAATGTGAACTTTTTTTCTCTGAAACTGTAGTCAGTCTCTAGTTGAGTGAAAGATTATCATCACAGGATTGCATTGTAACTGCAAGCTGAAATGAAGCAACACATGGGTCACCAATTAAAGATCATGATTGTTGTCTGGGCTCAGTGACTTTAAACCAGTTACTTAACCTCTCCTTACCTCAGTTTCCTAACCCTTTTAAAAAGGTGACACACTTTTTCTTCAAAAACCTCAGGCAAAAACCAAGCTGTTGTGATAGTTATTAAAAAATTAATAAGCATTTAATTAGGCTAATTTGAAAAGTTATTTCTAAATCCTTAATTCTGTGTAGATGAAAACATCATTTGTAACCAGACAACCATCTGAGTAGAAACCAATATAAATCATTAAGAGCTATTCCAATAACAGAAACTGTAGCTACATCGTTAAGAACAATTTTAAATGCTTACAGCTTTCGTAATCACTTGCATTTTATTTTCAAACTTTTTTATTAGAACATCGACTAGTCATTATCCTAGCACAGCTAAAGTGGGACAGAATCAATGCCCTGCTGTCTGTCTCCTCTGCTCTTTGTGATAAACACTGTCTCACAAGTTTGAAAAAATCCATTTTGATACTGCTCTCCAATTAGACCTGTTAAATGCTCTTTGAATGACTAAGTTTTGTTTGGTATTACACCTAGACACATTGCTAAGCTAATATTTTGAATAGAAGAGCACTGCACAAGATTCAGTGCAATTTAAGCGGTACTTGGTAATTTTTGGAGTTCCAGTTTCTCATTTTCACAGCAGCATCTGATGGAGATGCACACTTAGGAAATCCTGTCATTAACACCATGCCAGGACACAGCCCTTTTCACATGTGACACAAAGCATACCAAAATAAAACAAGCAAATCTCACTAACAGGAGTGGCAGCCTCATTCAATCATATCCGAAAAGGCACTTTTCATAGAATGAGGAATGGTTTGGGTCAGAAAGGACGTTTACAGATCATCTTGTTCTAACCCCTGCCATGGGCAGGAACACCTTCCCCTATCCCAGGTTGCCCCAAGCCCTGCCCCGCCTGGCCTTGGACATTTCCAGGGATGGGGCAGCCACAACTTCTCTGGGCATCCTGTGCCAGGGCCTCACCACGTTAATTCTAAAAGATTTCATCCTCCTGGCTGATCAAAGTCCACTGTCTTTCAGTTTAAAACTGTGGCCTTTTCCCACTTACTACAGCCCTGGTAAAAAGTCTTTCTCCATCTCTCTTATAAGCCCCCTTTACACAGTCAAAGGCTGCACTGAGCTCTCCCCAAAGCCTTCTGTTTTCCAGTTTGAATGGGAATGGTTTTTTTCACATTCATTTGGGAAGTACCCACAACGCTCAATCAGTGGAGCTTCCACACAGGCCACAGACAGAGACCACTCAGCCACATGTAACTTCTCCACAAACCCTTTCCAAGTCACTCTCATTCGAGACTTGAAGGGTAAATTCCAATAGTGCTGTAACTGTAAAATATCCAAGTCAAAACGATGTCTACCTCAGATCAGTTAAACGACAGATTCTGAAATACTTTATACTCATTAAAGACAATCTTCCACTTGAAATTAAAATACCTGTTTTTTGTTTCTGCACTGGTGAACTTGGGAAACATTCATTCATGTTTTTTTTTGTTCAAACTGACCTCTGTCCTTCCTTCTCTTACCCTTTCACCCTACCTTTATGCTATATTATCTGTCTGCATTAAGCTTATAACTCTTTCCATTCGTAAATTCACTTAATCATCAATGTAACTTGCCTCTAAGTTATGCATACTTCAGTTTAATGAAACTGTATCTTCACATCTTAACAGTCTTGGTCACCATTTGAAATTAATATTAAAAATTGGAAGTAAGGATATCAAGATCTAGCTAACGGACCCATCACAAAGAAACAGGAATAAACCAACTAACTCAAGTATTATCAAAATCCTCTGTTCTCTGAGGGTTCCTAAGAGATAATATTTTAAAAAAAAAATTGAAATTATTTTATTAACAAAACCAAACTTCTGTGAAAGAGGTTATTAGATGCGGATGAGCAGCCCACCAGGATGGTTCACATCTCAGTATACTTAGAGTGTTTTAAACCTAAAGTAGTTCCACACCACCTAAATTACTATTTCACTCACTGCCATTACACCAGTTTACACTGAATACATCTCACTTTTCAGATCTAATGTTGTTTCTGCTGACAATCTTACTGAATCACTGCCTAAGGTACTATTAATGACTAGGATCCAAGAAATATTGTTTTGGTAACCTGGAACCCATTATAGCTAAATGATCAAAATCTTCTGACCCAGTAGAGGGTTGTACTCATTTCAAGGCAGCGCTGAGTGTCCTAAGTAAAAAATTCAAATAAAGTAACATTTTAAAACATGGAGTACAACAGAGAAGAGAAAATGCATCATTAGGGTACAAGGCAGCTTTACATGCAGGCTTACACTCAACATCGACAGATATTCTCCTCTTTTACATTAAATGACTAATAAAGTTACACCAAAGATTTAATTGGAAAGGACAGAAAACCTGAATTCTCTGCCCTTTATATCAGCCACTCAAGAATGAACTACATTAAATCAAACCAAAGATATTCTTTGACAGATACTTAAGACAAAAAATCATGCAGATTTAGTGTTCAGGAATCATTCTTAAAATAGTTTTTCATAGTAACTGGTGTCTATTTTTGCTATAAAAAAAATTGCTTTGTGTGGCTCATATTTACTTTGACTCTTTCATATTACTTGAATACAATAATAAAATCCGCAAAGATTTTTGTAGCTACTGATGACTATGAGATTCTTTGCAATCCATTTAAAAAAAAAAATAATAGAAAAGGACAAAAATTTCCAAGCAAAATGCAGAGATGACCCTATTATTAAACCAAATTCAACCAAAAAGAGTAATGAAAGAAACTTTTAAACCACAGGAATGTGAATTTGTAGCCAAAACAATACTAGTGCACAGGAATAAAACAGAATTCTTGGTATAAAAATCAAAGAAGTAAATCAGAGTAACACGTTTCAAACAATTAACAGTGACACCGTTCAGGTTTAAAGTTATGAAGTACTAGATAGCAGCTATTAGAAACATTTTAGTTTATTATGGGAGAGTGGGAAGAAATTCTAATTACTGCATACAAATGTTTGCATTAGTGTGAGAACTTAACTACCTTTAATTGCTAGCAGGAATTCATATGCTTCAGGGTAAAATAAGTATAAACACCTGTAGCCAATAAATAATTTAGTTGTCATTCGTCCTGGAGAAGTTGAACTGCTGCTGACTCAGCATGAGAAAAAAATCAAAGTGCTCCTCCAAAAAAGCTCCAGAAAGCACTTTTTTTAAAGAGACTACATATGACAAAATACAATAAATCCATGGGGCAGGTTATTTCTTGTGGTTTTTGCATTTTGAAAAATCAGTAACATCTAATAGGAAGAAGAAAGTTCCCAAGCCCAGTGTGATGTTATTTCAATAGCTAAGCCTCTAAATTAACTTGTAATGGAAGTGCTCCTGGCACTAGAAACAAGCCACATTGTGACACTTAAAATTCCAAGACCTGTTTGCTAAACTGTTCCCCCCAAAACTGCATCAAACCATGGTAGGTAATTTTTTATTTTCTAAATCTATTCAAGAATTTGCAGCAACATCTGTGCCAACAAAAGTCCTTGAGATAATATATAAGTACACAAAGAAAAGATACTATTATTCTAGAGCTGTAGGTTGCCCGAATTTTTTGAAGAACACATATAATTGTGAGATCTTTTGTCGCTAAAGAAACAACACCCTGAAGGAAGTTGTTTGTCTTTCTTTCAGGAACAAATTAGGTCAAACCAATGAAGTAGACAGTGAAGCAGCCTGAGTTGGATCTTTAATTAGCAAATAGTTTATAGAATTAGCTCTGGTTTTTGTTTTTTTCTGTTTCCCAGTTCTTTAGTTTATGGAAATCTGTGTTCGCATGAGAATTAGATTACCAGGGAACCATTTGTGCACCAGTGCTCACACTGATTGCCTGTGACACCCATCTGATGGTAATAGGACCAACCTTGGGAGAGCCTAAATGCACCACGACTATTTCCAGTTTAGTGATCATTTGTAGGGAAAGAAAGTAAATTTAACATTCAGGACTATTCCCCCTCTTTTACCATGGTCACTTGAATAAGGAGTAGCCAATTCACTGTACAAAATGGATAGTGAGCACATGAAAACCAGCTCAGTTCTGTCGGCCCCATCAACCAGACAGTGCTCATGTCTTGCCTCGTGTTCAGATGAAACATTTTGAGTCCTTTTTTACAGATATGAATTTGCAAGCAGTTCTCACTCAGTCCATTTGTTCATACTGACCGTAAATTTAGTTTGGGGCCCTTAATTTGCTACATTTTGTATTCTTTAGAAGCATTCTGCATTGCAGAATTTACTGCTCACTTGAAGACCTTCAATTTCTGCTACTCAGATGAGCTCTGGCTGTACTGCTGATTAAACATATTGCTAATGTTTCAGCTGGCATATTTTCCTGGGCTATGGAGGTGTGTACGCGTGTGTCTCGGTGGTGATGATGATCTGTGAATACTTATGAACTGATCCACATGCATAGTATTGAAAAAACTGTTAAAATGTAAATTATGATGCATCAGTAACAATAGCTTGACAATATTATGACACTAAAAAGAGGCAAAAGTATGCAGGACAAGAACATTCACCTCTGAAATGAAAAATTTTGAAAATGACAAAATCATATGCAGCGACAAAGGCTGGGAAAGAAAGACAAAAAAGAAAAACAAAAGCTGGGAAGAACAAAAACGAACCAAGTTAATAAGCATGATACGAATAATATTATAACACAAAACTATAGAATGATGAGATTCAAAGCAATTAGAACACAGAAATCTAAGATTACTAAACAATTGCATGGAAAAATGCACAGAAAAAAAAATCTATCCAATGGATTTACTAAGGCAACACAATCAGTAGAAGGATTAAAACAATAACAATGAAAAAAATTAGGACTAAAGTATAAACATATGATCAATAACCAGTAAGTTCTTACTAAAAAAACAAGAATTCTTCGAGTAAGACACTTCAGACCAATGGGGAGGAGGAGGGGTCAGGAGGAACATCTGAAGGGGATACACTGCATGGCTGAGTGTCCACAAGTGAAAGATCACAGTTTAGATATTTCTGCATATGCACATGAAATGGCAAAGAAAACAATTATTACTCATGTCAGAACAGGCATTTAGGCAACAACTCTGGAATTATTTCTGTCTGGGGGAAAACAAGCAAATCACACCCACATGCCTAAACAAACAAACAAATAAATAAAACCCACACCCCAAACCCTACGCATAGGAAAAAAATGTAAATTCTAAAACCTTTGACAGAAGTTTCATGAAATTTCAATGAGAGATTTTTAGCTCTAAAGACCGAAATACCCCTTTCTTTCAGAGGTGTTCGGCATATGACAAAAAAACAGAATAGAAATATTCTTCTGTCACCACTTACAACTGTTAGATAACATATCTTAAATTTCCAGGGTTAGCAGGTTGTCATGAGCCCTATGTTAACAGACGGAGTATTTTATTCTTGAAGACACTTGCTATTTCTGGAAGTTAAACAAGATATTCCAATAATGTAGAAAAGATCATGAAGGAAAATTAATATCCATTTCTCCTTCTATACTGATTTTTAAGATACTTATTGAAATAATAAGAGAAAACTAAATCACTTTTTTTTTTTTTGGATAGACATTTATATTCCAACAGGTGTCGGGAGAATGTTGCATTTTGATTAGCTATTATGTTGTTAACTCTGCTTCTCATTTGGCACAATTTGTGGATGTCTGAAATGGCCAAAGCTGAGAACAGGCTGAAGCCACCTTTTATTACAGAATCTTCCAATTTTTTACACAAAGATATTCAGGAGCTCTCAAATATTATTTTCTTTTCTACTTATATGATCTTGAAGAGTCAATAAAATCTCTGCTCAAAAAGACAACTCGTCTTGTGCTCCCCATTCACACAGCTCTGCAGGGCTTCACAGCAGGTTTCTTTTCTTCTTTTTTAAAACTATGTACATTGAAGTTCATTGCACAAACCATTCGAGGGTTTTAGCAATAATAATTTATCCATAAAACCTGAATGGGGTCACAACCTCCACGGCCTTCCATGTGATATCTTTTTGAATGGATTTCATTTCAGAGACACTCCTGGTGGTAGTAAGAAAAAAAATAAAATTCTACAGCCGGGAACATATCAAACAGAGCTTTAAATTTTTTTTTTCCATGATTGTGCAAGTTTCTTGAAGATTTCCAACGTTTTTCTGACAAAAAATGTTGTCCTCCACTCAGTTCAGTCAGCCTGCCTACGTTCCTATTTTTGGCAAACTTTCCCCATTGGTTAAATCATTACCTACTAAGCACAACAGAAATGGGCAAATTTAAACTAAAACTGTTTAGAACTCTCTCAGTTAGCATTCTGCAACATTAAATTAAGAGTAAAAATCAAATGCAGAGCTTGCAAAACAAATAAAACTCAATTAGAGACTTTTTATACTTTACAGTGAAACAACTTCTTTTGAGGTTTGTTTATTCTCTTTCAGTACATTATAATAGACTGAGTTCCTCCCAGGTTTGTTTCTTGTCAGTGGTAACAAAAAATACTGACGCATTATGGAGTCTATGGAGATTAGAGTTGAACACAACCACTACATAACTCAGCATTTTGAGCATCAGGGAGGTCTGAGTGCAGATCTGATGTCTGGTCTACCTTGCTCTGTAATAACCCAACAACAGACTAGACTGTACCCTGGCTAAGAACATTTGTAGCTGTGGGGACACCTCAGGGTTATATGGTGTCTATACTATACTTTTCCCTGTAACAGTGGAAGATATTGCAGTAAAAACCATCCTCACATAGGGCTTAGGTAGGTACATACATTCCCTAAACACCTCCTTTAAAAAAGCAAGCCTCAAAGTTCCCCATATCGAAGCAAGCTGTGACTTTCTAGAAAATATTACCCAACTGAGAAGCACATATTCAGATCTGTTAAGAAGATTAAAAAAGATATCCAGCATAAGATTCATTATACAGCAAAGCCCTGAAATACACTTTGTCCTAATTGAATGTTTGCAAGGAAATTCATATTGTGTTTTATAGTACAATTTTATGCATCATCAATTAGCAATTGGACCAGTTTCAAATTCTGAACTCTTGAAAGCTTCAAGAACAAAGTAAATGTTGTAGTCTACATTAATTTCAAGAACAAACTGACAAGTAATGGTGAACCTATTCCATGTTCTGGAAAAACTTATTCATGTCACTTTACACACACACACACACACAAAAATCCAAACAAAAGAACTCCACACAATTAGAGTAACCTAAGCAAAACCAAAACATTTCTCATCTGAAGTATGAGGAGAACCTGAACCATATACTCTAGAACAAATGACATTTCAATTATTACTTTGGATTATACATATTTTTAGCCCTCAGGCTAAAACTCAAACAAATTCTTACTATATGCAAATTTACTGTATCAAAATCTTTATAATTCTGTTCTGAAGACCCACAAGATACAGATGAGTGGTAGATATTGGTCCAGAAGGTAACCTTGGTTTCTCTATCATACACGGATATCTGTAACAGAACTGGCTGAGGGTATTAAAGACAAGAATCTTGAAACACCACAGAGATGGGGGAAATGCACAAATTCATAGCAGACTGACTCTCAGACAGCCTTTTCAAATTAAGCTAATGCTAACTATACTTACATGGGAATAAGTATGTACTCTTTAATATTTATTCGCTGTGTATGATTTGCTCTCAAGGACAGAAGAGTTAATGACTTGGTCTTGTGATCTGAGTCAAAATCAGGACTTGCAAGAACAAAAAAAATCACATCCCCACCATTTGAAGAAAATTAGTATGTACACTCATTTTCTGCATTTTACCTTTGCACAGGCAGAAAAACAATCTCATACATCAAGAAATACTGCATTGCATTGAAGGTATTAGCAAAAATTACAGCTGGGTTTTCTTTGAGGTGACCAATGTATATGTTTCTGAGTAAGAACAAGAGAGAGGGGGGAGAAATGCAAAATCCATTCCAGCTGTAGCTTGGCTTCCAATATTTTCTTTCACCTTTTCAGCATGTTTATCAAATGGCTTTTCTGTGCTTTGTAAACCTGTGTGAGAACAACTTGATGTTGGCACTGTACTTTATTCATATGAAAATGTCAAGCCAAGTAAGGAAGCAATAAAGAGCAAAGAAGAAATATGATGAGAATTTATAATATGATCTTAGTAGGCATCTTGCTTCTCTGATGTTCAGAGTTGTCTGCAAAAACACAGAACCAGATTAATGAATGGTATGAGAAGAAAACATTTTTCATGTGCACAGTTTTAACCAATAAAAGTGCTCATATAATACCTACTTCTCAGTACTCAAAATTATTTCTAGTGTTTATTTCTATATTGATAAAATAGCAATTGTAGCTATTCAGCACTTTTTGATATTGTTTAAATTATTATTTTCCCTGCATGTGTTTTTACTTAGTAGTCACATATTCTGGTTCTGTGTGTGGATGTAACAGCACTAATGTAAAGAGACACAGATATGCATATCAACAATGAGGGGGAGGAGGGAGTGAGAAAAGTACAACAACTGTAAATTGCAATCCCAACCTCTGCCTAAATGCACAGGGTTACTAAGCAGCTACAAAAAAAGCTCAGGGTAGCCTTCAGTGCTGTTCTCAGCAGGGGCAGGAGCTGGACCAGTCCTTAAAAAAGCAAAGCATAAGAGCAAGCCTGTGCAGGGATGTTTGTCCCGCTATACCACCTCTCATTTTCCTCAGTCTGAGCCATTCCCTATCCAGTGCTCCATTTACATCTGTGACTCAGCGCTGGGACAGTGCATCACTGGCTGGAGCATATTTCTTATGCATATGATTTCTGTCTGACAGATACTGTTTGTGACTTGATGTTAAGCAGGCTGTAGCTGCTTGTATTGCAACACCGCTGATTTATCTTCCCACTGTAGACAACAAGCTGCTGTGCTGATGAGCTTGTTCTGTCCTCCTGACATGGACAATTGAAACCTGAGATAACTGAGCAAGAGCCAGGATTCACAGTGTGCTGTGAGGTGACCTTATTTCAGAGTGATGAAGACACTGGGGTCACCAGGTCCTGCCACTGCACGTCCTTCTGCAAAGATGCGTGAGTTGGGGTTTTTTGCCCCAATATAATCTTTTCTTTATTGCTCTTCAGTTCTTCCCAGCTGAGAACCATTGCTTGGCATGTCTGAAAGCACCCAAGACAGACAAACAACTTTCTCCAAGGATCCACAAAAGCCAATGCACCTTGGCAACAACAGCCTCTCCCACTGACAATGCAAGATAGAGCAGAACAGGAGGAGATAGAGAAAATAAAGCAATTACTACCTTTAACAAGCACATACATAAGAAAAAATACTTCCCTGCTCACCAAAGTAACATTTCAAGGAATGCACACAATGAAAAAGCTCTTGGAGACTGAAGAGCAGAAAGTGAGCATTTTTTTTCCCCTATCTGTAGTCAAATAATCACATTTGTCTCTAATATTTCCTTAATTGAACCTATGGAAGAACACTCTGTACCTTAAGCCTCTCAGATATTCCCCTCTCCTTCTCCTGCATAATTGTCATTAGCAATATTACACCCCAAAAAGCCCAGGTTTGCTTCTCTCAAATGCACTGAAGAAAGTTTGAAAGAATTCTTTGCCCTCTCTTTTTGAACCTGAGGATTGCAGCTGGATCACATTCTCAAAGCTTTCTTTGGAAACACCATCTCCACATTATGCCCAAGTGAAAATACTTCTTAAGTTACCTCAATACATAGTGTTTCTAAAAAAGCTAGAAAAAACCCACCAGTAGTGTAATGTAGCACTGAAGTGACCAGTACTTCCCTCATTCCCCCACACAGTGCCATGTTTCAGCCTCAGCCAGTTTACTCTCGTCTGCTACAAACTAAAACACTCCACAAAACATTTTCACACAATTTAGCCATAACTATTATCTCCATTTTCATTTTTACTTCCAGTCATTTTTCTTTCTCTTTCTTACCTGGTTTCTTCCATCCAACACTTTTGACTTCTGTATTTGCTCCTGTTGTTCTGTTCTTAAAGGTGTACTCCACGTCCTATTAGTCACTGTCCCCTCTCCACTTTAAATTCAAAGAATCCCATTTCAGTTGTAAAATCTCTACAGTAATCTTTACAGCACAAGGCAGGCAAATTCTTTTCTCCCGCTACCACAATCCATTACTTATAAACTGTTTTTGAGATGCAGAGGTGTGAGCAAGAAAATTCAATTCTCACATCTGTGTGCTTTCCTCTATCTTATCACTTCCCTTTTGATTGTCAGCAGTATTAATTTGATTGTGCTTCATGAAAGACTTTGTCTTTTG
The DNA here is from genome assembly GCA_013396775.1 of Cephalopterus ornatus. NCBI lineage: Eukaryota > Metazoa > Chordata > Aves > Passeriformes > Cotingidae > Cephalopterus > Cephalopterus ornatus. Next base: position 413,415 of record VZRE01008318.1, on the reverse strand, counting down.
TTTTGGTATGAGTTACTTGAGTTCAAGAACAAGAGAGAATTCCGTCCCTCCCAAATCAGCTCCCCTTTTTCTGTATAAGGCAAAACATGGTTTATATTTATAATTGTTTCTGTTTAATAACAGTATTTCTACATCGTGGCCTGAAGATGGAAGCTAGAAGTTCACAGGCAGGTAATTGGAACACAGCTTTCTCTATTGGCTTCATTCTGTCTAGATGGAAATTCAAATTACAGTATGTTTCATTTATTCAGTTCTTCACACTCTTGGGCAATTGTACAGATCTTCTCAACTGGCAGTAGAAAATGCATCCTAAGAGCTTCAAAAAAAGGGCCTAAAAAGCCATCTAAAGCTGCAGCCCGAAACTCTTCTAAAAAGAAGGAAAATAATGACCCACTTGGAAAGTATCCCTAGTACAATTCATCAAGCACTGGTTGAAGATAACAGTATATGCAGAGAATCTCAAATGGACAGTGTGGAACTGCTGTCCAACTTAGATACATTACTTTCATGGGCACAGGCAGTAATCAAAAAAATATTGATATTTGTTTACTCAGGGCTGAAGACCAGAGCAGGGACTACAAACATGATTTTTAGGAGCAGCTGACAAAAAGAGCTAACATTTTTTGCAACAGTGTTAATTATATTAAATTCAGTATGCATAAATACACAGGTGTTTGAATGCATACTTCGTAATGTGGGTAAAATAACATTAAATTAATGAACTCCAAAGCTCTGTTTACAGAATACTCTCATCATTCTTTTGTGGTTAAAAGCTACTCCCATGGAGGATGACATTGAGTTCAATACGAGCAAGATAAAGGCATACATGGAAATACATGTTTTCCTTTATGTTCTACAAAATCTTGTTGAGCATCGTTAAAAAGGGCAGTGAATACATCTTTCAAAGTTCAAATACTTCTACAAAGTATTACCTTAAATCTTTGCTTAATCCAAGAACTGACCTCTCACATTCTGACACAAAACCCCCAAACCAAACACCACTAACCACCTCCCAGAAAACCCAACAACAAACAAACAAACCCCAAACAAACAAATAAACAAAGGTTAGAAATTATCTAGTGAAAAAAAGCCTGAGAATAGAATAAATTTGGTGTAATGGAAAATGGAAAAGCCTTTTACACATTCTCTACTCTAGGGTACAGCTTTGGCAGACAAAACACTAAGCTTCTTCAAGCACTGTAAATAGAAAAGAACCATGGCAGACAATCAAAAAGTGGTAAGACAGTAGGCATAAACTAGATTCAGGTCTTCCTGTTTATATCTTTATTTTGGGCACGCAGTAATTACTTGATTCTTCCTTTCAAAGTCTGTCTTTCTGAGGGCCCATGCTGTCGCCCAGTAGCTTTTTCACTGAAATAATTTTCACGTGTAGTAAATGGCACATCACAAATCTTTCAACTTCCCCAATTTTAGCAAGATAAGCATTTACTTTCACTCTGTTTCAAACTGTGTAAATATACTTCAAGAAATTTTATCAAAACCAGTGGGAAACATTTCCTTTTTCACTGTTACCTAAGAAACCACATGTACCTGGGCACGTGATGATCATGCTGCTTTCTAATGGATAACTTTATATTCTGTTGACACTATGATCTAATTCAGAAGGCATTTTGAGACTGGGAGACTTCTACCTTAATGAAAATAAAATACAAAAGTCAGCACAGATGTTACTAATCATTGAGAACCAGTGGTACAGTGCAGTGCAGCAGTTTATAGCACTGTCTTCTCTACTACTAAAATAGGAATGGGCATGTACAGTATGGAGTCACATCATCAGTGTAACACGCAGCTGTAAGAAACACTAATTTCTTCTGCCATTCAAACTGGTCTGCTACTATTCACCAATTTTTTTTTCTTTCTTCTTATGCAGAGGATTGTATTGGGAAATGGTTTTCTTCAATTAATGAAATTTTCACATACCTTAGTACCAGTTATTCAGCTATGAGGGTCACGTATTTATTTCTTCCCTGCCCACCCCCCCAGAGGCCTTTGCAAGCAGGTAGGGAGCAGAAAAAATCCTCACTGATTTATGAATACAGCACAAAACCAACACATCAACCTATCGAAGACACTGGTTAAGGTAGTCAAAACTGTTTTACAAGTATTCTCCATTAACCGACACTTCCATAAGCCCTACATTGACTCTTGAGTACATAAAGTTAAATTACAGTTAATTTTGTAACAAATACCCACTTGAATAGGCAGTTCCTGCTACTGGCTAAAATCTTTTCAATGCATAGGAAAAACTGAGTTTTGCTGGTCCAAAGATAAAGGACTGAGGCTCAGCTGGGGAAGGGCACTCCTGTTATAGGAAGAGCTGTGAGAGAATGGGTCAGAGTTGGAGAGATCTGCAGAGTCAGACTCGTTCTCATCATCACCAAGGCACGCAGAGGGTTCAAGTGTAGCTACTGCTCCTCAGAGGAACAGACAGCCCAGCACCGGAAAAAGGCTGCTCTCCTATATGTTGACCTTTCCTGCTACAGCAGCAGTAGCTCAGCTCCCCAGAGTTCTAATGCAGCCAAATTAGTCAGAAAAACAATTCTGTTGCCCTGGGCAACTGCATGTATGACTCTTTTTGTAAACACAAAACTTTCTGTAATGCTTTTTTCTGTTTGGGCATATCACTAAGTGCCCATCCTTGAAATCCCACCGTTAAACAGAATTTCTCATTAGCATCCACTTAACATAAAGATCACAACCACGTACAAGGCTCTGTTATGGTTACAGACATGAAAATTCATTTCTACAGATCCTTTTCTCTAGAACCTACAATCGCATTTAAGAAACTGTCCAATCTGGACTCAATATTAAAGTCACAGTCCATTCCTACTTTTATCTAGTATTGAATATTTAGATGTTAATAGTATTACATATTTGTAACGTATTTAGTTCTTTCTTCCATCTGTAAATAAGTCATGGGAAGAAAAAAAATATTATTTTCCCTTTCAAGCCGAGCTGTCACATAATAAAATATTTCATCATATTTGACTACATTAAGAATATAACTTTCAATGTGTATCTTCACTTTCAAAATTTCTGAATATATGTATGTTGAAATTAAACAAGTGTGACATAGTTCTTGGTTCCCTTGGGAACAATATTCAGAGCTCATTTGAGTTGTGACCTGCTTATGCTGCCAGGGAGTATTAGTATTTTTGTTGGATCTTTAGAATAGAGATATAGAATGAAGGACAAAGACAAAAAATAAGACTCTCACTTCACAGATGAAAAACAGATGAGATACTGCTCTATTTCAGAAGGCAGTGTTGCCTTTTTATAGAATCTGCCTCATTTTGTAAGCTCTGTTGGAGAAATTACTTTCTCATAGTAAAACACTTCAGATGAGCTATGTGTGGAGAAACCTACAGCTGTTGCCAGAACAACGTATGGTCCAAGATGTCTAAGTATGTTTCAATGAAGAATTAAGAATGTGAGAATGCAAGTTAACTTTAGAAATGATTTTGCAAAACGGATGGCCATTCAAAATGGAATATAATCACAAAGCCAATATAATCCAATCGCTTTTTGTCTCCTGACACCATCCCCTGACAGAGATGAGAGTGACGAAGTGTATCCATTACATTACAAATGGTTCAGTTATTTCTGCTACAACACAGGAATATGGACAATTTAACCCATGACTTTGGCTCTACACATTAGTACAAATAGTATGTATATATCCTTTGTTCACCTGAATCTGATTTCTAAACTTTACTTCTAACACATCATCCTTTCAGTCCACTGCAAATCACAAACCCCATACTTCTAGACACAGTTCATATGTATAATAAGGCTCTCCTTCCAGCAACACTTTCACTCATTCTCTTCCCATCAATTCCAGGCAGGATTAGGCCTGGGAATACTTTGCCATCTCTTTTTCAGCTTGCCATGGGTTACATTTCATCTCTTCTAGTCCTTTCTTTACACCTTATGGAAGGAAGGGTGTGCTCAACTGCAGAGGGCACATGCAACCGGCTCTTCATTATAACATACATCTTGTGTTAATATTCTATCTTGAACCCCACTGATGAACCAAGTGCTCGGGAGAGCTGATCTGAACTATCTGTGTACATGCATCTATTAAGACAAATATGTAGTTTCAATTAGTGCCATTTGATGCAGCTGCTCACTAAAGTATTTATTGCTACAAAACATTTTTGAATTAAGTAAGTATTTTACATGTGGGAAAGTTGTAAGCACTTCCATGGCAAAAATAATTACATTTCAAAATCTCTTAGTAGTAGACAAGTTGGGCTTGGAAAGTTTTGAGACTGTGCTTGACTGGCAGTGCAAACATTCTACCTATTGTGCACATGGTCACAAGATCACTGAAATAAATTTTGTTCGAGCTGCAGCTTACTGAAGCCTTATGATCTGGTTCTGGGTCCAATAACAAAAAGCAGCTGGCAGGTCGCAGAAGCCCATTTAGAGGCACTGGTTGGATACAAAGGAGTTTTCCTCCAGTGTAGATCATTAATACATTTCTTATAAAAGAGCTTCATTTTTAATACCGCACTGAATCATCCTGAGCTTTCTAAACTGCCTCACGTTACAAGTCTGAGACGTTGTACTCAAACATGAAAATGGGTCCAGGGAGAAAACACAAACTTGTTCCTGAAAAGAACTGCAAATATGAATGGCTCCCTAATAATTTTCAAAACATCTCCAAGTTTGCCTTTTTTTGTCTCTTTTATTCCCCACTAAGAGGCAACATAAATTCGTTCCTCTGGAATAGGGATAATTTATGATTGCTTTGTTTAATTTTATTGTTTTGCTACTTTAAGTTCTTGTTTACAATGCCTTTTCTGCAGCAGGACAAAAATCCCTTTAAAGTTCAACCTGCTAAATTAATAAACTGTGTTCTCAGTTTTAGTTCCATGTTAAGTGGAGCTGCATAAAATTGTTATAACACACCCATAAAACAGCAGCAGACGCAATATGTTCAAAACGATTATTTTCTTTTAATTTTGTAAACGTACAGAAAATTTGCATTATAGCTTATCCTTAAGCACATCCCTGCTGTAAATTAAAGATGCGCCAAATCAGCTCCAAACACATTCTGTAGCAAACAAACAGTGAGATGTCTTGAGTGGGACACTGCAAGAGAAGTGCAGAGGTGCAAGCAGTGGCCAGTAAGGTATAATCCTCAGTTCTTGGTGAGGATATCAGCAAACCAAACTCACCTACCCATGACATAATAGGTTTAATATTCACTGAAACTAAGGAAGACAAGTGAAGAATGAGTTAATGCACGATGTCATAGGCACCTATGAAAGAGCACAAAGACAGGACAGGTAACAACAGAGGGGGGCTCAAGCTGAGCATAATGTAATGAAGTATTTTACAGTACTAGTATAGAAAATTCCTGTACAGATGGTAACTTGTTATGTGTCTTTTTGAAAAAACATCTCTACAAGTGACAGGAAAGCAAATGTGGGATTTCAAAAATTATTACAAATCAACTGACAGTCTCTTTGGAAAATCAGCTGCACTGTAGGACCTAAGAAGTGTTCTGGCACTGTACAGAAATAATAAGCCTATAGTCTTTTCTTTTAATGTCAGTTTGAGTTTCATGTAGGGTACGGAGGGATTCAAAAGAGAAAGGAAACAAACAAAAATACCACACATTTTTGGTCTTCCATAGGCAGGTACATAAATATCTTGTATTATCATATAGAGATGTTCCAGAGGATTCCACTACTTCTGTGGCGGTTGAGGGCACATACCGTCTTTGCACCTATTAGTTCTTTTTAGAACTAATGAGGTTCTGTAAGTGTGGCATTTACCTAGATACACACAGAATATTTACATGCCCCATTTCATGGGAAAGGGGGGTGGTTAACAAAAGACTGAAAAACATTAGCATGATAAAGTTGCAGGATAATTCTATTCTGCTTTTGCTTGTTTGTTTGTAAAGTGGGAATACTAACAGATTGGTGGAGGACATGTTTACAATTACAAGGTGGAAAATAATTTCCCCATTATAACTGGGATGGACTTCTGAAAATAATGAAATATTCAAAAATATTACCCATATAAAACTAATAAAAATATCCACCCTTTCTTTCTCATGCACTGAATCAGGGTATTATCTTGTTAAAATACCACAAAATAAATTAGTTATAATAATAACCTTGTCTCTTTCTAGCTGGTTACACACAGAGGTTTTTTGCCTGACTGAAAAACTGCTGGGTTTTTTTGGTTTTGAGGTTTTGTTGTTGTTGCCTGGTTAGTGATCTTTTCTTCTTACTGTTTTTTGGGGGTTGGTTTGTTTGTTTTGTTGTTGTTGTTTTTATTTGTTTTGTGGTGGGTTTTTTAATGAAGAAAGGCATTTCATTCCCCAAATATTTTAAACCAAGTTGTTGCAGACCACCACATCACAGCATTGCAAGAGTACTCAGCTATTTGGCACTAAACTGGTAAGAAAATAACAAGAAATTAAAAGGAAATGCATTTAAGCTGTCTTCCAAAACATAGCACTCTTTTCACTAGCAATGCCACAGTAGTAAAATAACAAGGTATAAGGATATAATTCTTCAACACAGAGTAAATCATTTGACAAATCTAGAACTAAATAGTTCTGGAATCCAACATATTTGGGCAAATAACTAGCACCACAACCATGTTTCGATCGAAGTTTTACACAATAAAGTCTGCAGAGATATTTAACAGATCAGACAATAAGAAAATTATAATTTCACTCCCCAGGGTTGTCCTCGGGAACTACAAAGAAGGATCTCAAAGGCTCAGAAAATATCTAAGAAGTCAGGATACAAGATAAAGTGGAATTGACTTAAAGAGGATTGTGTGTCAAAGACTGAAGAGTTGGGTGTTTTTATTAGTAGTGGTAACAAAGCTTCTGCACAGTAGACAATTCTGTCAAAAGGTAATAAAAAAAAATTCCAAGGTAAGTTAAGTTATCTGCTGATCAGTAGAAAACTGAGTAAACTAACACAGCCACAAACCAACAAAACCTCTAAAAATATGCAGAATCAGATCTAAAAGAAAAAAATTAAAAGCTAACAACTGAACTTACACATTTCTGCACACTTTCATGCTTTCATAACAAGTCCATATCTATATATAACATTTGCATGTGTTTTTTAAAAGATACATTAACTAACCTAATTGGCTTTAATTTAGCATCGCAAAAGTGTTCAAAATTCATGTCGCATTTCATAGATTTGACAACTACTAAAAATTGATCCAAGCTTCAATCAATGTAACAGGAGATTTTACTGACCTCAATTAGCTTTGGATCAAGCCTTAAGAGAATTTACAATTCTCTAAACAGCCATCATTCCTGGGTACATGCATAGAGAGTACAAAGCACAGGCACCTTCAAAATGAGCAGAGTTACTTTAAGTGAACAGAAGACCAGTCACATCAATTTTTTTTTTAAACAATGATTTCATTAAAACTCTGCTAAGTCAGGCTTGCCCTATTGCCAAACTAAACCTCAAGGTAATCTTAAAAAAATTGCATGCAGAGAAGAAGACAACAGAGTTGGTGACCCCGAGCAGTTTCAAATTCAACAAAAGGCTGTGAATCAGACTTATCTTCATACCTGAGGGGTTGAGGAGTTGGCAGCTCAGAGCAACTTCCGCCCTAGAAAAGGTCATTTGAAGAATAGCAGCGAGGTGTCAACAAATACATTTTTCTGCTTCTTCAAACCAACTCCTCATTAATAAATTGTGTAGTCTTATGGCCCTAATTTTCAACGTGGCCAGAAGCAGAGGTAATGCAGAAATTGAGAAATAAGTGGGGGGGTGTGAGGGTGTTGGGCATTATAACCCACTTCAAAAAAAAGATACTCAATTTCGTGCACCCCTTAAAAGAGAAACACCACACACATTAAGCCTCAATACACACTTTTTCAATAGCAAATAAACAACATGTTTGATCACTAGACATTCTCTCTATATACAAGATGACAGTTGATTAAGACTGTATTACAGAGTTCCAAAATTCAGGTTGAGTAACCATGGCCAACTGTCAAAAGTAGTAAAGAAAGCAGAGCTATCACCACAGTCAAAAGCAGTGGGGAAATAGAGAAAATCAAATGCTAATTATTTGAGATTAGTTTCTCCTTTCAAGGAAAATAATGCTGACTTGCTGAGGTAGTTAAAACAGCAGGAGTAGCCTGTGATTTTAGCACTTTATCGCAAGTTCAAGATAGTTATAAGATAAATGACATTAAAAATCCTGTTTAATGATATACAGAAGATATAGGCAAACTATCAATAACTTTGCCTTATGTTGGTCCTACGTACCATTCAAAAGATGACAGTTCAAAACAGTACCTTCCACCTTTCTGACACCCTAGGCTCTGAAAGAATCTTTTTAATGGAAACAGGAATTTCTTTTTCCATGGATATGCCCTTAACTTCCTCGTCTTAATTCTTCCTGAGTAGTGAAAGTGCTATAACTCCTCAAATACTTCACACTGCCATCTGAACACATCACTTGTAAGATGCCAGACCCAAGTAAAGTCCTTAGAATCTCTGATGAGACTTCCATAAATTTACAAGTTAAATCAGTTGTGAAGAAATTGTTCCACTCACATTTCAAACACTATTTTTTGAGAGACACACACCACAAGCAGAATGTAATGAGAATTTCTTTTATTCATGAAGAAAACAAAAGGAGAAAAAGTCACATTTGAAAATACAACCAGTTTGAATGAGCACATTAAGGATCTTTTGGCATACACTGAGAACTGGGTGGAAAAAAGGGGAAAACAAGATAAACATCAAACCTTCAACATACATACAGCACTAAATAAATAAGCAATGTAAACCCCAACAACCCTAATAAAAATGGGCCCTGTGAAAAGTGTGATGTATACAGTGAAGTGAGTTAGAATGTGGGCATTTGTAATTCAGTCTAAGAGGAGTGATTAGAATACTGACTACAGTGAAAGGAGAGCACACCGCTACCCCAGCAGGTGGGTCCGGTCACTTCCCATTCTTTTTGGCCTATGTTCAATTTCATTTAAGTTAGAACAATTCCCTACACACTCCCAAGTGGAAATGCTAATTTCTGACAGTTCTGATGACCTTGAGATTAGCTCAGTTGGTTAGAACATGGTGCTGAAAACACCAAGCTTGTGGGTTCAATCCCTATATGGATCATTCACTTGAGAGTTGGACTCAATGATCCTTGTGAGTCCCTTCCATCTCAGAATATTCTGATTAATGAACAAAAATGTTAAAATATGCTAAATAGTTGGTAGGGAAAAAAGTAGGATGATCCACCTTCTAAAACGCCATTTGAAGTACTTTAACTAGCTCATAACTAGTTCCCTGAGCTGCCAATTCTCACAACACGAAATAGTTAAGTCACAAGTTATTCCTCTCTGATTTACACCACATGGGTCCCTAAGTACTAACAATCTTCCAGCATTTAATAGAGGCTGAGGCTTGCATCAGTTGGAAGGGAAACGCTGGGCAGCAGTGTCATTGGTAGGTGTTTAGATTTGATCATCTTATACTGTAACCTTCATGCTTTAGAGTTTGAGCGAAGAAAAAGCTCCAAATCCAGACTGAACTCTAAAGTATATGTACATTAATCATAGCTTATTTTTTTCTAATTTATTTTGGATAAACAAAGGTTTTAATTATACAGGTCCCTGTTTGTTCTGGTTTTTTCCTAATTAGAGAAAAATGGCAAGTCTCCCAATCTAAGCTCTTTCCCTCTGAAGAATTTAACAATACATTTGGACAAGCACATATATTTATTTGGAGACTACACAATGAATAAAATCCCATTTGCACTTAACAGAGCAAAGTTTGCCAGAATTCAATATATGAGCCAAAGCTCCACACTCTGCTAATGGCAAAAATGGCTCTCCCTGCAGTCCAGTACTGGATTATTTACTTTCCTGTTGGCAAGTATACACCTGGAAACACCCACAACACCTGCTGTTTATTATACAGGGCTGTATTGAAAATAGACATGTTTTGACTGTGAAAGAAACAAAGAAAGAGAGAAAAAGAAGAAAAGAAAGAAAGAAAAAGAAGTTTGTGCGTGGGGAAATTACGGACAAAGATTTTAACTGCGAACTCTGAACTGATCCTGCTGAAAGTACTCAACTATAAAGTGCATCTATACAATAACTTTCACCTAAAAAACTTCAAAACGCAAAAACTTCCTGTAAAACTACTTTATGATTATTGTTAAGGCAGGTTATCAAAGCAAAATGAGATGAGGAAACTGAAGGAGGCCAGGAAAAAAGCCAAGAAATCTCAATTCTAGTGACAAGGCAAATGACCAGAATTCTGTACTTGGTTAAATCCGGACTAACACATGTTCTTCAGTGAAAATTCTCTCAATGTATTTAACCAGTTTATAACTAAAGTCAGTACTCCTTCCTCCAAGTTACATGCAATTGTTTTTCAGATTCTATTTGCGTGAGAATATTGAAACATTAGCAAATAACAAGGATATGGACTGTGAGCACCTTAAATGATTATTTACTCAGAAGGGAAAAATAAACAAACAAAACCCCCCCAACAAAACAACCACTGAAATTCTCCTACCTCTCTTACCAGTAAGTACAATGAGATCTGATTCCTATGACCTCTTCCTACTCCCATTTGTTTAGACTGAGTCATTTTCCTGGATGATCCCCCTTACTCTACCCTCTCCCCATCTCTCAGCTTTTCCTTGAGAAAAATCCTTCTGCGGCTGATATAAACAACTGCATTATTTTTCCTTTGTCCACAGCTTTTGAGGTGATAATGGAATTATGCCGGCATGAATTTTAACTGTGTTCATTCCTACCAGTAGGATACTGTGATCAGATCTCAGGTCCTGAGCTGGCTCACTCCTTTTGATGAAATAGGTCAGTGAGTATCTCTTTCACTAAGTCTGTTTGCATAAAAAGTAGCACCAATAACAATTATACTGCAGATTAGATAGTAGTTATTTCTTTTACCTTGACAACAGCCCTGACAGTACATAGCTCCTCTCAACAAACTGAACACCTTACAGTAGCCAGCCTACTCTCTCAGGATCTTTGTGATTAAGCCAGGTATTGTTACCATCCCCTTCTAATTGTGAGAGACAAAGGTCTCTACAGAAATGACATCCGTAGAAAATCTACACAGATCTAGACATTAAAATCAGACCTCCAAGGCCTACAAAATACCAATTTATAAGATTTACCTCTTCCTCTTTTGGCAAGTGACCTCAGGAAAAGGAACTTTCCTGGTTCTATTAAAAGGGTCTCAACACACATACTTAATGTATTAAAAAGGTCTTATCCATTGGTACTCATCCTGGAACAGAGTCTATCACCTTCAACCCCCTGCACATCAACCTGGACTTCTATTTCAGTATTTTTTTTTCCAGGCAGCTTTTCTGTCATTCTTCCAAGTTAAACCATATTTCTCCCACTTCTCATACTCTACAATCAAACATCACAATAGAACATTCACCTCTCAATACATTTTTAATATTTTCTGTTTCCTACAGTGCACTCTGCATATTTTCCCAATTCTAAAATTGCCTTTGCACTTCTCTAACCCATCATAAAAGGAAGCAAACCTGTTTTATTTGTATTTTTGTATAACTCGGCTTTGAGTCTGGCTTCCACGCTCATCAACTGAAAGGCAGATCTGCTTGGAGCTGTCAACAGAACAAAGTCAAGCTGAGCTGCACCATGATTTATGCAGGTAGGGCCAGACCTGTCAGTTCCACTGTCATGACAGTGGGGAGGAACGGAGGGGTAGAATTCCTACTGCTGAAACTCTGGATTCACTCCATCACAAACCCAACAACGATTCCAAAATGACAGAGTGCAATATGTAGTTAAAAAAAACCCCACATTTCACTAGCATAACAGTAGGATAAATAAATTGGGAGACAATCTATGTTAATACTGGAAGCCTGAAAGCAGACTGTTTATTTCTCCCATTTAGATTCATAACTCAAGCTAAAATATTTTGGTTAAACAGAGGCACAATAACGGATAAACACAGTTTGATTTATGATTTAAAGAGAGATCACATGTATTCTGATATTACTATTTATTACAATTCCTCTCAACTGTGACAGAATTTAATACCTTCAAAATAACAAAATGCAGCTTGACAAAGCTACCTCCATTTCATCCCAAGCAGGATTTACGTGCATGAAGTTACAGTAGGGTTATGAAATGATTCTTCTGTTACCAATTTCCCAGCATTACTCCAGTCATCTGATGAAAATCAGTATTTAAGTATTATGGTGGTCCATATTCCAGCTCCTGTCATAGGTGATCAATCATCTCATTCAGGAAGGGAAAAGGAGAGTTCTGGTCAGCTGCCGAGGTGAAACACTAAATGTAGTGGTTTGCCTTGGTGATGCATTTCTACTTATTCTCACAATTAACACATACATGAGCAAAGTGGTTCCATATATTATGATTTCAGACAGCCTTGGAACTGAAGAAAATCTATCATTCAATGTAATCGGACAACATATGAATGCAAACAGTATTTCAGTTTTAAGAAACACCTGCACAGGTTGCTAATCCCTCCATTTGAACTGGCCCATGTTCACTTGGGGACACTGTTTGGTGGAAGACTTTCAAAACATCTGTCTCAAGCCAAGCTAACCAAAGATGTTTTGTTGGTCTTTCTGTCTTCACTAGGAAGAACATGTCACTGGCATTATGAAGATTCACTGGCAGCTTCTTCACTAAGTTATTTTAATTTTTTTTTTTTAAAGGTTGTACTGAAGCTGTAAAGTTCTGGAATGGGTGACTGGCTCTTACCATGTTACAGCACCGTGCCCAGCATAGCTGAATTCTAATCTTGCTTGAGAACTCCAAATATTGCTGCAATAGCTTCTTGCTGACACTACCAGACATACTATCTTGAAAGATACTTAACTTTTAGCTTTAATAGGTATAATTCCCGTATGATGCAGGTTATAATGCTTAGAAATATTATTTTTGGCACTCTCTTAAGTTTACAAGCAAGATATCTATAGCAGCTGCTTGAAGAACTGCCCAAATCAGCTTAATATAAACTGACCTTAATACATGGGAAAGGATTGGTATTAATCTATTTGAAGAAATATAGGGAAGATTCTTTAACATACTAAGTTTCCTTAACATGATCTGTTCTGAAGCTTCCTTCTCTCGATTCATAAGGGAAAGAACTCATGCACACAGGAATCACAGACAATTAAGAAGAAAAGTAGAATGACTGGTTTCAAGTTTCCTAAATGGAAAGGGACAAAAATTTCACCATCTATACTCTTCCTTATCAAGGGATCATGTCCATGGCAGTTTTCTTTGTTAGCATTTTCCTTCCAGCTACTTGTTAGATTCCTCTCTCGTCCTAGTACACACAACCCCTGCTATCAGACTAACTATAAAATGAAAACTCACTGTAGAAAAAAAGGGCATCTAATTGCTTCCTTTCTTGGAGGTGCATCGTTCAGTTCTCTTGTACAACTGATACAATCTGACATGAGCATTGTAATTCAATACGTCAACTAGAAAATGTATAAAGACAGCTTTTCTGAAAAGGCAACCACATTTTTTTTTCAGAATGCAAGAAGAGAATAGGAAGTAAGCCTAATGTATGTGTTATATATTCCTCCTGTCAAAATAAAGATAAAATGTACAACAGCAAGCAATATTGTGTATATCATTACACACAAAAATTTAAGTACCTATAAATGTGGACAATTGCCTGATATCCTGTCAAAGTAACAAACCTGGATCTTAAAAAATTTGTAGTGGAGTTGCTTTCTGTTTTTTAAATTAATGATGTAGAGATTATATCTAAAAACCAAGGAATTGTTTTTCTGCAAATTGTAAATATGTATTTCTTATAATGTTTGCTGAAGATTCTGCTTTCCTATGAGCAATTAGCTTTTAATCCATTTACTCTACATATTGAATAACACCAAACCTAAAGGAAAGCTTTCAATCACTAACATACAGACAAAAGCATTAAATTGGCTTGAGACACTGAGGTTTTTTCCTCATTTTATCCCTATTCTCCCTTCTTTTGGGATTTCTGAACTATATTGGTGTGAGTAAAATACCAGTGCATGCCATTCCAAACTGTTTTACTAACCAAAAGTCTAAAAATAAAGTTCCAAAGCAAGTAAGTAACTATCTCTGAGACAGAATGACATGATTTTTTTTCCCCCCAAGTAGAAGACAAAGTTTTTAGCAGTTGTTTGGAGGGATTTTTATGGACATGTTCAGTGACACATTTAAAAAAATTAGATATGAAAAGCTCAACACCCATTTCCTCATCTTAAGTAAATTCTCACAATTCTCAAGAAAAGTCACTGAATGTTCTGCTTTCTTGAAAAACAGCCCACTAATCGAGTCAAGTCAGTGGGGTTTTTTTAAGAATATGTATAAATTCTAGTCAGTCATTTTTCAGGATGCAACTACAGGATGCTTCCTACTTATCCATCTCTCAAAACAGCTTAGAGCACTACTTCAGTGCTTCAGACAAAGCTGAAAGTCATGAGCATGGACAAGCTGATACTCCATTTTACGTATTCCTGGAATTTTACAATACAGGTAAACCAATTGGTTTTTATTTATTGTTTTTCTGAAATAAGCACCAGGCCATGGATCTGCAAGCAAATGGTCAATTACTATTCCTCAGCTAATGCAGAAAGTCCTCGGCATTTCATTTCATTGCAAATTATAATGATATGGAAAGGGCAAGTGCCTACAGTCACTTCTCAGCCTGATAGAAGAAATCAAACCTGGGTACAATCGAATGACAGCACACTCCAGTTCATTTCTTCCTTGGAATCCATTAACCTCTTCCTTTTGAGAGCTCCAACAGTTCTTTTTGTTTGATCTGGATACAAGGTTCTTTTATTATCAGTTACGCTATCACATACTGCTCTAAAAATGTACTCTGCACACAGCCTGTAGTTAGAGAGCTCACAAATTAAACAGCTATCTTGTCTAGTGCTGATAAAATATCACTATGGAAAATAAAGAGGTCATCAGTGATGGAAATATAACATTCAATAGGATACCCATCTGCTGTAATTGATAAAGGCTTAAAAGCCACACATGACAAGGACCAAAAGAAAAAACCAAAAAAAATTATCAACTCCCACTGATTTTAGTACCTTTGCAACCCTTGAGTAGCCTCTCACTCTGCAAGAAATACAACTAAAATGAACAGGGAAAGGTACCACCTACCGCAATTAAGGATCACAGAAGACTAAGTAGAAACAAATACTGAGCTGGGAAAATTACAGCATGGTGTAGTGTCTATCTTTGTTGACATACTGTGTCCCTGGAGAGAGATTATTTACAAGAATATATGAAGACAGGACATAAGGGAACAGCTTCAAACTGAGAGAGTGCAGGTTTAGATTAGCTATTAGGAAGAAATTCTTCCCTGTCAGTGTGGTAAGGCACAGGAACAGGTTTTCCAGAGAAGCTGTGGCTGCCCCATCCCTGGAAGTGTTCAAGGTCAGGTTGGATGGTGCTTGAAGCAACCTGGTCTAGTGGAAGGTGTCCCTGCCCATGGTAGGGGGTTTGGAACAAGATGCTCTTCAAGGTCCCTTCCAACTCAGTAAGGAGTTTCAGATGTTGAAATTAGTGATGCCTTAAGTGTGTTTCTTTACATAATATATTATGAATATTTAGCATCTCTGTATTCCTCCCTTTTCTTCACCCTTCACACAATACCTACCTTTTTATTTGCCCCTCCATTATTCTAAAAATAAAGTGAGAAGAGTGTGCCTAAAAATATGCAAATAACACCACAGCTAGGCTTATTTATAGTAAAAAAAATTAAGGAATGGCAATATGATACAGTAAACACAATGTTTTAATAGAGTAGCCTTAGGCAGCAGCAGTACATGAATAGTGTACCCTTCTTTTAGTCAAGCAATTTATAATACATTGCACAGACCCTATGGGAACTCGGAGCAGCTTTTTGCAGTCAGTTCAGGGAAAGGAAATACAAGTGCTTTTTGCAGATGTCTGTAACACTCCTCTGAGTCCTAAAGTGGTATGTTCTCTGCTTATCCCTCCAAAACAAGATTTAAAAAAAACCCAGAAACTCTTGGTATTGTTACCCTCACTCTTCCTCCCCACCCACCTGCTGCTCACACACCTTCAAACCACAGATGCAAAGCCTGTTTTGCTGGCTGGCAAATGCAGCCACACAAGCCCCCAAGAGCTCCAGGGCAGAGAACCATGCTGTTTAACCTTTCCTGTTCTCCTGTGCTAGGAAATGAAGGTAAGGATTACTCAAACTACTCAGTCTCATGGGTTCTGTTTGCCTGTTCTGAATTTTTCTTCATTACGCATGTTCAATGGGTTATCGCGGGAATAACTAAAATTTAAGAGTTTTGAATTAAAACTGAGCATGAAGGACTGAGCATTATATTCACAAAAAAGTAAAAAATCTGTTCATACGTCCAAAAGATCAACGTCTTCAAAGCAGTGACAGCTCACCTCAAAGTTACACCGATTTTCTGCCTCTCACTATTTTGCGTAGTTTGAGTGCATTTTCCTTCTTGGGGCCACGTCACCAATTTGGGGAGCTCCAGCACATCCCACCAGCATGTGGGACAGCAATTCCCACTGCTTCACATCCTTCCCTTCCCAAATTAAGCCACAGGCCGCAGGCCCTTAGGACTATGCCACCAGTCACCAGAAGGACTCGGTGGAGATCCAAGCACTGTCCCACAGCCACTCGTGCTGTCTGATCCTTCACATGCACTTGTGTCAAGCAGCTTGCACTTGTGTCACTACTTACAAGTGGTACAACAACTGGGGACAGTTCAAGGAACAGGAGAGGCAGGAACTGTGTCCAACTGGAAATGTGGATGACATTTTGTGGAGCATGTAACTTCACTGAGTTATTCCACGGCACTCAGCCTCAAGGCTTGGGAATGAGCACTGCCCTTTTTATTTACAAACACAGATGCAGCCTCATGGTCTCTGGGCAGTAAATAGGCTGTTGCAATAAGATTATCTGGAATTATGAGTGGCTACCTCCATTTATTTTAAAGGATTTAAGACATGCCAGAGTCTTCTGATGCACAAAGGACTTGAAGTTACAGGCTTGTATTTCAAAGAGATCGCTGCTTAAAATCCTCCCTGTACAGATTGACAACAGCTTAAATATTTGATTTTGCACTACTTTAAGTCTGTTTCTAATAATCTAATCAGTAAACCAGTTACCAACTACTGAATGTATTAAAAAAACCATATATGATAGCACATAAGCAAAAGTTAAGGATTTGAAGTTCTTGAGACATTATATGGTCCCAAATGAAACAAACAGTATTTAATAAATTTAATTTTCAGGATAACTGATTTTGTAACCTTGTCTGGATTATTTTTAAACAACAAAGCTGGGGAAAAGAATAAAATAAAATCAAGGCTTAATTTGATCATTTCTCCAAATTTCATTTGACTTTGAGCATGCTAAAAAGGAAAGAACAAAGATGCAAATCCTGATACTGTTTCTTTGTAAAACACAAACAAAAATATTTTGTATTAATAATTTAAGTAAAATATTCATCTACTCTAACAAGAAACACTATGATATTTTTTTTAAATGGTATTTGGCAATTAAAATAACTCTTTCCCAAAGCCCTAACAATTTCTTTGTTTCTCCTGTGGAGGTGAAATTTCCATAAGGAAAATAGTTACCTCCAAAATTCAAGATGATCTGTCTTATATTCCTAAGACACTGATAATTTTTTTCATTAAAAAGAATTCAACACTTTGTACATCCAGTACAAACAGAAGCTGTACTTCCCTTATCAATTTTTGATCATAATTATGCATAGACTTTGCTTACTGCAACAAATCCGTACCAGAAACAAATGAAAAACCTTGCAGTTTCACCACTGTGGAGACATATGCCTGATTTCAGTACTGCAACCCACATGCTCACACCTATAGCAGTGCTAACATCTGTCCTTTGGTCTGTTTGACTACATGGAATTTAAAAGTTGTTTGTATCCTTGCCTTTATAAAGCAGTCCTTTGCAAAGACAAGGTCAAATGAGAGAGTATAGAGATTTAGATTCAACTGATTTTCATAGAAACAGCAATATTGTATCAGGGTACCTTGGCCACATTAAGACAAAGAAAACTTGTGTGGATGAAGCACAATGCCAATATTTTTAACCCTGAAAAATATAATTCCAGTCTCCTTAAGGAAAAAGAAAATTACTAGCGAGATAATAAGCAAGATAATTGAGCTTTAAGATATCTTAGTCTATGTAACATATTGTCAATCTTATTCATGTGTGGTGATAGCACCTACTTGTCTCTAAATTATAGCTACATGTTTGCCATCACTGTCTTCTCTGCTGCCTCCTTGATTCACCAACTGAGCTCCTTATTTCTTCTATCCACCACATGCAGTGAGACTATTTCCAGGTTACACGAGACAGGAACTGCAAAATGAGGAGACTGGTTGAAACAGCCACTTGGGGATATCCAAGAAGCACTCACAAGCCATTTCCAGGACCTAACCTGACCACGTCAAACTTGCTTCCTTCAATCCCATACCATGTGTCAGTCACAAAGAAATAAACAAGTACTCATGCCTGAATTCTTTGCAGAAGCACTATCTTTTAAGTCTCTGGTACCAAAGCCATGTTTAGCTCACAGACCTCTCTAAAGCAACAGAAATTTCCACCAGCTACAGACACAAGACCCTGTGAATGTCCATGAGCAAGGAAGTCAACAGTTACATAAAGAAACTGCAGAGATTTACCGCCATCCTATACCTTCTAACTACCATTAAAAGAAAATCTGTGTACATTTCTTGTCAAAGGTCCTGAAGGTGTCTAGTATCTTAAGATCTACTGCCAAATTGTTCTAACAACAGCAGGTCTCTCCCTCCACTAAAGTACACTGGTATTGCAACAAGGCAAAGAAAAGTAAGGAATTAACACAAAAAAAAAAAAGAAATCAACATTCAACAACGGTGAAAAATTATGAAATGCTGTAATATTTTAATGAACTCACCAAAGCATACATAGTATGTGCAAAAACATAGATTTATGTTTGTCCGTGTAGATTTTCATATACCTGACACATGTTAGTATGCCCCCCAAATCTTATTGTTTCTAATGGAAACAGATCCCAGAATCACACTTTATGAATATATTTCTGGAATCAGAAAAGTGTAAAACATCAAAGACCTTACATGTCACTAACCTGCCTGTCAAAAGAGCATGCAGAAATTCTTATTACAGTGCATTGGCCTGTTTAGCTCACTTATAATGAGATGAGGCTTTCATCATTTCCCTTTTGGAATCAGTTTCATTATTTGCTGAAATTCACTCTTTAGATACTTTTGGTCCTAAAATACAACATTGAAGTTATCTTGCCTTCAATTTTTTTTCCTTGTTGCTTTCAGGATTTACACATTACATCACCGAAAACAATCACTGTCCTTCCAGGGTGTTTGCACCACTCAATCACTTGCATATGGTTATCCACTGGACTTAGAGCAAATATCTCATCTACCATAAGCACCTATGGAAAAGTTTAGATTGAAGCTTGTTAAGTATCTAACTCATTTGGATATATATCCCTGTTATAGCTTTTTATCACACTACCAGCCAAGAAATCAGATTAATGCAGTCATTTGCTTAAGTATGGCAATATTAAGACTTATATTGCAGCATTTACCTTGAAGAGATTTTCGATAATGAAAACTTGTCTATTATGGTCTCCCATTTCAATAGCACTATCTATTGCAAAATCTGCTGTTCCGAACAACAGCATTTAAAGGCGGCAATCTTCAGTATAAAAATTTTAACTGAAAAGCAGCACATCCACCTGTTTGTACGCTCCACAGCAGACATACATTAGCATTCCCAAGATTCACTTTTATAGGCATTATCTAGGAAAAGACTTTGCCAATCCTATGAGACTGTTTTTCCCATAACCTGTCTGCACCTTTTTGCAAGGCTGACTTCTGCCCTTGAATCACGGTTCCAATATTGTTACCACGATGCACAAAATTCTTTCTTGTCCTGTATTTCTCTTATCACAGAATTTCTGCAGACAATCTTCAGCCAGCACTGCTGGCGTGATGTCTTTTGCTTTCCAATTACATTCTTCCAGCAGCACAATAGAATCCAGCCCCACAGATGAGTCACAGCTGTGCTTGCTGTGGTACCAACAGCTATCTTATGAGGCTATCATCAGCTGACATAGACACTAATCTAACAGGATATTGGCAATGTGACCTGCAGATATACTGAGCTTTGACTTACTTCTGAAGCTGCAGCAATGTATAAAAAACTGCTAGTAATAAAAAATATTTTTGTGGAACCAATGTGCATGAAGCCTTACCATAGACCATTGCCTTCCTGATGTCCTTGAATCCTTCCAGGCTTCCTTAGACCTTAACGGAGCAAGAGTCTTGACCCAGAAGAATGAAAAGTGCTACAGTGGAAGTTTTCCATTCCCTACTCGCTATGGTTAGTGCCTGAATGACAGCTGCACTTGGAAGCACTTCAAATTCCCACCATACTACAGCCGTGTCACAGATCTTGCTTCATATCCTATTTTCTTCTTTCTTAGAAAAACAACTTTATGTCACTTACTGAATTGATACTTTCTGATTTAACAGACCAGTTCCTCTTAGATGCTGGTAATGTCCGAAATAGTTAATCCAAAAGTCCTGACTAATATAAAAAACTATTAATTTTATCAGGGACATTTAACAGTTCTCACATATAAGACAACTCTTTTTTATGTTTTTTTTTAGTCTTTATCTGCATGTCATCAAAAGAAAAGCGTTCTTCATCAAAAGAAAAATTCTTCTTCAAGTAAAAGGTTTTTATTACTGTAACTACCTTTTTTTTTTTTGATCTGGAGGCTACCAGTGTAACCCAAGTCATCAGAAGTAATCAGAATAAATTACATGAAAATTTACTGCTACACAAAGAAAGTAGTTTTAGATACTGTTTTCCACACTTCTCAAAACAATAGAAAGCAAAACAAGTACCAGTTTCAGCAAGAAGAGTTTGCTGATTTTGCAGATCAGGAAACCTGATACAATACCAGAAGCAACAGCGGCCCAAGTACTGAATATATTAACAACTTTTAAGAAGCATCGACAGCTTCCACTCGTCCCCTGAGCACAAGACTTTATCGTGCTACTTAAAACAACACTGCCTTGGAACTGCTCTGCAGCAATGGTTATCAGGAAAAGACACGTTATAGAGCTTGAAGGCCACCATGTTCATGTCCCTAGCCAAGAGAACAAAGTCCACTGGCACACACACTAAACTCTAGGGAGTCTTTGGTTCTCCCACATCCATAAGAGTTTGTACCACTTCCAATTAAATATCTCTGCCCTTCATATGTCTAACTTACTGTATACTCCTTGGAGTATTGAACTGCGCTTTTTTCCGAACTTTGAAAGCACCTCTCATGCTTTGTCAAGTATTACAATAAATTGTAACTGGCCTGAGACTCTTTAAATGAACATTTTTTTGGCTGTCCCCATCCACATTAAGTAACTGCAGTCTATCATGTCCATTTCATAGCATCTGAGCACCATGGACAAGTGAATAATTAGCTTTAGCAAGAATAGCCAGATTTATGTTAGGAAAAATTTAACTCCTAGAAAGCTCAGCAACTCAAGAGATGGATTTCTCTCTTCATGCAACACTAATCTCAGTTCATATTTCCCATGTAGTTAAGACAAATTGGTAAAAATGGACATGATTTAATTAAAATCTGAAGCCTTCACAGTGCTTGTCTCCCAAATGAAACTGGTAATGAAAATGAAAAAGACTTTCTAAAAATTGCAAGCACCAGATTTTTTTTTTAATTAATAAATAACCTATGAATAGAGTCTTCCTAGTAGTAATGGAGGTAGATAAGAATCAAAACTTTTAGGCTCCTCTTCCCCAACACAGATGTGCCAGAAGAGCATAACTGTACAGCTCTACCAAACCCACCCCATGTAAAAGCACTGTATGAAGGGTAACAGTCATTCCATGCATCCTGAAATTGCTGCAGAACACAGTGAAAAGCAACAGCCCTGCATGTTGAATGTTGTTTTGTCAGCATTTTAATGTAACAAATGGCCAGTATCCCAACAAGGGGATTTGTCCTGTGAAAATTCACAAGGTTGGAATGTTTAGTTTCCTGCCTGTCTCCTTCCCCGAGGGATATTGAATAAAAATCAGAGGGCTAAAAATATTTTCTCCCCTCCATGTTGATCATTGTTGCATTGCAGATGTGAATTTAAATTTCTTTTAACACACAAATATAAGCAGGTGTGTTTTCTGGCTTGCTGTTTTCTTTTAATGCTCGCACAGACATAAAATCAAGTACCTCAGGGTATGGCTTTTGAGCAGCATATTTTTTAATTTTCTTCTTTGGTATGGACTCACTCTTTGACTTTGTAAAACATCAGTTAAAAAGTGCACTCGCAGGACTTTTGCAGAATACAACACTGTGAACATTTACACAGAGAGCATCTAAGAGAAAAACATCTCCCTTTGCCAACCTTAGCACTCTGAGATTTACATCTAGGTTCAAACAATATCTCCTACAGGGAAATTTGTAGGCCATTCCAAGTTAAAGTATGAAGTTGAAATAAAGAGAAAGAGAACCCCCAGCATCCCAAGTCTTTTATCATAAATCACCAGCTACAGAGAGGATGCACTATGAAGTCTCCTTTTAATAAAAGTCTCTCAGCATTTGCAACGTCATGACTACAGTAAACTGTGTTTGTGAAAAAGGACATTACTAAAAGGTCACCTAAATATGCACATAAAGATTGTTTCACAGCGCAACATCAAACCTCTACAAAACTGATGGTTGAAATAATAAGAAAATTAAGCTAGCATATAAAGCCAGCAACTAAGTTATCTTCTCACTCATCTTCATACGCATACAGCGAAAGAACAATGTACTTAAAAAATACCTACTGGTTTCTATTAAATGTCAAGTAGAAGTTACCAAAGGTACTTTAATCTGTTCTAGCTCAGGTCCAATTATCTGGGGCCACAACTGCATCCTGTCTTACAACCTTCCTATTAGGCCATCCAGAGCTCATGAGAACATGGTAGCAGATATCTGGGATATCTCCCCCTGAAAAGCTGTTCTCCCATGCCAGTAGCCCCATGTCTTTTAATTCCCCCTTTCAGCCTTACTCTCCTTTATCCTTGCCTTTCCCTGCCAGATTGTTTTCCCCCATCCTTCTCTTCCACTATGTACAGCAATATTTGTGTCGTCCTCCTTATACTGTTCCCTCTTGCAAACAGTTTTTTGTTTCCAGTCATTGTCTACCTCAATTTCATTCAAATGTTCTGCTTTTTCATCCTCCAGAATCTCTCTATACCAACTGCCTGACAGAGTTCAAGGAGCGTTTGGAAAACACTCAGGCGCATGCTGTGATTCTTGGGGCTGTCCTGTGCAGGGCCAGGAGTAGGACTTTGATGATCCTTGTGGGTGCCTTCCAACTCAGAATATTCTATGATGCTAACTAAACGAGCACATCCTATGCCTATCAATCCCTACTTCCATCTAAACTCTGGTCCCTATGTGCCATTTCTTTCCCTTCCAACCTGTCAAAGCAGCAAGACTCTCAAATGAAGTTCAAAACAGACAGGCAGTCTTACTCAAAATAACTGACATATCTGATTCTTCGCACATCTTTCAATAAAGTATTTAATTAAGCATTTAATTAAAGTATTAACAAATAAATTAAAGTATCAATTAAATACTTCACCACATCGCTGTGTAGCTGTTAAAAAGTTTACATGGGTTCAACTGCCTTTTTCCTTCCATAAATTTTCCAATAAGGGCTATTAAATACAAATGCAAAACCCCTAACTCCGTGAGTTCTGGAGTCCAAAATTGCTGAAATTAAAAAGTATTATGGAGAAATATTGTTGCTGTCCGTATCTCCCTTAGATTTTTATTTTCCATCCACTGCTGGCCACTATATGAAACTCTACTAGACATAGGTTTGGTCTGATCAAATAAATACACCCATTCTTAAGTTATTTTAAGTTTTGTTTCCAGAGGAAATGCCAATTAAAAAAATGACACTCTCCATCTGTCTCTCCCTGCCCGTACTTCATGTCCAAATACAATTTTGGAATCAGTAAATTAACTTTGACAAAGTTCTCAGAGATTGTTTTACCCCAACAGGTTTTGTGAAAGTTTGACTGCTGGGCACCAGAGAGTCCCAAATGCATTGGTGCAGTAAAAGCACACGCTGCGTGTCAGCAGCAGGCTGAACGTCCTAAGATATTCGTTATTAGGACTAAATACAAACTAAGAAAACAAAATAATTTCCTTTTTTTTTTTTCAGCTAGAGTCTTTTCAAAACACAAATGAAACAAAAATCATTACAACAGAAAGTGACACTTCCAACAGGATCTTGATTCAAAGTGTATAGAGTAAAATTCCACAGCTTAAATCCGAATCGCCATTAATAATAAAGCAATTTAACTAAAAAAAAAATTTTCCCTCTGTTTTTGATACTGTTGTGTATTATGAAGTGAAAGCTAAAGGAGTAAACTGTTCTTTATTTAATGATGATGATGTACTTTATATGCAAAAACACACTTCTGGTTTTTTCAATCCACCAATAACAAACAGCCAAAACATGCATTATTGATTAGTTGTCTTCTTTTGAATTAAAAATAAGTGTTCAAATTTTCCACACAGTTACTATGATTTTGAAGCTTTTTCAGGCAATTGTAAATAAGAAAATCTAGCTTCCAGAATGGAAAAGCAACATGTTTATTAGAATTAAATTTTTCTAGTAAAAATAACAAAGAACAAGCCATAACATAAACACAAAAGCAACAGGCAGATATAAATGGACAGCAAGTGACTTAGTTTCTGGTGATAAATCGGTGTTTTTAACACTAGGTAGCTAAGGAGGAGATACAGACATGAAAAAAAAAAACCTGAAGGGAGCACAGGCATTAGTTCCACAGCCTCCCAAAGCTGCAAAATATCAAGTTGTGTTTCTCAGTAGAAGATTTTCCAGCTTTCCTTTTTCGAACTAAATTTCTCTTTCCACAGGAATTTCCTGCTGTCAAATTAGACAGACCCTAGACCACCTCCTTGGTTCCAGTAACACTCTCATTCAGTAAGTGCTTTGCTCTTTGTGCCTGCTGCATGCAGAGCCTATGCAACTGATTAAGGACACTTAGCTTAGTCACTTGATAATATGACACCCACAAGTGTTAAACTGCCTGACCTTAATCCCTGGTAAGGGCTCTTGAAGCTGGGGCTGGTTCCCTTACGAAATGCAGCTGGAGTTGATTAGCACCAAATGTAGTTCCTTCCAACTGAGTTACAATATACTTTCCTTTTCGCTTTCCCTCCTCCCCTTCACTCTCCTCTGTGTACACCTGCCACAATCTTGGCTTCCTCTGTGGTCCCCTTTTCACCTTTGAAAATTCTTTTCTCTTCCTTTACAACCCATCTCTGAGGAGATCTCCCCACTTCAACCCCATAAAGTCCCCCATCTTTAAACCACTAAGGCTTTCTCCCTCTCACCTGAAATTTCCTTCTGACTATAGTAGTACCTTTTAAGCTTTTCCTCACTCATGCCTACAAATTAAGGCCTTTTTTAGTATCTTGCCTATTATTCTCCATCCACTGAGAAATGAACACATTTTAACAAATCAAGAATGCATGAAAAATTCATTCAAGTATTTGTACCAGTCTTTTAAGACACAATTATGAATCCTTGATTCGCCATACTTTAGAAACTGTCCAATTAATATCAAAAATCCTAATTTGTAAAAAGCAAATTGACCTACTGTACTGTTCAAGATGGTATCTTTATTTAGAGTGAGTTTAGAGAGGAATCCAGAAGGATGTTTAAGAAATAGACAATATGCCATTGGGAGATGTTTTATTCATAGAGACATTGTGAGAAAAGGATTGAAAACATTGAAGATGACTTAATTATAATCTTGAAATTAATGAAACAATTATGTCTATTTCTCTAGGCAGTATATGAACTTTTAACATAGGTTGGATCAGTACCAGGCTACAGATTTTGGGGAAAGAATTAGAACTAACAATATTTCAGATCTATTCCACTTGCCACCTCCCC
>VZRE01008318.1:0-387286 GCA_013396775.1 Cephalopterus ornatus | reverse complement strand
TATTTATCTCATTTGTTTGTTTAAAGAAAGAGTATAAGAGAGTGGAAAAAACCCACAACCAAACATTCCTTTTTACCATGAGTTTCCTACAATTCTGGAACAGGCTGTGTTGTTTAACCTTTAGGCAACAGTACAGAAATCCAACAGAGCATACAACTGTGGAAGTGCATTTTCCACATGAAAGTAAGGACTTGAAAATGAGGGGCAACCTTTTACCCACCCCAGAGATGGTGTGCAAAGAGCAGGGACGAAGCACAAATTCCTTCATCTTGTGCCTTCCTGTGAAGCACAGCTGTGATCAAATACCAACAGCAGATGAAGCAACTATAGGAAGAAGTATTTCATGTATAGAAGTGGCCAGAGATGAACCAGTTCAGACACCTACAATTAAACTTTGTCAAAAGCAGCTATCCAGCAATATCTCTAAAAGACATCATGAAGAGCACCTTCCAAGGACTCTCCTTAATATCTTTGGAAACATTTGGTAAAAACACTGCAGAACTGGAATCACTCTGAAAGCTACAACAAATCTGGCATTAATACCTTCTGCTTTTTAATTACACACGAGGATATAGCGACCTGATAGAGTTCAACCGGCACTAGTATGTTCTTCATCTCACTTCTAGGCACAAAAACAGTGTAAAATAATTGATTGGGAATACAAAAAAATATATATATGTAAAGCTGCTGGTTTATTTTTCCTTTGTTCATTTTCTTATTTAGTGCTGAGTGCTACACTAATGGCAATGAACTGCTGGCTTAAATTAAGTCAAAGACAGTTTCTAAGAGTCTCAGTATGGCCAAAACTAGGGAGCCCACAGCTTTGTAGCCCAGTGAACATAGCATGGCTGTTCCTTGTAACAGGCAAGACTGCATGTTAAGTTAACAAGTCTTGGGTTTTGTCTGATCTTTCTTGGACTGCCTGAAAAAAACCTGGTTTTGACTGTTAAGCTACAGCATTTATCTGATGACCACTGCCTAATTTGTTTTAGGATCTGTATGACTGTCAGGTTACAGCTATTATATTCCATTATATATATATATTAGATATATATATTAAAGTTTACAGTATGGTTTCAAAGCAACAAATGTAAGAAGCCATTTGTTTACTGTCTTATCTGTGTATTGGACATTTGGGATTTTTTAATTATAATTTTAGCCTAAGCTAACTGACCTGAAACAACTAATTAATTATGCCATGCCTTAGTTTGCCAATCTAAAAGAAATACATTCTCACCTGAAGAGCCTTGGCAAGTGACTTTGATATTTTTTAATAGAAGTGCAAATTCATATTGCAGGTTTACAAATTGCAGTGCAGTTCAAACAACTGAAATTTAAATAAGTCTTCTTTGATTGCCCAGAGAGACTTCTGGAGACTTCCTGTTCTCAAGACTAGATTTTCAAATTTAAATATTATCAATTCAGCAACTATTCCCATTATAATGGAAATGTCGTGTGTCTTTATTATTTGTAAACAAGAAATTTCTTTATTAAAGGAAAAATCGCCCTCATGGTGCTTGAGGCATGTGATAACGTTGTAGATGAGTTTAGTTTTCCTTTTATTCAATGTTAGGATTTATAACTGAGCAAGACACAGCTTCACTTTTAAAAAAATCACAGTATATAGGAAACAACTTCAGTAATTCTCAAGATGATTCTTCATTTATTACTTTGCAGAGGGAAAACAAACAAGAACCACAACACACCAGCTGGGCTAAAATCTCTTCAGCTTTCACTCTGACCCAGATGCAATTTCTTTTTAAATGGGGTGGAAAAAAACCACGCAATTGTTAGTTACCTAAGTATTACAAACATAAGTAAATAAAATGTTTCAGCTATTAGATTTGTGCCTCAAATGTGTTTTTAAAATTAATATGCCTTAAAAAGATGTTTCAAGTAGCAACGTACACCTGGCATAGTGAAAAGAAACGCTCTTTAAACAGAGATGTAATGAAGTGGAAATAAAATATAAGGTCAGCACAACACTGTATACTGAAAAAGTTCCATGAGACAACGATGTTGAGATTGTTTCCAATGTCCTGGTCCTCACAGCAAATTTATTCCTTTGTAACCAGTGCAGGAAAAACAAGTAGGGAAAGTACATTTTCCCAAGAGGAAAGAAAACATGGAAAATGAAGGGAAGTAGTAATCACAATCTCTTATTCTCAAAAAAACCACCAAAACAGGTGCCTTA
Source organism: Cephalopterus ornatus (assembly GCA_013396775.1). Classification (NCBI taxonomy): domain Eukaryota; kingdom Metazoa; phylum Chordata; class Aves; order Passeriformes; family Cotingidae; genus Cephalopterus; species Cephalopterus ornatus. The sequence goes on along the minus strand of VZRE01008318.1, from coordinate 385,092 downwards.
CTGCAATTATAAAATCTCACTTGTGCTTAAATTCAAAGTGTAAGGACACACTGTGCCATGTACATTGCATTTCTCCGAGAACTGTGGGCTGGGCAGTTACTGCAGGGCAGCAAATACCCAATAAATTCTTACTTGCACTGAAATATGAGGCACAAAGGTACTGGTTAGTGTGCTTTAGGTTCAGAGGGATCTGACTTAGACATGGCAGACATGGAATCCTAGTCATGCAGTACCTGGAGAACAACTAAACAGCAAGTACAGTACTGAGGCAGCACTGACATGACTTCTGTGCTGACTACTCCAGTGTCCTACTTCATTTCCTTGAATGACTGACCATATCAGTAGAAGATATACCGGTCACAGCAGCTAAGAAAAACTGAATTTATACATCTCCACTTTAAAAATTCTGTTCTTTTTAAAAGGCACTATCATCCCATCACCTTCATCCCATCCACTAAAACCATCTGCCAATTCCATTGCTCCATGAATGCACACATACAGACACAGAGTAGAATCTCACCGCACTGTTAAGGCAGCTGCTGGTAAAGGCACAGCTGTACACAGATGACTGGCAAAAAAATGAGGCCTTTAGAACTAGAGAAAAGTTTTGTCACATAATAATTTTCACTAAAAACATTTTTCAAAAGCAATGTCATCTTTCATATTTAATGGTATTCCTCCAAACCCTGAGCAGTGGAGCACTGCAGTGGGGGTCAGATTTTTCAGAGGAACTATGTGAAGTTAATGTCATTTTAAGGCAGTTTTGGAGCAAAGTTTTATTGGAGAGCTAATTACAGAGAGCTGAGAATGCCTCCAGTTTAAAAGTTACTTAATCCCTCGTGGTAGAACTGTGGGTGCCGACTTTCTTACCCTCTTTGTAAAGTGCAAGCTGTTAAAAATGCTAATTGTCTGAATTCACAAAATTCTCCCTTCAAAGAGAAATAAAACTGTTTTGAACGGCAGCTTTTGAATACGATTTTGATTCTAAAGCAGCCTATTTAGAGAAAATGGGATCCATAAATGTCAACACCACCTGTAGTTTGCTTGATAATGTGACTGCTTTCTGACAACAGCATTGATAAGCCACAGGCACACTAGAACAAACACATCTTACTTTATCTGTTATATAAAACTTGAAGGAGGTGTTGGTTACTAGGAAACTTTCTGTTCCTAATTTGTTTCAACAGAAATCTGCAAATACAAGTTTAAGCATCAAACAATGCTAAATAAAATTCGGCAGATTAGCATTGTTCCTGAAGAAGGCAAGAAAGTCATGAGAAGCTTTCTTGGGTTTGGTGACGATCTCTGAGCATCAGCACAAAGCCATGCGATGTTAAGAGGCAAATTGTCTTTTGAGCGTGTTGTGACCATGAGACCAAGCTGTATTACATATTAAATGAGAAGTAAACATTCTGACAAGGCAAAACCCAATCTTCTGTCTTCTACTTATAGAAAAGAGATAACATATACAGCCTTTAGGCAGGCAGATCACCTCAACAGAGATTATGAAATAAATGCATTTAGATAGTATTTTACATCAAACTATTGGATATAAGTTATGGTTACTCCAATTACGAAGAATGAAATTTTGGTAATGCAATAAACGCAGCTAAAAAGAGCAAAGGAGAAGAGCTACAGCAAGCAAATTTTTTTGTCTGCTAGAGGTTTCCTGGGGAAATTTTTAATAATGGATGTCATTTTTCTACAGGAGATTTTGTCAATATATTATGATGAAACAAAACGGTAGCTTAAGACCAAAAAGAAACTAAACACTTAAAAAATCCCCATAAAGTCATAAAAACTTTTTTTATTAATTTTTGAAATGAAAGGGAACTTAACATTAGAAAGGTATCAAAATGTGATATTCTAATGAACCTTCTTTTTATATTGGTTGTTTCTTATTTTGATTGCCAGAAACAGGGGAATGAGAAAGGAAATCTGAAGTTAAGCAGCATCACAGTCTTCTATGAAATATTCATTACTACTTGAACAGGACAGTTTCAATGTTGTTTTGCATTAAAATCTTTTGAGGGGAAGAAAAAAAAAAAAGGAAAAGAAAACACACAGATCACAGGAGTTACCACGCAAAAGGTAAGGTCAATGACCCGTTTAGATCAATATCTCACTAACAATGGCCAGGACTTTAAAGTGGGTATGCAAACCACATCATAGCAGATTTTACAGTGGTTACAAACACACCCGGACATACAGCAGAGAACACACACAGGGTGCTGCCATCAGGAACCACTCTCACCATGTTAAACTGGGGAATCACCAAAAGGTTGTTTTGTTTCACATTTATCCCCCACCCCTCCCCTACAAAAGTCAATATATCTCAGCCATGCAAAGTCTGGATCATTCATGCAGATCTTTCCTTCAGACTCCGTCAATTCCCCTGTGGTTGCCAGAGTTGAGTGAAAAAAAGATCTAACAAATAATTTAATGGTTCCCCCCACCAGTTCAAGATCATTTCCCACAGTATGTTAAGTGTACTGTCCAATTCAACTTCAAATAAAATCAAGCCAAAGGGCTTCAAAACCACTTCAGACAGATTATTGCAAAGTCTAATACGTTTTATTGGTTCTAAGTAAAAGGCTTTCTTTCATTAGCTTAATTTAATTCCCTTAGTGAGTTGCTATTCTTTTGAATCTACCAAAATACTCACAATTACTCCACAGTGGTTATAAAAGAGACTTTGAATACTTAGTGATATTTCATTTCAGTTAGCCAAGCCAGCCTTTTAAAAATCTAGGCCAAATTCCCTGTTACTGTAAATCAACATAGTAAAACTGAAATTAATGACAGCAAACACGAACCTGGCATACTGCAAGAATCCAGGTGGAGGTGGAATTGGAAAGATAGACTAAACAGAATACACAGGGATTATGTCTCCCCTGTTCATTTTGCCATCAAAGGATCACAAAGGATGGAAATTCAGTTCCAAATGAAAAGCTATTAACACTTCTTATTCTGCAAAAATCACCTGGGGAGTACTTACAAATTTACTTTGGTTATTCACATTCCTATATGGACTTCTTTTTTTCCTTTCTCTATACAATCAAAGTGGTGACTGCCTAAGTTTCAAATAAGTACTTCAAGGTGAACTGTTCCTGAACTTTAGATAGGACTTTTTTAACCTGCTTTGACTAATCTTATACATGAAAACTGATAGAAATGACATCTTCACATGAGTTTATCTTCTCTTTCAATTAGTAGAGATGCCAACACTCTGCACGTACCAATTGAGCTACTTTCTTCTTTTTACTTAATGAAAGAATCATAAGATTCTCTTGAGTCTTGAGACATACATGAAATCAGACATGAGTGAAACTCTTCATTTGCTTGTGGGTTTTTTTCCTAATTAATTCTGTAACTTTTTTAACATCGCAAATACTCATTCACAATATTGATTTAAACACAAATTACACCAAACTCTTATTAAACAGCTACTGAACAGGCAGAGCAGAGGCAAGAGAAACAATGACTTCCCCATCCCAAAGTGCCCTACTTGCATGACTTAATACATCCTGGAAAATTGTGTCATTTGAAAAAGTCAACCTATATAATTTATTTTGACACTATTATGAAGGAACATAAACCAGTGGCAGAAAAAAAATGGGAATCCTTGATTTTGATAAACTAAATGAAGACCTTTGTCTGACATGTTATATATTCTGACACCAGCCTCACAGACTCATATTTCAGCTAATAATCTAGAACTGAAACTGTGTTAATACAGTAGAACTTGAATCCTATTGTAATAATTACTCTGTCCAGTTCTACAGAAATACCAGAATCATAGTAGCATTGATACAATTTTTTTTTAAGTTTTCCATATAATTCTATTCCAGAATCTGTGAATAAAGTTGGACACAACTTATTCTTTTTTAACATATTTTTCCATGGAACTGGTTTTTCTACCTTCTAACTTGGATTTGCATAATATCAATCTCTTCCCTTCTTCTGACATCCCCTATTAGATGAAAGTCAGATAAAGAGCAAAAGAGGGAAGTAACTCCTCAATCTTCCTTAGCTGAAAGGTCTTGCCAGGACATGGATGAGCAAGGATTGCCTTCCTCAGCATGAAGAAAAGACAAATGCTTAAGACTGAGTTTTTCAGAGTAGACAGTCTGGCTCAGAGCTCAGGCTGTGGCATTGCTTCAGCTGCCAGCAGCTCAGAACAGGGGGCTCTGATTCTCACCTCAGTATCACCTCTACAGTTTTTGGGTCATGATACAATTTTCCGTGGTTTTTGACACCAAAATGTGTTCATGTTTGCAAAATCCCATAAATAAGTTTATTAATTCCTCAAACAAATAATTTACTGTCTTGCACTTATAAAGACTTCAGAGAAAGCTTATTTTGTAATGCCATTCTCCAGGTGTCTGTTCCAGAAAGTTGATTTGTTCTTAATACATACAGTTTGTTCAAAAAACATGGTGCAGCCTAAGAAAATCTGTAACTAATGAAGGAATCCTTAAACGCATCTGATCAAAACAAGAATTACCTTTGGTGATAAATTCTGGTAAACAGTGTAAAATAGATATGACTTCTTTCACTGAGAAACATTCCCAAGTACCAATGAGACTGACAGCATAGCCAACTTCTTTTTAAATTGTAAGAATCAAACAGGAAAGATTACATTCAGTAGTTAAAAGCCTTCTTCCTCTTAGTCATACATTTGACACTTAGGATAGAAACCAGGCCTCTCAAAATTCAACATGAGAATATCTCATGAGAATATTTTCAGCTTCCATCTGTGATGTCATTAGAGCTCCAATCTGTTCAAAACCAGAAAGTCAGGCCCAAGTGGAAGTGTCTTAATCTGATTTTCATACACCTTATAGATTTCTAATTTAATAACTGTTTGGGTCAGCTATAAATTCTGTATTCTGTAATTGTCAGGCTACTTGCTGACATAACAAACTACGAGTCAGGTTTCAAACGTTCGTTGCTGTAAGTTATTCAAGAAGCAGGTATTTGCTCAAGCCCACTTCTCCTTAAAAAATTTAAATTGCTCAAGGTCCCCAAAGGGCACAGATAAAATTCCAAGCCATGGCGCCAAATGCCAGTGTGGGTGCAGGAAGCAGAACGTTCCAGTTAACACAGTCTCGTAAGCTCTGTCCTGCTGACACTGCTCTGTGACTTCCATTTCCAGAGCCTGCAGGCTCAGGGTTCCTCACACCCACTTGCTGGTAACTTAAGCAGTTAAAAACAACAAAGACTGCTCACTTAAAAGAAGATTTGGGCTAATTTTCGTGCCTCAAAGCTGTTCTCCTCCCTCCATTCCCTTACAAAGCTTCGATCTCCTCCTCTTTAACTTTTCGGATAAAATAAAGTGGATTTTTCATAGAAATGTCAAAGGAAAGGTTAAACTGCTCCTGTCTTGTTCATCAGAATGATTTTCTTCCTCTTTTCATACTTGTTCTGTAGTATGAAAAAAGAAGCAGATAATTTGAAATAGCACTAAATGACAAATAAAGGAGTCTTATATTCACCCAAAGAAATCTGAAGTTAGATCATGTACAAAGCCTCTAACAGTTGACACTAGAATTTTCTCCTTATCTATCTGATTTCTGACATTAAGAATGTGACCTTCAAAATTAATTTCCTTTGAGGCTGATTTTTTTTCTGTTCCTTCTTGTTTAACAATTATTATCTCATAAGCACACCCTGTACATCAAAGTAGGGAACTACCACAACACAGACCTTACTTTATTTTTCCCCATTTGTTCTACTTCAAATTTTCATCTCATCTGAGGCATATGCTACCAGGTGATGTTTAAACAAAATTCTTTCAAGTTAATAAAATTTTCCCATATTTATTTATTTTAAACCAGCACCTGTTATCTCTCCAACTCCGGCTGTTTCCTGTGCCTGCTGTGACTTCACAGCAGCTGACTGCAGTTGAATTTGGCATATATGAGCTTATAAAGCAATACTCATCCTGTCTCATTCCCTTTAATTGCACCTAATGTGTGGGGGAAAGAGTTGTAGAATTTAGGAACAAGGGAATGTCATCTTTTCTGATGTTGCTAATTGTAGGCAGTTTTATGTTGTTTCTTTTGCCTTTTTTTTTTTGTTTTGTTTTCTTTTGCTTCGTTTCTTTTTATGTGCTGAATCAAGACAACATAAACCAGGGCTGTGATGAATTACAGCAACTTACTATAATGAAACTGGATAAATAATCACTGAAAAGGTAGGTTCCACCTGAAAACCACAGAAGATGCTTGAGGTGTAGGTAAGTGCCTTTAACAGCCCATTTTCCATTACTACTTAGGAGAATTTAACTATTTCCAGTTTCCATCTGGAATGCAATTCCAATTGCAATGATGGAGACAAAGAAGAGATGAAAATGTAAGCAGCCAAAACTAGCTTTTGATTTTCCTAAGTTATCGAGAATTCAGATCCAAGCTTATGATTTAATGACACAGGCTATGACTAAAATATACATATTACAGTCAAGGGATTATAAAAATTAATAAGCCTAGTATCAAGTAGCTTTAAAAATTAGGATATCAAAGGGAGTTTAGCTCTAAGTGCCTGTGTCTGCATGGGTGAGAGGGGCAGTTTGCATTTTAGGCTTTTTTTATTTTTCTACCAAGGAAATTATTTGCCTGAGGTGAGTTGTATGAAAGAAGCAGGTACATAATTTTAAAATGGGTGCCTGAACATACACTCTGTCACTACTTATTTTGCTTCATAAATAGTTTTGTTGTGATGGGGCTTGGCACCACAAAACCTAGTTCTACCAGAGGGTCAATTAGAAAGTTTCGAGGGCCAAATTCTTCTACTCCTACCAATATTACGTTAATTACCTGCACTGCACAATGCCCATGGGTATCAGTAGAACTAAGACCACGCTGTAGTAGCCACTGTTAAATATTTATGGGCACTACCCAAAGACTAAGACACACTTGAAAAATTACAGTAACTTACACTACTCCCAGGTACAATCTTTGAAAAGTGAATTATCAACACAAAAGCACTTGCAGCTACTTGAACATACAGAAGAGGGAAAAGTACGGTAATCCAGACAAAAGATGTGTGGCTTGTCAGTACCGCTGGCTTTTTTTTAATCCCTACAACTTTTCCTGCCTCCAACTAGGAAACAGAAGAGAAAGGTACATGCTAAGGGGCTAAGAGACACTTCATCTTGTCTTCCCGCTTATAATCTCAAGATGACTGTCAAAGGATTTTTAATTTCCTGTGCTACAGAGATCAGGTTAATCTTCAGTGATAGGTGTTAACAAAATCCTATAAGCAGAGCTAAGTTCTATGCACCGAAACTTAAAAGCATTGACATCCATCACTAGTAATCACTCCTATGCCCAAGTAAACCTTTTTATATGACAGTCACTACAAATATTAACTCTAAGTCTGAAGTGCGTGTGTTGCTACTGAAGTAAGAGTGTTAGGTATTTACAATTTGTTCTGGACAGGTAGCAAGACTTTTGCCTTTAGAAACTTCTGGGTTGCTCCAGAATCTCAACCTGTCTCTAATATGCAAGAATTCTTGAAGCGAAAGCCACTTAAACCAAAACACCTAAAAATTATCAACATGAAGGTCACTGATGAAGGCTCTTTGTGCATCTCTCTACTTAAGCAACATTTACTCCCAAATTTATTTTCACTTGTATAGAGACTAAAGTAGCACCTCAGAGTCTACCAAAGCCTCCAAACGTACTACTTGGAACCATTAAGAGAAACAGATTTCAAATATTACCATACTACATAAGCTTTCAGCTATGCGTTTGCTAATAAGTGTATTTTCCAGCCTGTATGTTACCTACTTGTGATACTCTACTACCTAAAAACACTACCTACTCTACTACCCTTGAGATTTTTGCCAATTTAGTTTTCTGTTTGAACATATATAATGAAGTCTTTCTTGTGTCCTGATGCCTCACTATGTGCAACTGAAGCTACAAATAAGTTTAACGTGAACAGTCCCCAAGCCAAAAATTAACTGTACAACCTGGTCAGGAAAGAGTACCCTATAACTGAACATAAGAAAATCTTGTACCATGTATAGATAATGACAGAATTAATGAAAATGTTCTCTTGTCTCCCATGGTCAGTATTTCAAATATTCCTCTTTGACACATTGCAGAATAAAACTGCAGAACTCTGAGTAGAAAGGTATCAAGGACCACAACATCTACTTCTAATACAACATCAGTCTCATTATTGTACTGTGTTTGACACATGGATTTAAAAGGTGTATCTGAATCAGTATTTTAGGACTTGAGGAAAAAATCTCACATCTGTAGTCTTTTTTTTTGGCACTGGAGGGTGATCTAAGAGTGTCCAAGCTGAATTACTTTCAGCCATATCTAATCCAAAAGATTAACTCCAAGATCATATTCAATGCTATCAAACCACTAACAGACACAATTCACAAATGGAATCCTGTGAAGTGTGCAGAGGGTGGGCATCAGATCCTGAGCACCACCATTTTTGAGACTAAATCCTCTTGTATTGTGCTCCATTACTTTCAAAGTCAGCTCTAATGTCAACTGTGATCTTAGTTTTTGAAATACGTGTTTCTATGCTGACACATATATTTCTATGGCACAATGCTGAGCAGTGTTTGGGTCTTTGTGCAAGTTCTCAAGTGAACTGCTTTCAGTTACAGAAGAGAGGACTTTTCACTAAGTCATGATACAATCAGAGCAGAAACATGTTTGCTTTAACAGCACATGCAATTGTTTGGCCAAGGAAGATGAATTAAGAGCACTTGCTTCCAATCCAAGGTAGCTTTTCCTGCTGCCTTGTAGTGGTACCTGCTATTTTTCTACAGTTTTAATTCCCTCTAAACTACAAATGTCTGAAATAACAGCAGCAGGAGTAACTAAAACAGTGGGAAACAGAGGACAACCCCTCTCTTGAGGGGGAATGTTAGGCAAGCTGACACAAACACTTAAACAAAACATTTTCTGTGCCTCAGCAACAAAAACCCAGTATTCTCTGACTTTTATCCACACTTTCTACATTCACCAATCACTTTTATATCATCATTTGTATCATGTAACTATTATATCATTCATATGGAAATTCCAGTAACTGATAAATCCTGTAATGCCGTAGAACCATTTCTGCAGTGGCACTCTGATAAATCATATACTGCAATGCTGTAATGGCATCAGCAAAGAGATTAGATGTGTAGATTATTGAGGGAACAGATTATGTCTAGAATTTTCCGTCTCTCTGTGGGAAGACTTCAAGCCCACATGGCTTTTTTTGGCTCAGTTTTTTCACAGAATATGCCACGTTGGCAGGGACCCAGAAGGATCATCAAGTCCAGCTCCCAGCCCTGTGCAGGACCATCTCCAAGAATCACACCATGTGCCCAAGAGTTTTGTTAGTAACCTTTCTATTTCACTCCTCTGCAAAGCAAGTTAAAAGAGAATGGGGAAGATTATTTATCAGGCTGCTGGGAGGAAGTTGATTTTCTTTTGAGTATTTATCAAATTCTTTCAAGTCTCTGTGGATCAACATATTTAGCTACATCAAAGCCAAAGCTTACACTTGTGAGCTCATCATTTACTGTTAAAATCCACATTCTTGGATGCTGAAATGTTTACTACACTCTCTCCAAGCTTAGGAGTTTGTGGTCTACTAGCTGTTTCAGTACCAAAACTATTTTGGATGACTGCAGTCATATTTACAGAAATTATGTACTAAGAGAACAGATTCGTTGTTTACACTAAGTAGCTTAATTTAACCTAAACATTTACAGGAAAGTTCTTTTTATTCCATCTATGCCTGCAACCATATTCTCAATCACACATCAGCTCTCAAAACCTGAATTTATAACATGAAATAAAATTGGTGTCATCTGCCATCACAGTAAAACACCAAAGGTTCACATTGTCCTTTGAAGACAATGAAAATGTTTCCTTCCAGGTGTCGAGGTTTCCTCACACCAGGCTTCTAAAGTAGCAAACTGCACTCCAGATGCCCATCTCTCTACTCTCAGCTTGCTTCAAACATCTGAGATATATCACCAGATGTCAAGCTGAGACACACCTAACAGCAGCAGAATATTGCTCACCATGCTCAGTGTATGACACAGGCCTGCTGTAAATTTTTTCACTGCTGTTGATTACTCATTAGTACTTCAGGTGATTAGAGAAAGCCTGTGTGAGATTTGCTGGTGGAATCCTTATTTCTCAGGGTTGCTGTACTAGGGTTTGATAGACACATTTCCAAAATGCTGCGTGTGAAGTAAAAACAAACAACAGTGGATGACACAGAAGATAAGAATTTCAAAGAAAGGTTCACCTTCAAAACAGATCCTTATTGTGATTCTTCCCACTCATATCTGGAATCAGTCTCTTACCAGCTATCTGAAAGGATTCCATCTTTATACTGACTTTCATTCAAGAACACTTGACATTACACACCATCATGTTGATATAATGAGATAGCAAAAAGTCTACTTTCAGAGGCTACATAAAACAGAATAAACAGAAAGCAACCTTTCCAACTCCCTGTTTCCAGATTTCACAGATTATTCTGAGTTGGATTCCAAGAAGTCCAAGTTATAAATTATTACATCTGACAATAAAAGCACAAAAAATATCAAATATGAAGCATCTGACACCTTGATACACATTTGGCCAAACTAACAGTCAGCAGCTTCGAGCCACTGTTAAATTGTAAGGTTTCTTCTCTCGCTAAGTTTTGGTCCCTGAGTGGTTACTATCACTAACAATCTCTTTCCTCTTCCAAAGACACGGTAATTACGCACAAGCTTGATATTAAGGAAGCTAAACAAGCAGCTTGCTGCACTAATTCATATGCAGCTATCACATTTACAGCTCTACCTCACAGTTTTGGAAGAGTTAGAATAGTTTCCACCTACTACACTAGAAAAGTAATTCAACCAACTTCAATCCTTTTTACAAATTAGCCTTCAACTGGCAATTTGCACTGCAAAACTATTATAACAATTTGCTTTCCTGTAGAAAACTGATTTAGTTCAAGCAGTAACTATTCAATATCATTTTCCTAGTAAGGTGAATTACACAGATTTGTCAGTTTTCATGTCTAGAAAGGTCTTTGTAGGCTATTATTGTATTTCTTACTCTATGTATGGATTGTATGCCATAAAAATCCCCACCTGTTTCATTCATTTAATCACAAACCACTGTACAACCCCCACAATCACTCGCACTCCAAAACCACTCCCCACAGCACTGGGGAATGGAAGAAATGACAAGCAGTCACCACTCATTGTGAAGTAGGTAGACAGAATTTAAAAATAAAACTCCTTACAGAAGAGATAGCAGGATTAAACCCCAGTTATCAAGTGCAATAAAAGGCTTGAATGTTCTTTCTGTGAGCAAAGGGACAGTTCAGTCTTTTCTTGCCCAAAACCATGTCAACAATCCATTGTGATCTAGCCCCAAAGGCAAAATATATTATTGTAAAATAGGTTATTTTTTCAATATTTAATATGTGATAGAAAAAATATACCTGAACAAATATGCTTGACACCAGGTAATAATGAAAAATCACTCTTGTGGAGTCCAACAGAGAAGGCATGAATGTGTATGAAACCACAAGTTACTAAAACAGCAAATTAAGAGTTAAACTGGAAAGCAACAGATTTCTTCTAATCCACCTAGAGCAGCTGTGGACAAGGAACCATCTCTACTGGGTGCTTTTTTGAGTCCATCAACCAGAAAAGACAATCTGGGAAAAAAATCAAGTTGGTAGTAATTTTCATTCAGAATAATATATCAAATTTATTCTACGAGGTAGAAGACCTACATACTTTTTTCTTACATTTTTGTGGTTACGGTATAACTTTGGTCTACTTGTTAAAAGAAAGTAGTTATTATAACTTAAGGGCATTAAACTTCTTGGCTCTCCTTTTATTAAAAACTTCTCATCTATCAAGAGAATTCTACTCATGTTCTCCTAATGTGCCTGAAACTTTTTTTCACTTGGTTCTTATTTCAGACGTCTTTGTCTTGTTCTGGCAATTTGCAAATGCTGCCAAACCCCAGCAACAACCTGTGTTATGAAGGTGTGTATTTCTTTTATCATCAAGTTACACTACAGAAATAATAGCACCATTCAAAGGATGTGTTTAATACCTTTGAAAGGTACAACACAAACAATGTAGCTTTTTTTCCTTTAATTCTCTTCAAATTTTAGCTGGCTAGAGAAAGTATGCAAAGCATTATATAATTTGAAAAAGGCCATTTCTGTGACTTGATTCAAGAGTAGAAATAATGAAACTTGCTAAGTATTATATGAACTACACTTAGTAACAAGTACTATACTAATTACTACGCAGTTTCCTAAAAAGGAAAAAAATATAAGTTTTCTGTGAATTAAATTAGACCAGTGAAATAATACAATCAACAGCTCTAAATTCAAGAAATATGAATTAACACTTAGCTAAAAATTTGTTAAGAAGCTGTTAGAAAAAAACAGTTCCCAAGAGTTTGAGTTAAAAAATTCTATGATTTCCAAATTAGATATATGTTCCATTAGTGCTTGCACAAAACTCCCACAGCCTTTGGCTCAGCACATTTTATTGCAAAATATAATAGAATAAATTACGTAGTAACCTGTTAGGAGCCATTGGTGCTAAAAACTGTATTAAAAAAATAGACCAAAAGAGATTACTATATAAGGGTTAAACACAAGAGGAATTAAACTAATTTGAAAAGCTTCTGAAGGAATCAGATTTTGTTCCAAAAGCCTTCTCATATATTGAAGGACTGGTTTTGAGTGGAGAAGGGGAGGGTTTGTTTTGAGGTTTTGGGGCTTTTCTTCATTTGGTTGGTTTTTGTTCTTTCAAAGCACAGGGGTAACCACAAATCAATGCAGTGGAGAACTAAAAATAACTAGAAATAGCAATTCCGATTCCCTTAATTTGCAAGGCATTTTTCTTCATAAACATCTCAAGTAGAACAGGTATTTGCAACAAGAGATTAGTAAAAGCCATGCAAAACTGAGAATTTTCCGTTCACCAAGTCTGAGTGCTTCCAGACAGATAAGCTTCAGGGGACTCCTCTCACACTCACCACCTGATCAGAGCTGTGCAGTTCACAATCCCTGTGTGGGGTGGCACAAACCCAAGGGTGCTGAATGAAGGCTGTGGTGTGTGGCTACGTGAGGCAACCCTTTTAGCTGACCCTCTCCTACCCTCAACACACACTGTACGGGCAGAGCTAGTGGAGGACTTGCTGCTACTCTGTGGGGTTCTAAATCCTCAACTTTAAAGGATGTTTGTCATGGGAACATAAACAAATAAAGTGCACTATCAGGTAAGTTCACCCACTTCCACTTTGCTTCATGACCTTCCAGAGACTGTTTTGCTATTATCGCATAGTTACAGACACAAAGGGTGATTCCAGCTTTGTAAAACTGGCATTGATTTGACATGAAAGAGAATCATGAATCAATGGTTTTAAACTGGCTATTGCCACGTGACTTATTATTTAAAGGTGCAAAGCTCTCCCATTTCTAGTACTTATCTTTCTTTCAGACACTTAGAAGATTGATAATCTACACTGTGCATGGCAAGGGTTAAAATACATCCTGGAGATATTCAGTGGACAATTCAAGTCCAGATGTTAAGAAAATGGACATGCAAGTCAAAAATGTTATTGACTAGAGAGAACTACTCAATGATATGAAGGTCAGAATGAAGAGTAAATCCTGAACACAGACAAAGGTGTAATGGTTCTAAATACAACTTGGTGGAAAATAAAACCTTGAATTTAGCAGAATTTAATGAAGAACAGCTAAATGACAACACATGTAACTGATCAAGAATGCCTCATTTAAGGAGGACAAGCCAAGTATAGAGCATATTGTGACAGTCATTAATTGTTAAAAGAGCAAATGAATTACAAAACAGTAAATTCTGAGGTTCCTGTTGCAGAAGGTTTAACTAACGGTTCTTGAAGTGTAAGAAACCAACAGAAATATTACTGATACGTAATATCAGCCTACTGTATGATTGGTTACAAAACTTGTGTTAAAGAAACAGGCACATGCATGCACCTGAGAATACTTCCTGATATATAACTAAAAAAAAAAAAACTTAGAAAAAGCATAGTAAGAATTTTCTTGTGAATCATGTGCAATCCTGTCTTAAATTTCTGCTGCCAGGCAATATAATCATGTGGTTCAAAAATTGTCTCTGATAGTCAGTAAGTATTTCTATGCATTTCAAAATGTGCTTCATTGGGAAGAGAACAGCCCTTGAAGTAAGAACCAGACGAATCCTGACTGCAGCAATTACAATCAAACCTATCAAACTGCCAATCTCAGACTGTATGATAATTCCAGTAATTCCTCAGATGTGGGTGAAAGCTGTCCCTGCCCACGGCAAGGGGTTGGAACTAGGTAATCTCTAAGGTCCCTTCCAACCCAGGCCATTCTACCTACGATCCTATCACTTGTTCTATAACCACCAAGAGAAGCTCCTATACTTAACGGCTGTCACAGACTCTTAACAACTTGTAACAACCTTAAAAGTTCTCTACTCTGTTTATTTTTCCTAATCCTAACTTCTACTTTATAACTTCTGACTGTAAGGAAGAGGGAGGATCACTCCATGGAGCTCAGATAATGATGAAGGGACAGCAGTCCCCATCCTAACTCCTGGTCTGTCACACTCTACAAAACTGCCCAAAGGTCTCCACTCTGGAAAGCCTCCATTCCTGACTTGCAAGATATAACTGCAACCCACTCTGAAGTTTCAAAGAATGAAATTATTAGGTACTGAAATGAAAAGAGCGCAAGTGGCACCTCTTCATCTTTAAAAAGGTGAATATTTTCCTTTTCAACTCTCCCTTCCTCTAACACTCAGATCTTTGAGATAGCTGCTTATTTTACATATTCAGTTGAATTTCAAGGAACACATATACTTTTAAAAATAGTTATTTGATCCTTTTTCTAGTTGACATTTTTCCTTTACTTGGAACTGTACTTTCAGTTTGTAGCTTTCTGACACTAGTCAGATAATATTTGGCAGTAATAAGTGAAAAAAATCTTTAACTACTGCAATAAATTTTAGCAATTTGGTTACTTTTATAGAGACAGATATTGATTTTTCATGAAAGCAAGTACTGCTGAAGAAGAATATTAAAGCAATTCAAGTAGTGCAGGAAAAATAGTTAACAATAAAAGAAAATAAAAGTTATACTATACTTGATCAAAACTGCAGAAGCTTAGATACACAGCATGCAATAACTTGCATTTAAATCTCTCTGCCTAAAACAAGGCAAATATAATAATCTAAAGGTCTGCTGAAGAACAAGAAATGTACTGAAAGACTTTTGAATATCTCTGTAGATAGTAAGAGACCATTCTCTTTCCAATAAAATACAATTAAACACTAAACAGGGCTACAGGTGTTCAGAACTGTTCTGTGGAGATAAACCCCCTAAATCACATCTCTGACAACTCCTATTCAGACCACTTAGTATGGCTTGTCCACATGACATGCCACAATTCTATCTTTGTAAATAAAAGCATGTTTTAAATGTGTTACATCATCTGTAAGAACCATAGCAATACCAAGAAATCTTGTATCTCCTTCATAGAGCCATTTTTCTCAAATTAGAATTAATCAATCCAGTAGAAGAGCCTAGGGCAGGGTGGGGGCAGGGGAAGACAGTCATCAGCTCTCTCCAACTTTGTTTCAAAAGTTAATGGGCTTTGTTTAAAGAGATTTAAGTCAGAGCCACTATTTAGGGCTCTGAATATGATTAAAGTGTTGAAACACCTGTTTTATATGGAGAGGCTGGGACAGTTCAGCTTTGAGAAGTCTGTTAGCCCTTTTCCCTTTCACATTTTTAAAAGTAGTTTATTTTTTTAAAAAACAGATACACATGACTAATCTAATTTGTAAGATCAGGAATACAAGGTCAAACCAAAGATCCATCTAGTTCAATATTCTGACCTCCAGTAGCAGCCAACAGCAGATGACTGAATAAGCTTGTAAGAACAGAACAAGTATACAGGGACTGAATGCACATACTGTTCTGTGCCAATGTTCTACAATCCAAAGATTCATGGCTCAAGATTTATTGAAAATAAATAATTTCTTTGAATACAATAAGTCTTAATAATTTGGATTTGTCACCTACTTGTCCAATTGCTTTTGAACCCACACAAATTTTATTATCTACATACAATGCACTGGATCAACAACTTCCACAGCTTAACTTCATGCTGTGTGAGCAACTGTTTTCTTTAATCACACTGAGCCAAGCACTTGCTGAGTTTGATAGCTCTTAATTCTCATACTCGAAGAGACAACTCCCTCCCATTCTCTTTTTCCATGTAATTCATACTTCCTCTCTGTTTTCTCTTTTTCATCCTAAAAGCTCATAGCATGAGTTATTCTTAAAAATAAAAGTTCCATTCTACTGATTATCCTTTGGCATTCTTTTCTAAATCTTCTGCAGTTCTACTACATCCCAAGACAAGAAAAATTAAACCATCAGACAGTATGAGATGCCTATGTAGTTCATACATAATCATGTTCTTTATTTTCCAGTCTCTATTACTTTCCTAATGTTCTGTCTTTCTGGATTTTGACCACTGTTCTTAATTATTTCTATAAGTCATGAGAAGTATCAAGATCCTCTTTCAGAAACTATCATTTTATTTGCG
Organism: Cephalopterus ornatus; assembly: GCA_013396775.1. Lineage (NCBI taxonomy): Eukaryota > Metazoa > Chordata > Aves > Passeriformes > Cotingidae > Cephalopterus > Cephalopterus ornatus. The sequence continues at coordinate 368,436 of VZRE01008318.1, read as the reverse complement.
AAGCTAGAGCTGTCCAGGATACATGGAAGGAACACGGTGTAAACTGTGATATTTTATTTAGCCACATACTTTTGACATCATTACTTACCAGACTTCAAAGGTTCTTTGCAGGTGTGTTTGCCAGAATTTCACATTAAATACATTCATCACATTTTGTCTTACTGGGAGAGTAATTCTGTTATGAATGAACTACCGGGATAACAAAAGCAGTTATTCTTTACTTGTGGTTTTAGATCTGGGTGAAAATGTCTCCCAAGCCAATATAGCTAATACTAACATCTGCACATAATTTAAGAGGCAAGCTGAAGTCAGTATGTGTTACTACCAGGTGCTGTAGTACAGCATTTCCTTTATGGTATCAAATAGGTCCAGTTCCATAAAAGATATTTACATTTTGACTGCATGGCAAGTTAATTAATCTTAAAAAAAAATCACTAATAAAATATTAAAAATAACATCTAAGCCTTCTAAATTCAACACTTTGCAGTTTTGGACAGTCCTGAAGTCCCTGCAGCCTGCTTTAACCTTGACAGGTTATCTATGACAGGTTTAATTGTTGTCAATAATGTCAACTATATTTTAAATACCAGATTACTTAACTGTAAAATAATATTTAACATATAAAATAAATTATGAAACATATTTATGGCCAGTGACAATATATCAAACTCAGCAGAAGCCAGTGCCAAATTTCATTGGCGCCAGTTAACAATCCCCCGCTTTTTAGACAGAAAATATCAACAAACGCAAATACTTTATTTTTCTTTCACCCATAAACAATCATTTTATAGTGTCTATTAAGCATCAAAAGTAAACACAATCACAACTCTGGAATTTCCAGAAACACACAATTAGGCAGCTCCTGAGTAAAAAGATGCCATATTACTAAGCAGTTTATATTTTTATGTATTCCTTAGGGAATTTTCTGTACAGGCTTCTGTTATCAGAGTGGCAATTCCCATCTTTTGTTTTGTCTCTAACAACCTGCCAGGATAATTAAACTCACAACTCAGCATGTCTCAGTGACTACAGAATCTTCTGGACAGACATCAGAAGACTGGCATGGCAGCAACTCATGTCTCTTTAATGAAGAGGAGAAAATCTCCAGCACCAGATGTCCAGTTAATCCAGCCTCAAAGGCAAAACCAAACACCAACAAAAAAACCCCCAAACTGAAGCAAAAAAGAGCACATGTCCCCCTGCCCCAGAAAAGCAGCTCTGCTGAACAGATCCATCTATTCTAGTTGATCTGACCAAGCGCCAAGTGCAAATCCTCAACAAAAATGCAGAGGAAAGTCCTCACAGCCATCATTTCAACCCCCTTGGTCCTCACACAAGTAACCCACAGTTCATTACAGAAATGTCCACAAAGCAACATGATTCTATTGTTCTATATTGTTATTTCACCACATTCCCAGTGTCCCTCCCAATATAAGTCAAATGCAGCACAAATAGACCACCCTCCATAAATTACAAAAGTTTGATCCAGGAATCAATTTAGATACCGGGCTCTCCCTTTAGCAGTGTCAAGTAATCATAAAGCTCTGTCAGTTGACACGAGCAAGTCTCAAACTCTTTCATCTGGTCAGAGCTTTAGTCTACTCCTAGGCACAAGAAAACTCTTAAACCGTAAGATCCTTCCTTGCAAGGCCCATTTTGTCAATTATTCTCAGAAAATAAGAATCTGGCTGAAGAAATAGAGTTTTGTACAGCTAATCAGTGTAAGAGGAAGGAAACATTTGGGAGCTGTTTGGCTAGCATGTGTCTCTGTCTGTTCAACAGCCTCTTTGAAGATACTCAGGAAAGAAGATATCTATTTTTCCTTCTTCTGTCAGACTCATTTAAGTACTTATTTTGACTCAGTTCTTTCACACTTAGGTCATTCTCCAGGAATAAATCCACTGGATTTTCAAGTCTTTCTTGAAAAGCCTTGTTCAAACTGTTTTATTCTGTATAATTTCCTAGAGTTGTCAGTTAAGAACTAACCCCTTGAGCTTCTACTTGCACTGTGTAGTGTCTATTTTAGGTAGCTCACACTCAGTCTATTGGCTTCTGCAAATTACACATATAGAATGCAACATTTACTCCACTCTACACTGCTTCTTAATTCAAGACTAGGTATTCTTCTAGCACTAACCAGTAGCACAGGAACAGGAATCAGGCAGATTTGTCAGTTCGCTGCACAAAAACAAGGACAATGCAACTCACCTTCCCCCATCTGAAAGGGAAACGTGCAGCTGTACTACTAGGAGCATAAGTAGGAACACTAAAATATGAACAAATTTTAACGCCAGAAAAACTGAACCTTGTAATAGAGTCTGAACTAGGTGTTGTGTGATGGAACAGAACACTAGGGAACTTTTTTGGTGCATTTGGGTCTTCTATAATTTTTTTTTTAAATAGGAAAGGACACAGACTAAAGCCTCTGAGAAGTTTCAACTGGTGGATATTGAACAAAACTCTCATCCAGGGTAATAAGAAAGTCGGTAAGGTTACACCTGTTCATACTGCTGCTCACAACTAAAAAATCATGCATATACTCACTAAAACTTATGGAAGAAGAGATACTAGTGAAAATAAAAGGTCTATAAAGGATAATCTTGTTTGACATTGCCCCAGGCTCACCATTAAAAAGCAAGCAAAAACAAAGTGATTTTAAGCTTCATTTGCATCTTCTTCATTCTAGGATCCAAATATCCCACTACAAACTACAGGATTTAAGTGACTACATGTCTATACAGAGCTGTACACTTCAGATTCTTTCCAAAGAAAGAACAGAACAGTAAACCAACAGCTCGTGGACCAAGACTGAATGTCTTCAAGTAGCACTTTCTGTGCCTGCACAGCATCACAGGCTAATTCAGGAATTAGAGTGCTGAGAACCAAGGTAGGTAATAGGTATCCTCAATAAGCTCCTAATGACTTCCCTCTATAATGGATACGGGGAAGTTCCGGTATCCTTAATGGCATAATGAATGTTTTCCTCAAGAGGGAAAAAAAGTATTGCAGATTTTACACTTTGAAAGGGTGGTGTAATTCTTTCTTCTAAACCAGTATCATGTGGCAGGAGGTACTCAGTAAAAAGTTTTAAAAGCCACAGATACTTTATTTCTTTATTTCCAGTAAAACATCATTATTTCTACTGTTCTCCAGGGCAAACCTCACTTAAACTTTGCCCATTTAATATAATAGAAGAATAACCAGACATCAAATAGAATTTTGTCTATGACTTGCTCAACAGTGTTAAAGTAACAACAAAAAGTTTGAGTGCTTTGGTGGCAAATTGCCACTTTTGGAACCAGTGTGTCCCAAAGGTTCTGGGAAATAAGTAATTTTTCAGTGCTATGAACTTCTTTTAAAAGCCGTCCTTTACCCAAAGGACAAACATTAGTAAAAGTCAGAAAAAGTGTATTACAAATAGCTGTGCAGTCAAATCACCTGCATGTATCACACATTCTCAGGATATTTTCAATAACAGGACAGAAAGGAAAATGCTGTAACATGGAACAAATACTCACTCTCAACATGATGAAAACTTCAGAACAGTGGAAAAGCAATTCTGACTTCAAAAACTCTATACTAAGTGCACCAAAAATAAAAGATAAACTGAAGTTCTCTTACAGCAAGACGTATCCACTAAAATTCCACAGGTCAGCATTTGCGATGTAGGCATTCCTATTTTCTAAAATATTTTAGGTAATGGTCATAACAAAGAAATTGTATTTGCTTTCTTCCAATCTTGAAGAGGTCTTTTTGAAGATCTAAGGATACATCACTAATTCATTTTGATAACAAGCTCTGTTTGGTATTGTGCCAATTCAAAGCCTATTTTCCAAAAGAAAATAAACACAGATTTTTATATAGGCAATCATAAGAAATGGGAAAAAAGTGATGCTTTGGTTATGAAAAAGAAGGAAGATAATGAAGGTTTGGTGGTTTTTGAAGGACATTTTTTTTTAAATACGGCCTTAATTTCAGGGAGATAGTTAAACATTTAATAAACTTATCCATGAGTGGGTTTTCATACAATCACCTACCAGAGTCAACATTTTCATATGCAAGGATTATTAACAGAGGCCTTCATCTACAGAATATCTTGTAACAAACTGCTTACTGAGGAAAGTCCACTGGTGAGAAAAATAACGGAGAAATATGCCCCATTTTGCATTTCAATCTTGATTCATTCTGAAAACTCCACACATCCAGGGGTGGGAGGGTGGGGTGGGAATAAAAAAAAGAGATAGATAAAATTACAGTGTAAGATTAGTTTTGCTTTCTGGTGCCCAAGCCTATTGGCTTTAGTAATATATGTTGCATTTGCATACGTTGCACACTGTTTCAGTCATCTTTTCCCATCAAATGCTGTACAGTAACAGCATCCAAAGAGTTATTTTATGATGGAATCCACTTGAAATATGCCGAGCCGGTTTTTAGAATGAAGCAAATCTATTGATATTAAATGCACAGTACTGGACTAATCCAAAACTACCACCCGCATTCCGGGCCAATTCTTAATTTGTTCTCTGCTGGAGTCTTCATCTAAGGCTATTTGTCTGATATAACTGGATGCCTTTCAAATGTATTCTTGCATCTTTTTAAACATGTGATGTTTGCCTGCATGCTTGTTCAGTAAGTATAATGACCATGTAGCTGGCTCTTGTATACTTTAAAGTCTGATTTTCCTTTCCAAAACAATTTGCAACTTTTGTCTCTATTGAAAGTTTTTAGGAAAGGAACACTCCACTACATAAGATCAGCTGTCATTAATTTTGTTCTTTTGCGTTTAGTTATTTTAATTTTTATTATCTTCAAAAAACCAGATGATACAAACTTCACTCGCATTTCCACTCTGAAATGTCCGTCTTTTCTTCAGCAATGCTACTTTCAGCTAACAAGTAAAGTGTAAATGAGATGAGCACACAAACAATTGAGAAATGTTACTGCTGTGCTGAAGATATTTAAAAACTTTATAAAAGGCAATAAAAGGTCCTGCCAAAGCAAAAATATGCAAATCTGATAAATTCCTTTGCAGTAAGTGAGAAAACTGGCATATAAATGCTGCAAAGATCTTGCCTGTAGCTACTTATTTCCATTGTTAATTACAAAACTTACTTTGGAAAGCAAGGAATGATATCTGGCCCACAAAATGCTTAGTAATTGTTAAGATTTAAGCAAAGAACTCATCTAATTTAAAAATATATCTCTCTGTTAGAGTTATGTTATTTTTTCTGCATTATATTTACTGCTCAGAATTTTCTCTGCAAGGGCTCAGATGATACAGATCAGTTATTATTTTGCTTTGATACATATATATATGACAGAAGCTTAAGTTACATTATGAAAAAAAATTAGACCCTTTCAGTTCCAGGAGAAAATGAGAGCAATCAATTACAAATAAAAATTTGATGACATCTATTCAAAGAAACAAATTCTAGTAGAAAGTCAACAATTGATTCAAACTCATGCACAGGTATTTTATTTTTGCTTTCTATCAATGTATACTCTCAGCACACCCCAAAACAGAAATAAAGCCACATGCCCAGATGTTTGGCATAAACTCACTTTTAGCATGGTCATTAATGGTTGGATCAAACCTCAGTGAAGCTTGAGACCTCTGCAAGCAGAGAATATGGTCTGGTGTAAGAACAGGATGATTATAATTTGCAGGATTTGGGCTATGTGCTCTTCAGCCACTTCTATGAACCGGCACTGGAGGCTTGAAGCATTTATTAACACCTAAACTCTGCTATAAAATTCAACAACCAGTTCACCGCTGTTCAGTACAAGAGTAACATTCATACTCCCATTTTCAAATCATAGTAGGTCAGCAACATAAAACAAAGTCAAAGTGAAGGCCACTGAAAAATATTACCTGCCTGTGATTCAGGAAGTTAACTCACAGTTCTAAGTAGATTAATCTGAAGTAGCTAAAGCATTATTATCCTCAGCTGTCTACACTACCCCTCTTCAAGATTATGGCTATTCCATCAGGAACAACAAGGAATGTAAACTGGAGCAGTTCAGTTGTTAATCTAGCATATCATTATGAACTGAAGTTGGCAGAGGTTTGCAGTAACATCTATAAACTGTGCCCAAATCAGCTGTTCCTGTTGGCTACAGCAGCATCTGAAATTACCAGGTGCTTCTCTCAGGTTGATTAAACCCCAGGTTCTGAACTTTGTCTTTTTTGGTTATCCAACAGGTCATCCAGTAGTTTAATCAAGGTGCAAAGCACACATAAGAAATGTTTCATTCTCCTGTCTTTTTGACATTAGGATTTGTCGAATGGCATTATATTGTTGAAAGAAGAATAAGTAAAATATTTGCTAAGATTTACTATTCTGTAAATCATGCAGGAATATAATACTAGGGAGGATTCAAAATTCTTTTTTGACCTTTTAGGGTACAAAACCAGTAGAGACTCCTGTGATGTTTTTGCAAATGTATACAATACATTTTGCTAGCCTTAATTTGTCCATAAACTGAAAGAAATGTTTCGTCATAACTTCCATTGTCATCTTTACTATTGCAGTCTATGCCCTCTAACAGAATTCTCTGAAGAACAGGTGGGATGGTGATTAGACTTGAAAAGCAGCACCTGTAATGAATATCTGCTGCTGCTCCACAGAGCCCACAACTGCAATTTAAACACAGCAATTTGGAAATAAATGCATTTTTTGGTTTGTTTTGCGTTGGAATCAAACTAACAACAAAGGAAGACAGCTTCTCTAAGGCAGTCCCTGTACCAAACATGAATATTTCTTAACACATTGACAATTTTTAATCATTCCCCTCATTCCGCAGTACTGTATGACCATCACTCACCTTTTTACCTCTATCCCACAGAAAAAACTGTCTCTCAATTACTCAACTATAAACCACATCACTCGAAAACTATTAGAAAAATGTGTTACAGAAACTCTCAATGATTTCTTTCACAAAAGTAGCAGCAAAACCATACAATCAAAAAATGGTAAAAATTATCTTGCAACAATTCAGAAAAACATTAACCCTTTTTGACTGACTTAACTGAGCTCAATCCACACTTTCTAAACAACAGAAACACTTTTTTCCTTAACTACTATTTATTACATATATTTTTATTTTAGAGTCTTTTCATCATCTGAAAAGGTTCCTATTTTAGAACTATGTTCAGACAGCCATTAATTCACCTGGTTCTTTAAAACAGTGTGGTTATTTCTTCAGGAAGACATTTAACAGGGTAGTAGACATTTTAAGACTAAGAGCTGTAGTTTTTCACTTCAAAATTATTATCTTCTCTAACAATTTCATGAAGCCATCAGAATAGATGATAGACACTGTCCTTTTATTTTACACCTTGCAATTAAGTTCTGGATTCATGCATTTTAATTAACATCTCCTTCACACAGGTATAAAAAGGCAACAAACTACACCTCGTTTAACCAATAAAATCAATTTCTTCTTAAAACAGCTCTTGAAAGAAGTCTTGAATAAGGAAACAAACATTGCAGCAACTCCCAAATGCCAGGGGACAGTACAAACTGCAGAACCACAGACCTCCAAAACCACAAGAAGCTATTTGGTAACTACCAAGAGTGCAGCCCACCCCACCCCACTAATCCCAATGCTCACAGGCCAAGGTTGGGAGGGTGCAGAAGGGCAGCCAACTTTGTAGGGACGGGCTCTGCAATGACACACAAGCGGCAGTCAGAACTCCACAGCACTGTACCTTCATTTACAGAGATGGCAACAGGTTTAGCCAAGAACCCAGATCCTCTGGCAAATTCCCAGCAACAAGGCAGAGCCCCAGCCACACCAGAAGTCAGCCCTGCCCGAGGAAGTGGGTTTGAACTGGAGCCCAGAGTGCCCCCAGCTGGGCTGGGTGGGGATGCTGATGCCCCAGCTGGGGCAGATCAGGGCAATTAAGACCTAGCGGGGCGTTCAAACCCTCACCAAGACTCTTAGTTCCCAAACATATGGGCACGGAAACACAAAGTAATCCTCGTTTCATTTCAAAGTGAACCAGCAATTAATATATAGTGGATAAGAAGTCTCCTCATAACATACTATCGCATAACTGGCAATCTGTTCCAGCTGAAATTTTTCGTTTGTTTCCATCTGCAGCCCACAAAGAAAGTGACTGCGGAATAACCCACTTCGGGAAGGACAAGATTAGAGATCAAAATACACAATCTTTTTCCAAAACAGATAAAAGAAAAATAATATTCTGTGGTCATGTCACAGCATTGAAAGCCAGGTGAAGATAAACAGTACTAACAAAGTAGAGAATGAGACAAAAAATAGAAGCTGGAAAAGGGATAGATATTAGCCCTGGCATTAAATTAATTGACTCTTCCCCCAACCCACAAATAATATCTAGCTTGTACAGAATCAATTTACTTTCCTCCAAAGACCAATCTGAGCCAAATTTCTTAATAGAAAAAAAAAGGGGGGAGGGAGAAGAGGGAAATCAATAAAACCAAAATGATCCCACTTAAAAACAAGCAGTATGAATTCATTTTTTTGCCTTGAATAATTCAAAATTGGAACTCCCTGCCTTAAAACTAAACTGAAACCAAGATATAAAGACAGTTCAAAAAATAATTAGACATTTTAAAGAATGAGACTATCTCCATAATTACCTAATGTATTTTCTCTGTCTTAAAAAGGAGGGAAGCTTGTGTTACAAGGTATAGGTCAACAACTAATGAACGAGATGAAAGACAAATGTTTTTAAAAAGACTCAGGCAGCCATTTGCAAAAGGAGCAAAAAGGAAATGGAAAGCCTCTTAACCTTTGCTGTTTTAGCTCACAATTAATCTGGTAGGAGATAAGAGGCCCATAATCCTTTTATGGGTTTTGTCAGAAATAATAAGCCAACAAATTTACAAAATGCATATGCAAACCACTGTATACTAAGCTTATTAAAGATGAAGCAATCAAATGAAACAAGGTCATAACTGAAAAATCCTGTAACAGATGCTTAGAGAAAGAATGTAAGAAAACATGGCAAGTGGAGAACAACCCTTTCCTTGCTCTTCCCTCCCAGGTACAATCTATAGTTTAAGAACTTCTGTGCTAGCAAGTGCATTTAGAAAATTATTTTCATCTGCTCCCTGTGAACCTATCTTCCATAAGGGCTGTGTATAATCCTTTTTTGAACCTATTTATAATTTGGCTTTCACAATGCCCAGTGAAATGATTTCCACAATTTATGAAAATTTTTTATGAAAAAAAACCCACTTGTTTTTCCTGAAATTTACACATGAAAAATTTATTGAGGTAGAGATTAGCTCTTCAAACAGAACATAGTTTAAATGGCAAAAGTGCTAGGGACAAGACTACTTAGGAATAATCAATACTACCTATGCCAAAAGAATAATTGAATTGCACTGGTTTGCCTAAAGACAAAAAAAATTAGATAACATTATAGCAGTCATGAGGAAAATAAAAGGCTGTTGAAAAGAGGAATGGAATTCCTCAGGTCCACAGTGAATAAGCAATAGGTTTAAACTGTATAAGGAAGCTCAAAGCTGGATATTAGAGGAAAAAAAGCCATCCTAATAGCAAGGCTAATCCAAAGGACTGCTTTGATAGTTCCATAGTTTCTCTAGTAAAACAATGGATGAGAACCTTTCTGAAATGACACAGATCTGTTAAACTTGTTTTAGCAGAGAGAACTGCACTAAATGACCTCTTGATGTCCCTGCCAGTGTAGTACTACACAATTAGGGAGAAAGGAAGTCAATAGACATCTAGTTCGGTGGTTTATTGCACTCCCTCTCTTAGCCTTGTGTTCAGTTTCTCACTTTATTTATATTACTAGAGAATACTCGATTTTCTCTGCCACTCAGAAGGCAACACATGGCATTGTGATTACCTGAAATATAACTGAGTAAGTAGATAGTGAAGGTGCACAGAATTTATGATGGTTTTTACACTCAGTCACATAACTACATTCAAGTTGCTCTTGCACTGGGCAATTCCCAGACACTGCAACAGAATCTGCTAGAAGGCAGCTTTCTGTACTCTCTAAATTCAAAATACAAATTAGACAACAGTAATCTAGCTTTCTGACAGATAGTATGCCTTCGCCTTCAGGACAACATCACACTGGTCATGATAAAAACTACAGTTCTCAGGGGAAAAAAAAATTAAAACTAAAGACCCAGCGGCCATTTAAATCTAAATTCCTTGTTTTCTTACATTAAGTTCAAGGAATAGAAATTACTGGAACTGTGTCTATTTAACACAATATGCAGTAAGAATGTAGCTTTTGGGTTTAGTCTTTCTAGCTACATATCCTGAAGAAACTTGCATAATTCTCTATAAAACAGAATTCAGTTTCTATGGAAAAATACAGGTAAAGTTCTTTACTCTTAGTAAAAGAATGGGTTTAATCCAAATAGGTTGGTTTGCTTTTCATTTCTCACTATATTTCAGATCATGGTATCTCAGAGGCCACAATTATTTACAGAGTTAGTTAACTGTAAATATCTTACCTTGTTGGTATAAATCAGGGATATAATTAAACATCAGCTACTACTTAAAGTGCTTGGCAGGAGAGTTCATCTCATATTTATGTGCAAGCATAAACTTTGTGTGTGCTGATATATAATTGCACTAACAATTCCACTGACTTCATCACTGCTACAGATAGATGTATGCAGCAAATCTCATAATTCTCATAACAAATGTTTTCTGTATTTTCCAAATTGTTAGTCTTTTCCCAAATATTCCAAATTTGGAAAACACTTAAAAAAATTATTATAAGAATCTTGAAAGAATTGAAATTAAAGCCAAAGGACATATAATACTCTCATTTGTAAACCTTTAAATATATTATATTCTGAAAACAGTTTTTCTTACCTTTCCACTGGGGAAGAGAAAACAGATGTTCTGAGGGCTGGAGAACCTCTGCTATGGACAAAGTCTGAGAGAGTTGTGGTTGTCCATCCTGGAGAAGAAAAAGCCCCAGGAGACCTTAGAGACCCTTCCAGTGCCTAAAGGGGCTACAAGAGACCTGGGAGGGACTTTAGACAAGTGCATGGAGTGACAGGATGAGGGGGAACGGCTTCAAACTGACAGAGGGCAGGGTTAGACAAGATCTTAGGAAGAAATTCTTCCCTTTGCAGGTGGTGAGGCACTGGAGCAGACTGCCCAGAGAAGCTCTGGATGTCTCATCTGTGGCAGTTTTCCAGGCCCGGTCTGATGAGGGGCATTGAGTAACCTGGTCAATCAGAAGAGATAAAATGGAACTTGAAAAGGACATTTAGGCCAGTTCCTAAAGCTGCTTCATATTGCCTATGACAAAAGCATAGGCACCTTCTCCCATAGTTACCTGCCAGTTTTAGCACTTGTGCTGTCACCTTCCTTGTGCCAGCAAAAGTATTTACAGGACAATTCCCTCTCCTCCTCCCAATAACCTGCATCAACCAAAAAATCCAGCTTAAAGATGGCCCAATGAAAAGCACAACTGGCCTCCTTCCCCAAGGAAAGCAGAGGCTGATTACATTCAGGCAAAGTCCAGCACCATATCTGTGCTCCCAAAGCAGGGAGACACAGGATGATGAACAAGTGCTGAGAGCAGGGAGGAACTGCTTCCTTTGGCAGCATCAGCGTGGCAATGCCTGGGACGTGGCACTCCTGTGGACAGGCTTTAGCCACCACAACCTCACAACTCCACTGCCAGCAAATACACCTTGTACAATGTTGAATCATGTCACAGAGAAATCATCATTCTGTACAGAAGTAAAACCAAAATGCTGTACTTTTGCAAAGGTTCTGCAAAAATAGCAGCTCTGAGGCAATGAATATCCATTCACTTCTCCAATGTCCTTAATATCTCCTTGTATACCAGCTATATGTTTATTCATTATGCATTGCTTCATTTGTTATTTTCCTTTATTCCATTTCCTATTTCAGGCTCCTCATTAATTTTTATGCACTTTTATTTTCATTTGTATACTTTTCATCACTTCAATATCCTAATATTTCAGCAGTCCAATTAGCTACTTCCATATCTTAATCACACTGAGACTCCTTATTCAGCTATAAATATAATTTTATTACTTCTGCTTTAATGACTAAGTGTTATAATAACTATCCTATATAAAATAATTTCTCTTAAAACTTTCGTTATTTCCTTCACTTGTCTATAATTCATTTCATCTCTCATCATACTTTATATTTTTTCAGTAGATCTTATATCATCCTAAAATGTTTCCTGTATCGAAAACCAATTACCTGGGGAGAGGGTAAACTTTCACTTTGTTTCACCATAAACATAAAGATCAAATATTGAAACATTTCTCCACATTTATTAGTGTCCTAAACTTGCTAAATCCAACCCAAAAACTGAACACAGAGACTATCTCCACATTAAAAGGCATAGTCTTTCAATAAACATGAAAGCACAGCCCAGATAGGCATTATGAATATAGCACACAGCTCTGCTGTGAATATCAACATCATAAATAAAAAACGTGTATCAGTAATAGATGAAATGAATACTTCTGAACTGAGAATCCAGCATTATTCTCATCTCTAATTTCAGAAACAGCATATATTTGCAGTGAAATATTATACTATATTTATTAATTTAGTAATATTCCATCTTCTAAAATCCCTACCATTTCAGGCAGGTCATTAACTTCTGAGATGCTGATGCTTCTAACTATCAAATAAAGGTCTCAAAGTCAAAATTGATTGATCTAATTCTTCTCAAACTATAAAAATTTTTTCTATTCTAATTATCCACATTCTGTGAGCTACAAGATTTGTCTGTGGTATGAAGGTACAGATGAGAGCAAGGTCTTCTGTAGGAAACACGTACAGAAATGCTTATGTCACGTTATATGGAACCAAACAGTATTTTAGGGCATTTTCATGCAGTCCATTCAGATTCAACAATTAACCTTATTCAGTGTTAATTTCTCTCTCAGCTGTTATGCTTTTTAGCTTTAAGCTGTTCTTATGAAGGAAGAATTAAAAGCATCAAAGGAAGCAGGTGCACAATTATGCAACGTTAATAGTCTGCATCGAAGCAGCAACATTTACTTATAAAGCCCCATCACACTGAACTCCTTGAAGGGGGCTGCAGGACTTTTTTGTGGGTTTTTTTTTTTCAAACCTGCTTCATCCCTTTCACAGTCCGCTGGTCCTCTGTGATGAGGTGGGCTGCAGTTGAACAGCATCACACTTTTCCCAGTTTCTGCCCTGCAACAGGCTGAAGCTGAGCTCTCGTGACTACTACAGCCTTCTTCAGTATTGCACCCTACTGCTGAGCTGACTCTGCTTGTAAAAACAAATCTTCCTTCACAAATACTTTTAACTCCTCTTGCTACTTTGTCATTCTTCAGAGAATACTGATAGGCAGTGAGAATGTATTAGAGGCCTATTTTTGTAGGGGAAAGTATCCTCATGGTTCTTATTACCCTAACCGGCAACTTAAATCATGTTACTATATAATACACTGTGTTAAGTTGAAGACAAGCCAGGTGGACAATTAGACTTACTGATGGATTTTAGACTCAGAAGCACAAAATCTTGATAAACCAAATCTAATTGTATTAATATCACTGTCAATTTCTATCAGCTGAACGTGTGACTGTCTTTCGTAAAACACCAAAATTCAGTTGCCATTCCCAAAGGGTACCAGAAAAGTGATTTAGTCAAGTGTATGTTTCCTAAAATCAAATTCAGTAAATCACATGACAGATTTGAGATATAAATTGATAATGTAATGATTTATATTTGATAATATGAATAACGGATCACCTGCAGTTTGAGTAGCTTTGGAACAGTTACCTTACAGTGGTAAATAAAGTAACTCTGTTGGCTGCTGAGACAGTTTGATTTAATTTCACAGAAATACACAAGTTCATGCTTGTTTACAGTATGTTAACTGACACATCTAATCATACAGATGTAGACTTTATAAAGCGCTCTTATACTGAAGTATACCATTCAATATTAATTTAGGTATACACGGTTTGCTACAGATTACAAAAAAAAAATAGGATTTATACCAAGATATAATATTAAAAGTTGCTCAAATCTCTTTTAATGATACTTTCTAAAACACTTAGCTATTGTTAAATAATGAGAGATAGATTATTTTACAAATTCTTTCTTCAATTTGGTGGTCTTCTCACACATCTGAAAAGAAGTCTCCTCATCCAGCCTTATTAGGAAACTTTAGTGCCTTAATCTAACCTATTATCAGTACAATAACATTTGCCTTGATTTGGTACCTTCCACTACTCTTGTATGTTTGGATAGGTCCATTTTTTTAACAATACACAATCCATTTCCTTCTTACCATCATCACTCTTCATGGAAATTTTTCTCATGTTTCAAATTCAATTACCTGGCAAGATGCTGTCAAAAACTGGATGCTTTAGTATTGTCTCAAAACTTTTTGAGACATAAAAATACCATTTTTTCCATGCCATCTTAAACTGTGAAATATTACAAGTCAAAATATAACATTTCTCGAGTGAAATGTTTGCTCTGTTCATCAATGTTCTCTGTTTCAATATGGTCCCTTCAATTTAAAGAGTACAAAAGGCAGAACAGATGTCATTCAAGAAGGATAGAAACCTCTAACAGAAGGTCATCAAAACCAAAGGATAGTAGAAGATAAAAACATTTCACTTTAGGCCACCCTGTATCGTATAGGTAATTAACATGACCCAAGAATCACCCAAATCTGTTATCCAGTTAGAATGTTTCCTTTCATATAGCTGGACCCAGACTTTCCATGTGACACTTCCAAAGTACAACACTGATAATTATTCCTCCAGCCAGTGCTGGTTTCCATTAGTAGACTGATACTGATGTGTCAGTCTCAGAGGCCCTGAGCTGAACATCTGCAGGATTCACTTGCTGTAGGTCCACCACTGCCCAGACACACTGGACTCCTCGTACCAGAGCTGTGCAGTAACTCTGATCACTGCAGTCAATTCTTTCAAGTTTCTGAAGTTCTAAAGCTCACCAGGAAGAGCAGCTTTTGCACTGCCTGGGACATCACAGGAAACATTCTCATTCTAAATTCTAGGATAAAAGACTACGTCCAGGAAAATCTGAACGTCTGAAAGGCCCAGATGCAACTGTGAAAAAACCCCAAATGTAAAACTTCAGAACAGCTAACTAATATTTTGGATTTTTTTTTTCTTTTTCTCCTGTAAACTGTGAAAGTATTTATCCTTCAAACACATCCAACTATGAAATTTCAACAGACATTCTAACAGTACTCATCAAAAACTTAGCAATGATTACTGTTTTTCCCAGATGCAATGAGTGCCTGTGCATGCATTTTGTTTCTATTTCATGATTATAACTATGCAATAATTGGTTATACTTCACATCAAACAAAGAGTGAAGAATTATAATTATTTTACAAATGGAGTTGAAAGGCACTCCTCCACTGCTTACAGAGTACCCTTGTCTCTCTGTACATGTTTCTCAGAGGATAATAAGCTTTAGGACTTGAAAGTATGCTTGTATTCTTAGGTCAACAGAAGTACAATATAGAACTGAAACAATGGAAATATATTGATATTGATTTAGGAATGAAATAATGACAATGCTGAGATAGTTACTGAGAAAGGCAGTGAGATATTAGCAGGAATGAAAATAGATATGTTTGCTTCTTGATTTTCTCTATTTCTAAAGGCAACGTATCTGTATCCTATATCTTCTCCTCTACCAAACCCAAAGTATTTAATACATTTAGAATAACAAAAACTATAATAAAGACTCTTCTACTCACATTCTCTATTATTCTTGCCATGTATTGCCTAAACAATATCCATTACTTTAGGATAGCAAGTTTCTTATGGCACTATAGTTCTTTACCATCAGACTATATTTCTGTGGAGCTTTGGAGGAGCTGCCACGGTTTTGGGCTCCATGTTCCAGACTGTAGGAATGATGCCTATTTGCAGTGAAAAGTCATAACAAATGGTGGCAACAGAGAATAATCACAACAAACTTGCTACAGCAGTATCTTATTTCTACCTGCAAAGAGTCATTTCCTACACAAGATTGTCTTCCAGTGTTTACAAGATAAGAGACAATAACTGTTCAGTGCTGGTTAGGTGGAAAGAAAAAGGTTATAGAAATTTCAAGGCCAAGTGTTGGTAAATATGATCCTTGTATTTCCACTACAGACATCTAGACATTTCCAGCTGTTGAAATTATTGCTAAATATATTTACAGTCTTTGTACAATAAAAAGCTTTATTACTTTTACTACAGGCAGAAGAAAAAAGCTTTAAATCTTTAGTTCTGAAGCAATATCTCCTGTCTTAAAAGCAATGAAGCCTTTCAAGGGGGAAAACCAGCAAACTTTAAAAAAGGTGGTTTACGATGTTGTATCTTTGTTGCAATGTTGGTTCATATATTTTTATTAAGTGTAACCTTTATATGTAAATGAAATGATTATCTAACACAAAGTACTGTTTTCATAAAGTAAGAATAGATTTTATGTCCTAAAAGATAAAGCAGCATAAACCAGTCAGGCAGCTCAGCATGGATTTGATGGCTGTGAAATGAACTATTTGATTTCCTATTACAGCCTTAACACTCTGCACTGTACCATAGCCACCAAACCCACACGATTAGGCAACTAACCTTTCATCAGGGAGTCAAGGAACATAAAGATCTGTATTTTTAATAGGTAGAATACCTCATTTAAAAATCTAAGCTTGAAAATAACCCCTACATTGTGAAACATAGAGCGAGAAATGGAGGTCGTACTTTAAAAACACAGTGATGAATGTTTTCAGCACAAACAGAAAGTTTTAGAGCCACTGTGCTTCTTTTATATATATATAATAAGTTTTTATTCTCTTCCTTTTCAAGTGCAGCAGGCCACATCTAGGAATAGAAAGGAAGCTTTACACCTTCTGCTTCCCACATCACTGAACTGTGAGGCGGAACACAGGACTCTGCTCCTGGGCTGGCAGACAGAGCTGAGGATGCATCATGCTTTTTCATGAGTCAGGACAGCAGATTTTTGCAAAGGCAATCTATCTGACAGTGGTACTATCAGTAATCCAAAGAAGGGCTTTACAGAATCAAGGGAAACAAAGGGAGTCAAAGTTTACATTTTAATTGTGTGTACAGCTAAAAAAAGCCATCAGTTCAATCAACAGGTAGCATAAAAGTATTTTGAAGGAGAGAAAAGGATGATTTTTGAGATTCATTTTTCTAATACTTATCATAGCAAAATAAAGCACGGTAAGCATGGCATAAGCCTTCCTCACTTCAATTTGAATGCGGGATAAAAGCCACCAAGTAAAGCTATACAGCTTTACTTCATCAAACCTCCTCTGGACAACAACCTGATCGACACTGGATTTACTAAAAGATATATAGAAAATTATAAAATTACCTGGTAAATCTAAAAAGCTTGTATATTTTCATTTTTCTCTAAAACTCCTCTTTGGTTTAGGCACATAGAGAAGATAAAGTCCAATTCACTATGGGACCACCCAGAAAGCCCATGGAAATGTCTCCTTTTAACAGGAGTGGAAGTGGATAAGAGCCAAAGAATTCAGGGTACTCCAACCCCAGATGGCAAATTAAATCTGTCACTGAACAGCTTTTTGGGTAAGCAACTGTCATAACAATATTTATTAATAAATTGATGAATAAAATTGCTTTGCTCCTAAGCAAGGTTTTTTATTTCTGAACCAACAGGTCCTCAAAAAAAAAGAGTTTCCAGAGACAGTCTTGTTATTTGTTATATAAATCTGAATCCTCACAGTCCATCTATTTGTTCTCTCTTTATTGTCTTGTTAAGCAGGTGTACAGTACCGAGCACAATGACTCCTCATTAGATCCCGTAAATGCTGGAACAAAAATATAAAACTGCCACACAGTTTAAAAACAATCTATTTCTTCAGTCCTTATATTTTTTCTGGGTTTGCATTTTGTGGTCTTGGGCATTCCTTTAATTTATCATCACAAGAGAATCTGTCAATAGTGAGAGTTATGAAAATAAGATAGGATTGGAGAAAAAAATATAGATTGTTTTACTTTGGGTGATTAAATTCTCACCGACATTAACATATGACAACCTGTTAGAATGATTTGTAAGTCTTTACAGTTTTATAAATAGCTTTATCTCTTCATTCCACATGAGGAAAAAGAGAAGTATTATTTATTCTACCTTTCTACCACCACAGCATGGAATATTTCAAAGACTTATTTTAAGTTTTGTGGAAGTCTCTTGATATTAAAGGACTGCAGATACAAGATGATGAAACCTTCTTTATATCTCCTGGCCCCCTGCTGTACATGTTGTTACACACTATTTTGTAAAAGAACTCGCTCTAATCCACACAAAAGAACACTTTCCTTTTATTGTCATGCAGTTGTAAAGCTAAAGCAAGCCATCATAATTTCATTAAATCATGCTGAATTACTTAGAAATGCTGAGGATGCCTTCTAATATGTAATGTTTGCTTTATGAATGGCCTGAATATTTATAATATTTAGTTTACACCATGTTATTTATTCTCTTAAAAAATGACATATTTGATTTTGTTTTCTTAGTAGAGCACAAGGCAAATTATATTAATTAGCCTATTTACATGATTTCCTGACTTGGAGCAGTGAAAGTTGCCTTTAGCTAGCAAATAATTGAAATTACAATTGCTGGAGATATCACAAGGTTTTTTTTAATTATATCAAGCCCCATCAAGCTCTGATAGGACATTAATAGCTACTTCCCTTCACTGCTGTTGTTTTTTCTCCCCACTAAGCCATTCCAGTGTACTCAACACCATAAAACAGAAATATATGACAAGAAACAGTAATCTGCCAATTTTATTCCCCAGACTTCAGGTTTACTAGTATATCCCTTTGGGAACATAATGACAGAGATTGTCTTTCATAAAGACATTGGAAATAGATTGTAGTCTAAAAGTTATCATAAGATTTTGGATAAGCAACCAGTATTGTTAGAAATAGAAGTGAAGCATGGAAAATACAGAACAGCTAACACAGCACAAATGTATTTTAGTACTGTAGGAAATTCTTGCCAACATGAATATTGTTTTTTTTTCTTTGCTTTTGGAAATCAGAGGGAGGAAAATGCTCACTAACTCAACATTTAATTTCTAAAATACAGGGAAAACTCAGTCGAACACAACAGTTTCTATGTTAACAAAAGAACTGTAGACGATCTCTAATCAGGTGGATGCAATCTAGGCTTGTATCAGGCCTGATTTTAATTATGTAACAGGCATTACATATTTTTAATAAAGCAGTGAATAACATTTCTTTCTTCCAGTCTAACAGTGTTACTCCAAGAACTCGAGACAAAACACAGTGCTTAGGAGGCAGGGGACATGAAACTGGATCCAAACAACCACCATAATGAAAGCGAGGGACACACAGACATTACTCTTTCAAGCAAAATGCTCTGTGATCTGAAAAGATTCTCCTGTGTCTACCTACTTTAAGCATTTAACTATTTCTACAGCAGACAGCAAACGCATACAAAATTTAAGTGAAAATGGGTATGTTAGCCCACTGGACAGAAAAGGCAGAGCAGGAAGTCAGTGTCACCATTCTTTCACTTATCAAAAAGTGCCATGGGCTAAAACACCTTTAGACTGATTAAACATTTAGCCATGAGGGCGTTTTCAGGATTTTTTTGCCTGTTTCTCATGGTTGGATTTTTTCAGGTAATTCCAGCTCCTGAAATGACACAAATATGTAAGAGTTTCAGTTTTCTTGGAGATGTGTTTTCCTGAATTTTTTAGATTAAGTTTCTATCCAGCTCTAACAGCTGAGACAAAAATAACAAAATGTTAAGAGTTAAATACTAATGATCAAATACTAACAATTTAAGTTATTTCTTACTTTATAGCACCATAATCCTGATTCCTTTAAAGAGCTGCAAATAAAAATGCCCCTTCCTGAAGTGTTATCTGCATAAAAATCCACAGTTCGTGACCTTCTGTGTTTACCACCTCCCGTTTTGCATTCTCACTGTCCATGTATCTCACTTAAAACTTACTGCCTTATTTTCTCACTTAAAACTTACCACACAGTGCCTTACCTTGTCCCGATGGTTTGCACTGACACAGATGAGGAGAGAGCACAGAAGGAGTAATTGTGCTGTTTTTTTCTTTTTTAAGAGGCAGGTTCAGAGTTTTGGATTATTTTTTGGGGCAAAATATTGTCTATGAACACCAGAAAGCAGCATCCTATGGTTGTCCACGAACAGTCTTTTAAACCCACTAGATCATTATGAATACAGAGAAATATACTTAGGCAGTTACTAGTGAATGTTCAAAAGTTTTCTATTTCTCAGATGCCTGGAAGCTGTTTAAAACTTGGCATCGGGCTGGACTATTTCAGAAAATCTAGGAAACATGAGAAAATCTGAGCAAAATTCAAAAAAAAACATTTTAAAGACTTCTGTTTGGTGAGCTGAAAATTCAGTTAACCTCTCAGAACTTTGTGTGTCAAATTTGGAGATTAAACTCAATTATAGAGTGAAAACGGCATTTTTAGTTCTGCTTCAAGTGCAAGTTGAAACACATTGTTGGAAATGAAGCCATTTGCAAAGCCTCCATTAGAGTTTTAAGGAGAAAAATAAAGGCTGAAGTTTTGTGGTATTTGTTGCCCATTAATAATTGTGAATGGCTCAGGAGCTGACAAAACAGGGACTCAGCTATGAGGTAGGTCACCAATGAAGATAAGACAAAAACCCAGGTGTGTTGAGAGCCAGAGCAGCTCCCTGCTGGCCACTCTGGGTGTCAGGATCTACATTTAAGCACGGAGCAGAACGTGTGGATGGGAGCTGCACGGACATTTCAATTATCCCGATTTTGCCCTCAAAGCGATGGATATCAAGGGAAAGTCTTCACCTTCCTGTGGCAATTTGAAGACTTGCATCCTTACACTGAGCTTGAAGGGGGAAAAATGAGAATAAACACTTGACCATTTGACTCCAGAACGTCAATCAGTGGAGAGAGGAGACTTTTAACTCTGGGCAATTTGCTGTAGACACCAGCCATTTCTTATCATTTTGAGTTAATCAGCAATTTCTTTGGTTTTAAGGATTACAGACGCTGATTAAAATAAACCTCTGCTTTTTCTCCAACAGTCTGTCTCTACAGCCAGGAAAGCATTAGCACAGAAATATTTCTGTTAAACACCATCTTCCCACCAGTGCAACCTCATTAAGGGAAGAGCCCAAGATGTGCACCCAGTTTTTCACAACATGCATGGAGGCATGTAATGCAGGATATTTAAAAGGCTGAGCAAATCAGAATGAGGCCTGTGTTCCTTGTTCCCAGCTCAAACCAGGATTACACGCTACTGCTTATATCTTGATAGGAGTTTTAAAGATATTTTATAATATTATTTTATTTTATATTTTTTCCACTGGGAAATCAAAACTGACAATGATACACTTGTTCACTCATCTACATGTTTCACCCTCATTAAATGAACTCTGTTGTATTTTATGCATTAATCTTGCATAAATGAGAGTTTGAGGAGCCATGACCTTTGTTTCTCTTATCACTGGAAAGAAATTCAATGTGTTTTCTTTTTTCATTCACGTATGTGAAGAAGATAAGCACTCATTATTCTGATGTAGTCATTCCACTATGAGCTGGAAGACTCGAATTCAAGATGCCACTAATTTCAATAAATAAAATTAAGAAATAAAGAAAAAACCCCACATTCAATAAATGATACACCTATTATAGCATCACAGTGATCTAAACTCACAAAAGTCAGCAAAACACTCAGCATTTTTTTAAGTGTGACATTTCAGTTTGAAAATTGTATCCTGAACAAGCTGACTTCCAGCGTGAAAAATTTTGAGGAATGTAGCAGTAAACCTTTCAGTAAAAACACCCGTTTCAGTAAAAACACCATAAACAAACCAGAGGCAGAACTGAACCCCAGGTGAGGGGATCACCAAGAACCATATTGAATGATACTAGCAAGAATATGAAACTGTTTCAGTAGGGGCAGCTCTAAAAGAGCAGTTTAGTAGCCAGTGTATCAGCCTTTAGCAGTGAAAAATTCGGTGTAATCGAAACCTTCCCAATTTTATTCACGGGTCTATATGCAGCATAAAATAAGGCACCAAGTTTCTCTGTGCCCCAAACTACATCTGGAAAACAAATGGTGCCAGATTTAGGGAGACAGAAGAATAAGGAATGGATACACGAAAAGTGAAAAAACCCAATTCTGACTAGAAGTCTGAAGTATAACAATTTATAACATAAGTAAGCACTAAAACATGGAGAGAAAGGATATATTAAATAAGGAGAGAAAGTTTATTTTGACTGGCATGTTCCTCCTGCTGTAAGAATTAAATCTGGTTTTGTGAGAACTAATCCTGCTATACTGTATTTTTTGCCTCTACTGCCAGTCTGATGTTCCTTCACTGATCTAATTAAAGAGGTGTCATAGGACCTACTTGCTTTCATACTGGGAATAAGGAATAACTGCTGATACAAGCTAACAGCTGGAAACATGTAAAATAAACATAAGCTAAGCTTCTGAAATCACATATCCTTTTAAAGAAAAACATCTGTCTGCCAGTCAAAATTTAAACTCATGTGCCATATAGCCCCAAAATAAAAGGTAGGAATAATCAGGGCTATATATTATTTTGGGAAGGTAATGGGTTAGAAAAATCCTTTGTTTTAAATCAGTCATCAGCTAAAGGAGTGGCAAGTCTTTAATAATGCCAGGATTGCTTTTGTAGAGTGAATAAACCAGCAAAAAGCTGGCTGGGTGCACTAGTAATCTTCAAAGCTTGATTGCTTTTTCTGATAGCTTTAGAAAATTAGTGGATGAAAGCATGTGTAATATATCTGGTCTGAGTAAAACACTTGATGTAGTGTCTTACAAAATCTCTACTTGCAAAATTAATTCAAATTGGCTTGGACATGGAGTACTGTCACTTGGATTTAAAAATGGCTGGCTGAGTGCAAATAAAGGGTAATGAAAAATGGCAATGTATCAAGTTGGTGGGAGGTGTCTGGTGGAGCTCTGCAGGGATCACTGTTTGGTCCTGTTTATTTAACATCTTCATTAACAATCTGGAAGAGGGAGTGAAACAGCATGTTAATTAAACTGACACATAATAATAAATCAGGAATTGCTTCTAATGCCAGCAGTAATACTTTACAAAAACACAGTGTACTACCAAGGATTTTAGAAAGGTTAAACGTGTCAATACAAAGACTTAGCTGAGGTGTTATAATTGCATTCTACCTTTTAAAGAAAATAATCCAAAATATACACTAAGTGGGAATCAGAAGACTAGTAGCAATCTAGTAATTTAGAGAATGATGCACAGTGTGTATAAACTAAAGTAACTAGAAACTTCCATGGAAAGACACACTTTCTTTTCCCCCCCGATATTTGCAGAGCATTAGCTTCAGTGTTAAAGATTAAGTCAGTTCAGTTCACTCATCTGATGGAAAACTAGTATTTGGGGAGAGAGTTGTTAAATCAGTTTTCACTGGTTTCTAGGTTTCATATTTTACATGACTGCTAAATTTATTGTAATGCAGGAAAAAGAGGAACAGGAGGAATTGGTCATAGGACTGCATCTTTTTGTATCACTCACTTAAATTGGATTAGCTGTAACATAGACCATCCCTTTATGCATAGTTTTATAGTTTCATAAAACAGCAAAAATTCAGTAGAGTATTGTTTCCACAATGGCAAGACAGTAGTCTACTATCACAACATACCAGTTTTACTTTAATTATAAGTACTTCTAAAAAAACAGATAAGTAAACAAAGTTGTTCAATGAACAGTGATGAAAACTGATCAAAAGCTGAGTAAGTCACAGAAAAGAGTTCTCAAAACAGGGTGGGGTGTTAGTACTCAGAGACACCTATTTCCATTTTACAAACATACGTAATATAAAAACAGATCTTAAAGAACAGTGTTATTATCTCCCTGCTTTGAATGATTTATAGAAGCTTTTCTAGGCTGGCCCTTGGGTTGTAGTATTGCACTGAATCATAAGTGTAGACTCATTTTTAAAAGACAGTTTGATGCTACTTCCTAAAAGATAAGAAAAAGGAAGAGAACTTTTAAGGTCTCCTTTACCATGCCCAGTTTAAATTGTTCTGGGAACTTGCGAAGTCCCCAGAAAACACAAGAGCAGTTTAAAACTATGAGAGTCCCACAGCCATAAATTGACTTCCTACGTTAGCAGGAAAGGGTTGTAAAACAATAAAGGAAAGGAAAAGGAAGGCTTTGAAGTCCTCACACTAAATGCTTTGTCTGCTTGGCTTGTTGCAGCTCTTGGAGGGCAAAACCCAAAAGTGAGGCAGGAATAGACAAAAACCAGTCCCACCTGTCCAGTGGAACTCTGCTCTGGAATAGCATTTTGGGAAGCTCCTTGTCTTCAGGGAATTCAATCTGTTAGGCTTTCCATTTAAAATTAGCATAAACCTACTAGGGCAACCAGATAGGACACACTACTTGGGTGCCACATTTGCTAGGTAAGTCACTTTTACTTGTGAACTAAACAGTGACCTACCATTCAAAGGTGTAAAACATGAACCATCTGAAGCCAGTAGTTACACTGATATAAATAAGAACAGAGAAACCCAAATTCATTTGCCAATATGTAATAGAATACAATGTATAAACAAAATGTGTTCAGTGTGCTTTAGCTGTAGTAGAGAGAAGTTCTCTTGGCAGCTGTTAGGTAACACCCCTAAACCTCTGCTGCAAGGGTGTAGTGAAAAACCACAAAAACATTAAAGGTTGTTTAGGTGTCAGCTGTTGTATTACACTTTTCTCAACTAATTTATTCTCTGTGGTCTTGACCTGAATGCTACTATTCATTAATGGCACTAGTCTTGCTTAGTTTTACTTTTAATCCTCTGTTTTAAGGATTTCTTTTCTCTTGTTTTTTCGGTTGGGTTTTTTTTTTTAATTATTTTTTATTTTTTTTTAACTTCAGTAATTTGTGAAGCATCTGCATTGGTCATGAACTACTTGAATTTTATTATACCTACAATGATTTTTAAACAGAAAGAATCTGCTCATGGGAATGCTAATCCTTCCATTATAGAAATAATTAAGCTCTTTTATTTGCAAGATGAAAATCTTTAGGGAACATATGAAAGCTAGCAAAGAGCTTTTTTTTTTTAAGAGAAAAAAAATGATGATATAAACAGACCTGCTAGTGTCTGTTAAACTGTGGCATATGGAAAGGCATACAAAATCTTAGGGAGATCTTTCTCAGTAATTCTTACAGTTGGCTCCAGAAAAAAGGATATTCTACAGAACTTTCTTCATAAAAATGTGATGGCACATTCTCACAAGATCTTTTCAAAGTTATTTCAACAGTGATATGCTTCTGTTCTTTTATGATAAACATTAACCTAAATATTGTTATTCTATCTTTCCTGTAATTACCTTTAGAATGTACTTGTTTGTAAAACATACTCTTCCTCAGTTAAACAGAGCTACTTGTATTAGGTTTTTACTTACTTACTTTAGCTTTTGTTGTAATGGTGTATTTCATTTGTATTAACTTCTGTTCCTAACTCTCCTGTATTATTTGGTGCTATATACTGCAGTATATGTACACATATAGGATCTAGCACATTACCATTCAATATTTTTGAAAACTTACTGACAAAAAAGTGCTGTCCAATCAACAGATTTTTGCTTAGAAGAGATAGAGAAATATGGGAATATTCCTTTGCTGGTCATGTCTGGTGAAGATGCTGTAGGGGAAAGGGAACAGCTGACTTACTGAGCTGAGGGAAGAGTATTCAGAGGACAAAACCCAGAGAACCATGAGAAACCAGGTTTCTGCTCACCAGACAAGCTGCTATATACGCATGCCCGATATCAGGCAGGTGTCAGTGTGCTGGTTTGGTATTACACCTGATGGAGTCCTGCTTTCCTGGGGATGGCCGAACACCAGCCTGCCCATGGGAAGAGCTGAATTAATTCCTTTTTCTCCTTTGTGCAGTTTTTGCTTTACCTATTGAAGTGCCTTTATCTCAACACACGAGTTTTCTCACTTTACCCTTCTGATTCTCTCTCCCATCCCACTCTGGGGGAATGAGCTCATGGCTGTGTTGGGGCTGAGCTGCCTACTGGAGTTAAACCACAGCTGGACATCAAATGATGCCAAAAGGGAAGGAAGCGAAGGAAGGGCTGGTCACTTCAAACAGGATTATTTAAACAGAGAAAAAATAATTAAACAAGTCCAGAAAGATGAACAGAAAAGGAGATGTTGCTGATTAATCACACCATGCCAAAGGTCTTTGACAAGATCCTTCACTAAAGGCTTCTGAAGAAATTAAGATCCTTGGAGATCTAGGTTAGATTTTACAGTGGAGGAGGATTGTACTTGATGCTATATTCAGAAGTGAACTGGAAATAAAACTTTACTAAGTTACAAGGTTTTCTGTTTCTCATTTATTGATGTTAATAAAATGAAATTTTGTTGCAAGTTTGAGAAAGTGGCAATAAAATGGCAGATAAAATATGATGTTGATAGACATAAAAACAATGCATAATGAGGAAAAAAAAAAATCTCAGTTTGCATCTAGAGCGTTGGGCTCTGACCAAGCTGTCACCACTTGGAAATATGTTGCTGGAATTATGATAGAAAATTCTACAAAAACATCAGCTCAGTGGTAAACAAAAAGCAATTGAATTGTTGGAAAATGGATAGAGAATAAAACTGAAAACATCACTGTTTCAGCACAGGAATCCATTATATGCTTTTGAATGCTTTTTGCATTGCAGGTCATTTATGTTGTAAAAGTAAAAGAGTAAAACAGCAAATGTAGTAATAATATAGAAAAGTACAGATGTGTGGAATGATTTCCATACAGCTAAACTGAAGAGGTTTTGGGTTTCTTATGAGCAAAAAGACCACTAGGTTTTTATCAAGGCCTGTAAGTCATGAGTGGCATGGAGTCAGTGAATAGGGAGTTGTATTTCACCATTTTTGGAAGACAAGGACTAGAGGTCATCAAATGAAACTAGCAACTGATGGGTTCAAAGCAAGCAAAAAGAGGAAATTCTTCATGTAGAACATGGCTCTCAATATAACACAAAGTTTAACAATGATACTTGTCATTTCAAGACTCAGTGAATGCAAAGACAATGGGAGTTGCAACGCTGATTAGAAGAGCAAGTCAAACAAAAATCTACCAGCGCTGTAAAACAGACACATTCCTTGGATCAGGACTGCTAGAGGATGGTAGAGTAGTACCATGGTAGACTACATTACTACTAAATATGTTTCTCAACATATTTGCTATTGGCCATTGCTGGGCAGTTAAACAGACCTTTCTTATCAGCTAGAAACTGGGTTAGAGAGCCAGCTCTTTTATTTCTGTTGTTTCTATTTTTACAGAAGAAGATAGAGTTTAAATCTGCATCCTTGGTTTTTGGACAGTTTTAAAAGATAGATTGTAATGTCAAAAATTTTTTATAATGAAATATTAATATTATATAGGGTTGTTTTTTCATATTTCCTATTATTTGAATACTTCACTGGGGAAGTATCTTAAGCTGTTAAACACTTATAATGAAAAACGAAAAAAACCCCCAAACCTGTAAACAAGAACAACAGCACCAGAATCTTTATTGACAGTGTTTTCTGACAGCACAGCTGATACATCTTCTTGTCATGGTTAAAAACTAGAGGTAAGCAAAGATTAATTAAAATAATACAAGCTTTTTAAACAGCTCTACTTAATTTTGGGTTTATCTTTTTTCTGAATTAGAGCAATGGCAGAGTTCCAGATGTGAGGTTGCTGATCATGGCAGTTAACACTCAATTCTGCTATTGTTCCCTCAAGAGTTTGTTTGTATTCTCATGTCAGGAACATCCAACATCTCATTTAACACATGCTCATTAAATATAATTATTTTCTCTCCATATAAGTCAGACTGGTATTCAAATGTTGATTTGATTGTTGGAAATCAAGTTAAACGTCAGCTTCCAGCTGAGTTATCAACCGGGAATAAATAGGATAAGACTCTACAAATAGTGACCTAACAGCTTTTAATCCTTCCACAGGAAGGATTCACCGGTTCCGCTAAGTGTGTATAAGCTGCTGCATTCTGCTTTTGCGATTCCATTTATAATCTATTTACAGGCTGAAAGAAGGAATGAGAAATGGTATTTCTGAAACCACATTTTGAGAATATCATTTAGGCTGATATTCAAACAGCTGTAGGTGATTATAATAGACTAGTCTGAAAAAGTTACCATCCTGTCAGGTAGAGTAAGTCTTGTCAGGTAAAGTGAGTGATGGCTTCTACACTCCTCTTTGCTTTTTATGTGTCAGATTTCCACAGAAAT
This sequence comes from Cephalopterus ornatus, assembly GCA_013396775.1. Taxonomy (NCBI): domain Eukaryota; kingdom Metazoa; phylum Chordata; class Aves; order Passeriformes; family Cotingidae; genus Cephalopterus; species Cephalopterus ornatus. The sequence continues at coordinate 340,094 of VZRE01008318.1, read as the reverse complement.
CAGAGGATGACAAATTATTGCCTCATGGCTCAAATTAATCCTTTGATAACCCAATGCAAAGAATCCAGGCCTCCAGTCAGCCTTAAGGATACAGGAATCTTGATCCCTCCCTCACCCAGTGCATGGACAAGAAGGATAAATTTTTTTTGATAAGGACTAAGAGCCTAGCAGAAACCTGCAGAGCACCGTGCAAGAGAGTAGGACCAGAAGTACTATGATTCTTTGGTCTCAGGTCTATTATCCTGTCTCAGGCAGATTTGACTTCATCTACATAACAACAGAGCTGGTGTGGCTTTCGAGATTGCCTCTTCTTAGAGATGTTTTGGCATTTTGGGTTGGTTTTATTTATGATTATCTTCATATGGATGATGAACACCCTGATGAGCATATGGATGACTTACAGCAAACCTGAAGTTCTATCTAAACTGGATCTGTGGCATGAAACTTGATGCATCTTACAGAATACAACTATTTGTGATACTTGTCAGTCTGGGGAGAAGAGTTTCTTTCGGTAACTGATCAGCAATCAGACAAGATCAGTGCTTTTTTTATGGAGTCACTTGCAGCAAGATTTTCTGTGCTTTGACTGACTTCCAAGACACAAAGATGATTGTACCAGACTTAAAAATGCAGATGAGACTTTCAAAGGGAGAGCTGTAGAAATGACAGCAGCTACTCTTGATTTCTATTGTGAGCTAAACACTGCCTTGACTGTTACACAGAGCACTTCCTCAACTCGACATAACTCAAGGAGAAATAAAAAATCCTAGAATTCTTTCTATTCCTTAAATATTCAGTGATAGCCCTACAGACATCCTATGCAGTTCTTGAGAAGAATACACTGAGGAAATGACTGAATTCTAATGCAGTCAGCATATGAGGCAGGCTTTTACAAAACATCCTTACCTTATGAGCCAGAATATTTAAACAATTCATGGCAAACTAATGCAATTTGTGTTGCTATATTCAGTATTATGGTATGTTGATCTGTGAGAGCAGATATCAGTGATACCTGCAATGCCCTGGAGCAAACGTGCCTGAATGTGGAGTTTCCAAGGTACTGTAAGAAGAAACTGCTATGTTTAATTTAATTAAAATATATTCTAATAAACAGAAAATTGGCAAAAACTGGTATAAAAAGAGAGTCTAGTGTATACCCAAAACTCATTAGCTTCAGGCAAAATTCAGTAACAAGCAGTACCCAACAGGCAAGGGGTTGGTAATCTTAAATTAGCTGGAATTGCCTTTTTATTAGAATACCTCACTTCCCTTGGATACTTAGCCAAAGGAAGGGAAGAAGACACCTCCTCCAAATCCTTATGGACAGTACAAACTTCAAAACCTTGTAGCTTTGCATTCTCCTGAAAAGACAATCTTAATTTATTCTTTTTTTTTTTTTTTTTGGGTGGGGTGCAAATTCCCAAAGAAAAGCCTAATTCATCCTTCCCTTCCCCACATCTAAAGAAGGATGGATTTGATTGAGAGGTTCAGCTGTTCCATTTGTAGTGTCTACACATGAAATTCACCAAAAGTAATTCCTAAAAGCAGTCAAAGTCTTAAATAACCAAAACCTGTTTTAAAAAAAAAATCTATTAAAAAAAAGCCTATTGAAAAAAGGAAAAAAATGTAGGCTGTCCCTCTGAATATTTACCTTTCCTTCCTTTCAGTCTCTGAAACTGCACTTGAGATGTAGCAAACAGTTATCCTGTATTCCTGCTGCTGAGGTCAGGCAGATCCTCCATGAAATTCAACACTATGTAAAACCAATTAGTGAGAGTGGCATTTTTGCAGTCACTAAAACAGACTACAAATGACTGTCAGATATGAAAGAGGATAGCAATTTGTAGAGATAAATATGTACAGTGGCTATACAGAAGATAATGTAAATATGTAAGAATTGAATTTGGTCTCTAGACTTTCTGGAATCACAGGCTCCGTAGCAGACATAATCCACTGACCTTGTTATCTGAATTTAATAGACTAAGATTAGTATTATGCAGTTTGCTGTGTTGCGAAATGATACCAGGGTGCTTTTTAAAAAACACCCACAGGTATGCCAGAGGTATATCACAAGATCTTAGTTGCCATACCCGCTTAGTATTGAATATTTTACCACAAGTTTATATGCATTTCAAGGAATGCAGCATGTTGTACCTGTTGCCAGTGCTGTAATGCTTTTTCTTTGCCTTAGTTTCCAGCATGTACAGCATGAACCAGCTGCTGCCACACTCACCATCCCATGTCATATATCTCATACAGCCAACAAGACACTTCACATGTCTTTCCTTTACATATTTTTAAAAAGACATTTCTCTCAATGAGAAAAACTTAATCTCCAGTGGCATGCTACTGGGTCCATTCTTAATACCTGTCCAAAATCAGTTTTGATAGTTTGATTGAGGATGTTACTGGATTTGAGAAGGATTTTATGCAAAGAATATAGCAGAAAATGATAAAATAAAACCACTGTAATTATTGTGTGCAAATGTTGAGATAAAATGAGGTGTACACGCACACAATAACAAAAATTCTAGGAAAGTCTGCACTATCGTGATTTTGTAGGTGAGGATGATTACACGTCACACGAATGAATCCTCAGTTACTTTTCCTGATTATTGAAAAAAATTGAGTTCTAAAGATTTTATAGGTATCTGTCATTTTTTAACACATGCTGATATTTTCTATCTGTTAGATAACATTACATAAAGAAAAAGTAACTGATATGTAAACAGAAAATAAGTGAAATTTTTGAGTTGACATAATATTGTGACAAGCATGGATTGCCCCCTATGATGCATCCTTCTTGGTGAGCAGTCATGAAATCTTAGTCAACAGAAATTAGATACATTTTCATCATCTGATGAAGTGAAGCAAGACCTTTTTCAGGTAAACAGGTCATCACAGAACCTATTCTGCCTGGAGTGTTTTGCAGGGAAAAGTCTAAATACAGGATTTGAAAATGTCATAATTACAGAAGGAAGAGGGAAAATAGAACAAAGCTCAAGGAGACCTTCCATGTCTGCTAAATGACTGCTGTTTATTTCTTTGTCTGTGAGACTGGTTGAGTAGCATCTGTTAAATGTGAAATTGAGAATTTGGGGCAGAGTAATTAAAATTCTGAATTAAATGTGAACACACAAAGCAGTACTTCATATTGTGCTGCCTGCAGACATGTAGACATGAGCATGAAGCAAAAGGGGGAGTTGATTTGGAATTGCGCAGTATGTCGCTGAATCGCTGCCTTGACATCAAGAGCCCAAATTCTAAGCACTGTGCTCCCCCAAATTGGAGAGGTTGCAACAGTCTCTCCAGTACTGGGCTGTGTCATCATTTATGACCTAAGACTTCTTAGGCATTGTGAAAATCTGCAAAAGTCTTTAGAAATCACAAGGGAGAGTGAATGCAGAATCCAAATTATCCCACGTGCAGGGACTAAATAGAAAGCAGACAGAAGTTTGATGCAAAGAGCACATCAAGCTTGTGGTCACTGAGGACTTTGGTACCCTCTGTACTTGATGTGGCTTCAATGAAGAAAATGTGCCTGCCTAGACAGGATAAATATGCTGACTCCTATACGGAATCCAACTAGGACAGGGAAGTCAGCAATATCTACTCCACGACTGTGTGAACACAACACAAATACAGCAGCAGTGTCATCACTCCTCGGTGTAAACCTTAAAGCAACGAAGACACCACTGAACTATTTACCCTGACTGTGGGTTTTGTTATCATTTTACATGTTGGGTGCATTTTTTTCACTTCTATGTCTCCTGTGCCTCTGTGTAAGAGTAATTACTTAAAAGCACCTTATATACTTAATTATAAAATGATAATAAAATGATACCATTGCCTCAAGTTTCTGGTTCTCTTACAGTTCCTATGAACTGCTCCTATTCTTTCCTTCTTTTCAGAATTTATAGATTGGCCTAACTTTAAAGAATTTAGTACTTTATAGGTTAATGTCCCTACATAAAACAGACATGAAACAAAATGATCTTCCAAAAATCAATATACATCCCATACATTAAATATCTATAAAACCATTGAAAGTGGTATTGAAAGGTGAAGTTACTTAAAAATGAAAAAACATCTATAATAGCCAAGTACTAAATAAGGAAGGAGAAACTTTAACCTACAGTAAAGCTCACAGGAAAAAAACACAATGGGAGAGAAATTTGGACTATACTTGGTCAAATTATACATGCTGGATTAAAAAAAGCCTTTTATGACTATTTCTGAGAACAGAATAAATCAATAATACTAAAATAAAAATATAAGTACTACTAAAACGCAATAAAATAATGTTAACTGTTCACAAAATTTTCTGAAGGTATCATGTCTGAAACTCAAATCCTGCTGCAACACCTGAGCAGCTAATTAGACACTGTACTCTTAACATAAGATAAGGTACTATACTGCCAGTTGGACCTTTTAATAGGTAAAATGAGAGGATAAAACTATTTACACTTATGATTCAGGTGTATGAACCATAATAAAAATTAAAATAAATAGAATTTTCATTTAAAAGAGTGTTGAGTAATGAGTAGTATGAAGAGTAGTCCCAAGTAGCCTAAAGCTACCCAGTGTACAACAGTCTTTATCCTACTCCAGAAAGTTTTTATTACATCCTTGCTTATAAATGTCAGATTAACATGCATATCCTAACATTTAGACGAGCAGCACAATTTATCTTTTAACTTTGGTGCCCTGAAAACTCCCAAGATAATCTTTTTAAATTATTGCAAGTATGAGAAGCTATTTCAGGAAACACAGAGAAGACAGTATTTCCACACCACTTTGCGAGAGAAAGGTATTAAAGCACTTTTAATCTTGCCATAAAAAGGTCTAAAGTAATATCAGTGTCACAATTTTAAGGATTATACATTGCTATCATGGGCTTGTCTGAAAATTCTGGAATTGCTTCTTTTAGCTAAATAACTGTGATGGACTTGCAATAGAAGTTCAGCCCAACTATTGAATTTTTAGATGGCTGAGAGCTACTCATATAAAAATGCATCGGCAACTGCCCTAACTGCTCAGTAATCCGTGAATTTATTATTCTGGAAATATTATAGGCTACTTGGAAAAAATAATTTGATAAATAAATAGAAGACAAGTATACTCTCTACCTTGATAAACATGATTTAAGAAAACAAAAATAGCAAATGAAAGCACCAAATTTATTTCCCCTCTTAAAATTAGAAAACAAAATATTTTTCTGTAAAATTTTACATTTGAATTGATCATGCTTTTTCAACATAATTACGGCAAACCCTGGAAACCCTCTTAAATAGCAATTAAACAATAAAAATCAGAATTTAAAAGCAGATCTAAAATGTGATTTCAATTGTGTTTAAGAGGAATTGATAAGCTATTTAATTCCTGAGTGTGAAAAAATTGTTGGTTTGTAATTCCAATCTCATTTGCTTTTTGCTTATCTGAATGATAAACTGGAATATCTTTTAAATGTATTGAGCTGCCTTTTTATCAAAGTATGTGGAAAGCCACTACATTTATTCTCTGATATAATTGAAAATAGAAGGCTAAGTTTTCAAAAATGATAGGTTTGATTCTTATTTTCTTTTTTCCCCTCAAGCTTAATTTAATCAGTTTTAATCTATTTGATTGATACAATAACATACAGTTTTAAGAAGGAATTCAGCCTCTGTCTTTTTTTTTAATAAGAAAATTTTTCATCTGTAGAAAGAGCAAGTATTTTAGTTCTTATCAAGAAAATGGAGTGAGAAAAAAAAAAAAGCCAGGTAACTTAAAGCCTGAGGTTCAATAAAATTAGTATTTTTGAAACACCCACAGAAATTAGAAAATGTTAATGCTGTGCTTATAGATACGATTGAAATGACATATTTAAACATATAGATGGATGCAATGTAGAAATAACAGAGCATTTCAGAGAATCAGAGAGATACAAAGACTCTTATTTATTCTAAAAGTCTTTGACGATAAGAAAGGGCCGCTTTCTGCTTTCACCTGTGGACTAGAAGATTGCTTCATTTTGTATGAAGGGATAAAGTTAAGGAGCTGAGGGTGTGAAAATGTAACCTTCATAAAATTTTAATTTGATAAACACCTTAGTTTATCTTTCTATGGCAGAATGATAAGAAAAATTAACATAGTTCAGCAGAGTGCAGGTCAATGAATTCGCTCTTGCAGCGGAAAAATGAAACAGAGTTTGTTCACAAAGTCTACGCTTTCCCAAGGCAAGTGGTAAGAATAATAATAATAAATACTTTGGTCTGAGAATTTTGTTAGAAAAAGAAGGTTACATTTATCTGAAAAGTACATAGGTAAAGAAATAGCATACAAACTCCTATATTAACAGCAAGTGAACAGGAGGGCATCATGGCCTGGAGAATATGCAAGAGTAACTCGGACTTAGGATGACGAATTTCCAGAAAGAAGTTAATAATTGTATTAATATTGAAACAGTAAATTCCATTTCAGGGATTCGGAAGTAGCAATGAATTTATGTTACATTTAATATTAATAAAAGCAACAGGCAAGAAAGTGAACAAATACAACTACAAAAGGAAATACTAAAAACATTTTAGCCACACAGTCCAAATTGGCAGACATTAGGTCACAGAGCAAAAGGAAGTGTCTATCCAATGACAACACGTCTGCTGAAGTATGGGAATTCGGGTCATTGGGACTTTCCAAACAAAAAACCCTGCGTATATAATCCCAAGAGGAACACTTTCATGTCTTCCTATAGGAAGCCGTATTCGGAAATGCTAATTTTGAATGAATACTTTGTACTGATCTCTTTAAAAAGGTGAAGCTTTTAAAATAAGAAATTGTGTTGAACTTGAAGAAATTGCTTTTATAATTCAAAAATTGGATCTACAGGCAATTTCTTCCCAACATGCAGCAGTAAAATGTTCAATAGAATTTCCTCTGGTCCTAAACATGGCAATGGAGGTCTATTATGTCATGTTTATATAAAAAGAAGGCAGTAGAGTTCCATAAAAATGAGAAATTAGGGTTATTTAGCGTACATTATGTTTATTGTGTTACATTACCAGAATGCTAACATTTTTGTGTTTAACTACTGAAAAAAACTGATGACTGACACCTTAAAGGCTTGGAAAAGGTTAATTCACTAGAAAATGGATTAATTTATATGATCTGTAAATGAAATGATTGCTCTCGCAATGACCTTATATCATCCTGTAACATCCATAACTGCTAATTTACCATCAGGCTTATATATACATATATATAATTTTAAGACTTAGAATATCTCAGTAAATTCAACCAGAATGCAATTTATCAAATGAATAAATTAAATTATAAAAATTGGATTTGCATCAAATATTTTTTTTTCTTGCCCTAGAATGCATTTGACAGACTTTCATTTAGAACATCTCTACTCTAACCTGGTGTCAGGTCCATACTCAATCAAAAAGTGCAAATATAATCAAGGTGATTCTATTCAGCTACCAAAGTCTCGTGGGAAATAAATAAACAAACAAAGGAATGCAAAGAAACTGTCTGGGAAAATCTGGAAATCAGTTCACTGAATGTACAATTGCAAATGTCAGTTGTTTCTCCATAGTGAGACTTCAAAAGTATCGACAAACACTGTTTTAATTCACATCCACACAGTCAGTTCTAAGAAGTATTAGCATTGTTGGGTCAAAGAATATAAGTAGTATTATAGTATTAACATGACAAAAGAACAATAGGCAAAATCACTCTCTAGTTGAATCTCAATTCTGTAGTAGAATGTATCAGTTTTGTATTTCACTTCTATCCTAATGGATCTGATTTTTCACAAAGGACTATATAATTCAAATTTCATTTTCTAATCTTTTCCCTTACAGTAAAATACTTCAGCATTACTTTAACAAATATGCAGAAACAAAAAGGGGGAGTAAATTGGTTTTTTGTTACCAGAAGTTTTCTGGAAGAGTCTGATTTCGGCAAACCAGTCTGTAGTGTTTTGAACTGTATGTTCCCTCAGCAGGGCACCAGCAGCAGAAGACATTTGCATTCCACCTGAAGGAATATATTAACACTTGAAGTATTTTCAAAATAATATTTTCAAAATGCCTCATGTCTGAGAGGTAAACTATTTTCTAGAGTGTATGTTGACATCTCTGGATCTAAAGTAATAGGAAAAAAGAGCCAAAACAGATACATATTTTCTCGTGTCCTCTGCCACCTCCATTACTCCATAGGCAGAAATTCTGATTATTCTTTTATTCTGTACAGTCTTACTGACCCACAAAGGCTTCACAGCTTTTTAGTAGGTTCAGTGTGACTCAAGCAGCTACACTTTCAAATGGGGCAAATGCCAGAGACAGATGTGAAGACTTTTCTCCTCTCCCTAAAGACAAATTTTGACATAACTTTTAAAGTAAATTGAAGCTGTCACTACCTTTTTTACAACTCAGTCTACATAACCATTTAAAGTGAATCAAGCTCGTCTTTAAACCATTTATTAGAAGAAAGGCAGTTTGAGGTATTAGGAAGCAGAAGGGACCCTTTTAGCTGGGATTGTGTTATGAAAGAATAAACAAAGAGGAAATTCTGATTTGGCTTTCCAGATATGAGGTTTTAAAGGGATGTAGTTGACGTGTATGTGAAGAACTTTCTAATGCTTTATTTACGCATCTCTGTCAAAAAAAAACAAACCAAAACAAAAGCAACCACAACCAAACAAAAAAAAAACCCCTGAAGTCGGTATTTGGTACTTGCAACTGGGTTATGTTGGGGAATTTCTGAAGATGATACAGACATAAGAGTAAAAAAATGCAATTAATGACATGAAGGTGCACTAGCATTTCAGCTGACATTTCCATACATGATTTATACTTTGCCCACTAGTCAGATGATGGATCAGTCAAACTATTTTAGCCTGGAGCACAAAAAAGTGAAAATGGTGTATGTCCTCTGGCTTAGAGCTTTCCCTGGGGTGACTTTGAAAGTGTTTTCTACACTTTAAAGAAAAAGTAAAAAGGGAAAATAATAGGTTATATAAAGATAGAATTCAAAAAAAAAAAACAAACAAACCAAACAACAACAACAACAAAAAAAAACCACACAAAAACCCCCCAACCAAACAAAAAAACCCAAAAAACCAAAACAACAAAAAACCGCCAAACAACAGTGTTTTAATTTTTGCAACTGTTGCGTAAGCTTATTGAAAGAAATATATTTTTAAAAAGGCACCTGAATTCAGAATTGAGGTAAGGGGCAGTTTGATCTTTAAACATGAACGCAAGTCTGTTATGGTAGGATTGTTTAAATGCCATGTTTTTCGTCTTGTTTGACTATTTTTCAGGCTTTAAGGCATTAATTTGAAAAACAGAAGGAAAAAAACAGCTTATATTTGGTAGGGAAATGTAGTGATTGAAGCCTGAGACCAACAAACCTCAGCTTGACCTGTTGAAATTACCAAAAAGAGAAAGGACTTGAAAAACAAGAAAAAAAGATGTAAGAGAGAAAGACAGAAAAAGTCACAACACCACAAAGCTTTCTTCTATTCCCCCTGGGAATAAAGTTTTCTAAATTTACATACTGCAAAACAGCAATCATGCCAAGTGAGGTCATTTTCTTAGGTTAGAGAAAACAAATCGTTTTCATCATGGCAAGGGAGTTCTTGCCCCCCTGTTTGCTGAGTATCAAAGCACCCAGCGCAGAATGTCAGGAAGAGGATTGTCTCCTGTAAAAGTGCCAACAGTGAAAAGCCATGCAAGTTCCAGGTAAAAACTCTTTTGATGTGGTGAGGCTTCTAACAATCCAATCTAAAACTCAGACTATTATTAAATCAAGGGAGTAGAAAATATTCACATCTATTGCTGGAAGGAATACTGTGAAATGCTGTTCTGCACATTCTATTGACTATCAAAGTTCCACAGAGAAGATCTGATTGAACCAGGAACTCTTCCCCATTTTGATCAAAGCTAAAAGCAGCAGAAAGAAAAAGAGAAATGAAGAGAAAAAAACAAACCCTGATGCAATGGACAGTGCAACAAAACTGCTAAAAGCATCAAGTAAAAATCAATCCCTTTTTTCCACAAATACTCTTAAGAGTCTGGATCCATACAGCAAAATATTAACAGCGTGTGATTTTTGGTGTAAAGATGTGTTATGCTCTTTTTGTCTGAAAGTTTTCTATGACATCTACAATAGTAAAAGAATACATAGGAAAGAATTCTGCAGTTCTGTCAAAAACATGCACTGAAGTTCACGTCTTAAGAGCAAACAGGGAACAGATCTTCATTACCAGATGAGTTCATTTAGATTCATTTTTATGTGATGTAACTTTAATTAAAGCAAGTTTTCTTTAATGAATTTAAAGATCAACTATGCAGGAGCGAGATTGTTTTGGACTTTTATCAAATGCAGATTTAGCTGCCTCCTCGTATCTTTGGGGATTTTGAAATTTTAAACTAGTCTGAAATTTCTTTAGAAGTCTTTAAGTGTATTTTGGTAACATTATTAATAGAGTGTCTCTAATTACTGGGTGCTTTCAATAGAATTATGGAAATGTTCCTGGTACACAGTATTAATTTCTTCCAGTACTTACAAGTTTGTGCACTGATGTCTCACACATTCTAACGCTCTCCACAAATGCAACCAGAAGTGGGCTGAAAACCTGTATGATTTAGAGGGAGAAAGAAGATCAGTGATGAGGTTTAACTGTGATGCTTTCTCCAGCTTTAAAACATATCCAGTCTATGCAATTGTGTTTGTTTGTGCAGTGGTCTCCATTAAACTTTCCTAACCTTCACAGTATCTGTCTTTTGGAAGATGTGACAAAGGTTCATCTATGTTTAATGATAAGTAGAATCAAGCAATAGTACAATACTGTCCTAGTTCCTGTAGAGATTTGGGAAATGCGTTTTTATCAATTATGAATTTGATATAAATATAAATACCTGGGTTTAGGGCAGCCTTTCCCTCTAGCTCTTATCTAAAGCTTTATTATTTCTTATTCCCAGAGGCAAAATAACATACCTGTGAAGCTTGGCACGTTTCTGAAAAAAAAAACCATCAAATCACCCAAAGAAGTTGTTTACTTATATCCTGAGTTTCAGGACTGAAAAAATTGTCAAGCCTGTGATTGTTTATTCTGTTTTAGGAAGAGAAGATTGAGTGGAAATGCACACCAGCCTTAATGAATAACTCAAATAAGATTTCAGTTGTAATCATCAGGGGAGTTTTTACCCTTTCTGTGCGCAAAAGTAAAAAAAAACCAAAGTGTTGGTTTTGGTTTTTCTCAGACTAGAAAGAAAATAGAGAGGAGTAAATACATTTCTATCCAAGGGAACCATATATTAGCCTCTATTACAGACATCCAAAATTGACTCTTGACCCTAATTTCTATAGAAAATAGGAAAGAGAAAGGAAAAAAAAAAAAGGGCAAATATATTTACTTTCTATTTCTCTGCATTTCTATAGATAGATATGTCACCAATGAAGATTTTTAAATTCACAGTAAGCAACTGGGTATAAAACAATGATCACTGGAATATCAACCATTCGCCTGGATTGTGCAGATCCTGTTATTTCAAATCAGTTGAGCAATTTTGCACATGCACCCATAATAATTTACATTTGAGCAAACATGCAAGGCATTTACTCCCGAGTCATGTACTAAATGCAAGACAATGGCAAAATGATTTAATGGAGTGTTTTACAGAAGAAGCTGACTTCTCAGTTAGTTGTGTGACTGCAGTATTGCTCTCAAGATTATCTGAGATCTGAGCAAATATGACAAAAGAAGTTCTGCACTCAGTTCTCTCCAGCAGTATTTACACAATTTTAAGGCTCAGTTTTCTTATACATTTGGCTGAGCAATTTTAATGGAACAGTCACATACTTGGAAATGACTGCATTATCCTGACTCCATAAGTCATCACCTATCAAACAAGCTGCATTAATAAATTATATAGATACTGAATAACAATTTCAAATCAAAATCCATTGGTTTGAACCATCTCCATGGTGACTTAAACTAAGCATTTTATTTTGCAACCATAGGCAATGTGGCCTATTACAGTTACTAGGGATAACCATTCATAAAATAAAGGAATGCAAGAGCATTACACTGCACACTGATCTGCCTGCTAGAAGGAAAACATGTTGGAATACTAACATACACTTGGGGGGTGGTTCAATAGAAAAGCTGCAAGTACTGCAAAATATATAGCTAAAGAAATCATATAAAAAGGAATGTCAGGGAGCTGAGCCTTACAACCTCATACCAACCCTTATTTTGATATAATGATGAAATAGAGCATTCATCTGGTACCTGAGAACCTTTGCCCCATCCAAAAGTCGTGAGAAGGTTTTGTGCACTCAGTTAATATTCCTTTCTGACCGGGGAGAGGTGGAGGGAATTAATCAGACTGTTCTAACCAATATTCTTTAGGCTGGATCTCTGCTGTGGGGCAGAGCTGCTCCACTGTGCCCAGCAGAGCCTCAGTTCCTCAGCACTCCCTGGGTCCACAAAAGCTCTAGGTCAGAAAAAGACACGTTCACCATTTTGGTTGGCAAGCAGGAGGGAGTAGGAAGTGCTCCAGCTGGTCCCCTGGTGGTGATGGCCAAAGAGCTGTGAATTGTGCATATTCACTGCAAGTGGACACAGGGAATAAACCCCCTGGAACCACAGGAGGGTGGCAATGCAGGCTGCCATGCAAGCAACTGGGAATTTTGAAAATAAACCCAGTAATTTTTTATAAGACTCTAGAAAATTACTTGTTGTAATAGAAAAAAAAATGTTTTTAACATTTTTTTCAGCTCTGCTCAGGAGTTTTATTGGTTTGAACTCTGATTTGCAGAGCTGACTGGTTTTTGTTCAACAGATGTAAAGCAGTACGATCTCCCCTCTGCTCTGAAGACAATCAGATATTTTACAAAATCACTTTAGCCCAATCCCCATATCTATTGTTATGATCCATAAAAACAAGAATACCTCCTTATCTGTGGAAGAGTTTAATTAGTAGGAAATGTTACATTTAAAAAAAGATAATATATAATTAATAACTCAGCAAAGGTGGACAAAGAAGAGAGACCAGTCTTTGTACATCCTTAAAAGCATTTAACACGCTATTCATCTAAAATTAATGATCAAACTGTGTAGTAATAAGTGGAAGAAAAGCTCAAAAGAAATCACTGACTGTATTTTTGTTCTCTTATTCTCACAATGAAAGGTTGTTTCACTGGCTGTCTATGGCTTCTTGCTGTCTGAATTATTTTTTTTAATTAAGAGCTACACTATCATGTTTAAGAAATATATTTGTCAAGGATTCTTTTTTGCCATTTCTAAGTATGTTGACAAAGAACAAATTATTAATACATAAAAGATTTATAAATTTGAGATTTGGGAAAGTATTTAGAGGGAGAAAGCATGAAAGAGGGATTGTTTTCCTTTTAACAGACATTCCAAAAGTTCAGATTCTAGATTTAGGAAAGATTCTGTAGAACTACAAGATGTCTTTTGGGGTACCAATAAATGACAGAGAATTTTGTATTCACAGTGAGGACAAGAAAACAAGCATTATGTTGATTTCTCAGCTCTACTGTGTAACAGACCTTGTATATAATTATGGGAATATTTCAGCAACAATTCTCTTAATTTTTGAGGTAATTTGCTAGTGGAATAAATATGCAAGCAGAGTTTATTCACACTGTTTTGAACAAAGACCCTGAAGGCGTTTGTTCTTGGGATGGATTGACTGAATATAACCCAGAAAACATAAATCAAACAGAACAATTATGGTTAAGCCTGGTACACAAAGTGGCACACAGGTTGTGCAGGCTTGAAAAGTGCAAGTCTCCTTATCTCATTTGTGATCCAAGGACGACAGAAGCTGCAGATGCAGATCATATGGAAATGAAGCCAAGTTGTATCTATATATATTTCTTACAACTGAGTGAGGAATTTATGGAATTCCCCAAGTGGCCAATGGTTTTGACTACTCTCTATTATGAGAGTTTTGTATTGGGTGTAGTGGAGGTCTCAGCTTTGGAGGAGTATTCAGTCCCTTAAAGACTGTCAATACACAGTAGCTGATGACCTTATTACAAAGATACTTTTGTTGGTAAGAAGCAGATGGGACATTTTAATCCAGATTTCATAATTTTCTGTGATAGGTTGAAAAGCCATAGCAATTTTCTTTGCATCTTTGCTTTTTTTTGTTTGGTTATTTGTTTTAAATAGGAGGCTTCATTGCCTCAGCCCGTCAACAAGGAAAGAAAAGGCATTAAAAGAAAAAATAGGGGAAATTTTAGAAATATTACAACACAGCCAGTCTAAAATCATTCAATTGATTTGGTTCTGGTTCTTTATGGATGTAAAGTTAAAGTCAAACTTATTAAAAAATAATTGTAATTTAAAAAGTTTAAAAAATATTGGATACTTTATTGCCAATTCTGATTAACTCTGACTATTGCAATTTCAGGATGAAGATTTGAGATTTAAGAAAGGCATAAATATACATCTCTCACAACTCAGTTAAAGAAACCAAAAAACAGGTGAACAAAAACAATGCAACAAAAGCAATCAAACAACCCAATTAAACTGTTAACATTTTCTTTCTGAAAGATTACTTTTGGAACTTGGTTTCCTAAAAGAGCTCGAATCACTGCTATTCCAGAAGCCTCAAATAGAAATACTTGATGAGGCAAAGGAGAAACACTGTGATAATAACAACAATAATGTAATATATAAAAAATATATAAGAACAGAGCTATGAGGAGAAAGCAGAGAATTGGGGAGGAAAAAGGGAGAAGCAGAGAGCAAGAGAGAACATGCATAGGTGAGTAATGGATTGTCCAAAGTCAGGTTTAGCAAACAACATAAATTACCTTTCCCCCCTACCCCTTATTCAGTATTTTATTTACGCCTTTATTTTTATTTTATTTGCTAATCTATATCTTCAGCAACACACCACCACATCCAAGACAGAGGAATGCTACTTTGGCCAACACTGGATACCACAAGGATATTTAAACTGCCAGTTTCAAAACCACATAAGCTTCACTCGAGCCACTATTTACTCCACTTGACATTCTTATGTTGATATACTGTTGATGCAATCCATGAATGCAATCCTAAATTTCATATTTTGGGGGTCTGTCTATTCAGCTCAGTTCATAAACAGTTCTGGTGTTCAACTCACTCTATTTATGTAAGATTTGGGGTAGAAGAGGGAGATACTTTCATTTTTCAGGAAATACCATCAAAATTTCCCAGGCTATAAATAAAAGATGAAAGATAATAACTAGAGTTGCAAATTCCTTCTTGATACATCCCTCAAGACAGGTTTTTTTATTATGTCACCAAGTAAAAGGAGTTCAAAACCTTATTAATTATATATATATATTAATATAGTAGTTCAAAAACCATAATTATAAAAATGGATATAGAACTTCAGTTCAATAATGAAACAAATGCAAACTGAAAACTAAAAAAGTTTACCTAAAATCTTTTGGTGAGCTTGGTCTTCTGTTTCCACAGTTTTTCTTCTTTCTCACCTTACTACAGCATCAGTAACTATTCAGCAGTTAAAATTGATTTGAAAAATTCCTCAGTTACAACAAATTTTAATTGATTATTTGAAAGCAAATTCAGGTACTGGGAAGAAATGTGTTATAGAAGACAAAAGAACATGAGAAATCCAACTTCTTTATGGTTTCATCAAATCATTCAGGAAATGCACAAGTCTGATACTGTCTTTAATTATCTCAATGGAGTTACAGAAGTGGAGATTTTCATCCCCCTTTACTTATTTGATACTAACAGATAGCACTCACTTTTTAAGCTTAGTAACCTAAGTAAAAGCCTTTCCCAAAACCAGATTCTGTGGGACTTTCTAAAGAAACCTTCTTTACAGGAAATCAGTATCCCTGTGGTGATGGGGTTTTCCCCCAGGGTCTTGAAGTTCTTTTTGTTCATTTGAGTGTGTGAAAATTCAGAGTACTGATTTATACACATAAAATTCAAGTTTTCTGAAATTAGCAAAAGCTTTTGACATCAATGTCTTTGCTTTTTACTTTTTTACCTGTGAAATGGAAATAGTACCCTTCCATCTCCAAGAAGCATTCTGAAAGTGCATTCATCAAATTAATGCCTAAAAAACAACTATACATTTCATTGATGAGAACCACATAACAGACAATGAAGTGATTAACAGTTCCTTCCTCAGATCAAAGCCCTTGTGGTATCCAGTAAGCCAGTCAGACAAACAACAATTAACAGTAAGAATTAAATGAAATATTGAACTTCTGCTCATTGAGTGAATTACATTATCTCAGTGTACAAGAGAAAGCACTGAGTTTATGTTAAAAATAGCATGTGTATGTAATTACACTGGGTCAGAATCCACTCACACAAGGAAGCAAACAAAGTTGCACTGGCAACATTAATTTTGCTGTGTCATAACCTTTAAGTGCTTGCCTTTGCCACCTTTAATTATGTACTGCGTTGTTTTTTTTTTCTGGGCATATTTAATCCAAAATTACAATTACCTTCAGTAATCACGCGCTGTTGTTTTTCTGGAATTTCAGCAGTACTCAGTTGCTATACAACAACTGTGATCATCTCAAATTTGTTGCATTCATATTCTCCCTCAGAACAAAACCAGCAGTAAACAATTCCAGCTTAATTACTCAAAAGGTGTTTGCACTGTAAATAGTTCCCTCTCTGCTCACATTTTTCTTCTGATGACACTGGACCCGTGCACAGAGCAGTAGAAACAATTGATTAGCACGGTGATAGTTTCTAACAAGATGTAATCGGGAAGAGATACTGTGACGCTGAGATACTGCCTTCCACCAACAAAGGCAATTTCATGCTGCCCAAGAACAGGCAGCACGAAATAAAGCTGGGAAGCTCCTTGGAAAATATGCACTCCACTACATTGCTGACAGAACAGGAGTGCTGTGCATCTGAACAGTAATGTTCACGTGAACGTGCACACAACATTCTCACACAAAAGAACAGCACACATTTCCAAATACACAAATCAAGATGCTTAACACCAAGTAAATCCTCGCGATGCCCCAGTTGTCCAGAATTTATTTGGAAAACTTGGATCACCTCTCAGCTCACACTTAGATAGTAAAATTTATTTTCCACAAAATTAAAGAAAGCAGGGAAAGAAAATGTTTCATTAGGTTTCTTGCCTTTTAGTGCCAGAGCCAACTCACTCTACTCCATTTGATCTGAGCTACTGAACAGCCTTTATCAGCAGTACATGATGGTGGCTTCCTTTAGATCTGCTTTTCTGTATGTGACTCTCTAAAAACACAGTACAGATCAATCATATTGCCTTTAACCCTCAGCC
This sequence comes from Cephalopterus ornatus, assembly GCA_013396775.1. Lineage (NCBI taxonomy): Eukaryota > Metazoa > Chordata > Aves > Passeriformes > Cotingidae > Cephalopterus > Cephalopterus ornatus. The sequence goes on along the minus strand of VZRE01008318.1, from coordinate 322,773 downwards.
TGCCTGCATCCTGAGCTAAAGAAGGGATTTATAAAAATAAGGTAGAAAAGACAGTGAGCCAGCTGAATATTCGGGGATTCTTCAGTGTTTGAGAGCTTGGGGTAGTTTTGTGTCCCTATTTTATTTCCTCAACATTTCAGCTAAAATGTTTATTCTTAGGTAAAATAAAATATAGATATATTTTTATTTTCTCTGACAAGCATAAAGATTTTAATCATAACATTATATAACATTATGAAAGCACAGGAGCAATCTTTTTTAATTAATGCCCTAAAGTACATTCTTCTTTAGTACATCACAAAGAAAGCTTGTCATTTAGGATGAAACTTGCTGAGGAATAAAACCTTTCTTGATGTTACCCCATCTATTTCATGCAGTGTTCTGAAAATATTTTTTCCTCTAGTCCATGCAACTTATAAACTATCTACATTAAGTGAAACTGTATTTCATGACACCATAAATAAACAGAGAGAGCAGTGGATGGCTTGATTAAGAGGCAGTCAGAGAGCTGTAGTTGTGACACCCAAGGAGATGGTAAGACACCAATCTTAGCAGGAGGTATGTGCCAGAGGCAAAACTGAAGCTGTTGGGTGGGAGACATTCCTGCTACCCTGAGCATGTCCCAGAGCAGAGGGACAGCTTGTATGGGACCAAAAAGAAGGCATAGATAAGCGAGAAATTTTTGGAATGCAAGGGATCTATATAGAAGAAACTGGCCTCACATGAACCCAATTAGAGCAAAGCCTCTGGCACTTTTAACTGCAGAGATGGGGGCAGTAATTACACAGAGGCCAGAGGATTCATGGAAGTGGACTGCTGCATACACCAGACCACTAGAAAATTTTCATCTAGGAGTTCATGAGGAACAGCTGGTGCAGATTTGGAGCAATTTCAGTATAGTGTGAAAGTTGGATATTGATCCTACTTAGTCAGCACGACAATTTAAATATCCACCAATAAAGCAACAGGAGTATAAATAAAACAGATTATAAAGCTGGAAGGAGATTTCACATTAAAGAAAAATCCAAATAGTTTCCTTGGGAGGGGTGCTATTTAAGTTACAGGAAACAGATGTATCTATAAAGGGCTTCTGTTTTTTTTTAATTATAAAGTATGTAATGGCATGTTTCAGAAACTTCAATAATAATTATTGACATTTCACATCTTTGATACTTGCTGGTTTTTTCAGTAGCTGAAACTTACTTACATGCAAATTTTGATCCACAGTAATCCTTGTATCAGTTCATCAATATATTAATCTGCTGTTGACCAAAAACCCTATGTTCCCATTTTGAATTACTCTAGACTCCACTCTTTCTGTTCCACCATACAATTTACTGTTCTATGCTCTGATATATTTTGTTCTTCATTTAAAATTAGGGCTTATAGCTATAGCCAAAGACTATAATACTAAGAAAGATCAGAACTCAGCTGCAAAACCAAGAAACACTAAAGACAGTTCTGTAATCTCACAAAACGCTTCATTTTTACATGGCTTTCCTCATATGCTGTGACAAGAGACTCTGAGTCAACAGATACGGGTCCCTCCCTCTGGAACAGCAATTATTTACCATGAATAAGTCTGTTGTAAAAGTCTCTTCTCACCAACAATTACATGTCATGCTTTTATTGATGTCTCCTCCTCATCCTGGAAGTGGGATAGAGTGAGACAAACTTCTTAGAGCTTTTGAATAGACAGCAGGGGCCAAATTAGATACACACAGTACTACAGGTTATGGTTTAATCCATTCAGAGATAATCTGTGGACTTTCTATGAAACAGAAGAGCCAGGGCTTGACAGCACAAGGTGAGCCCTCATGGGAGGGACTAAAGATGAAGCTAACAACAACTACAGTAGCGATTCATAGTCCTAATGTGGAAGGAAAAAAGAAGATTAACTTGTGTGGAACCAAATTGATAGATCTTAGATCTATAAAATTAAGAAATACCTATATGAAATTTGAAGATGCTTTACTGTTGCATATTTTAAGCGGTGTGGCTTGATGGTGTAAATTAGTTAAAATCCGCGTCCTGGAAATGTCAGATTATATACACTATATACTCAGCAAATCTTGTCACTGTCTACTTTTCCTCCATCTGATGCAAAGCCTTAAAAATATGTATATGCTGAAACACACAGACATATTTTAAAACCTACCCAGAACTTGGTACAAAACAAGGGTCATAGAGTCTGGAAGGAAAAACCTTGGCAGGTTTTCTTAATCTGTTTTGATGTTTCTGTATCCAACCAAATTAATTCACAAAGAAAGGACTAACAAAGTGCGTGTAAGCAACCAGTACTCTAAACATCTCCCCCAGAAAGAGGCGCCTCAGAACTGCTTTTGAAGTAGCAGTTTTAAGACACTTGATTTGGTTCTTTTTACAAATGATATAAGAACACAGGACAATAAACAATCTCTAGTAAACACTATTTGGAGATATATTAAATATAATGAGCTGCTTAAGAATTATTTTTTGTCTCCCAGCTGGGTTGAAATGTAGTGATTCTTTTCTACTTCTACTTTCTTGTGAAGAGCAGCAAAGACAAGCAATTAGTACTCTGAGCAGCGGAAATAACAAGACCTGGCCTTTTTTGAGCTTATGCATCATTTTGGATTTATTCAGCTCCCTCAGATCTACAACCCATCCCTTTACAAATCATCTAACTCCAATTGCCTCATTCTCTCTCTCTCTTCTTTTTTGTAAACTCTCATCCCATTCCGTGTATACTAACAATTTCTTTTTAGCCTGCTGAGTGACATATGCCATGTTTTAGTTCGCAGCTTCAAGTGCACGGACTGATTACCAGGCTGCTGCTTCATCATTCTTGCAGAAGCATTACCTCTGAATTACTGGCAAGCAAAACAAATAGCTTTAGAGCATGCACATGTCTGAGTCAGAGTCATGTAGACTTTCCCAGGATCCCATGCCCCAGATCTGTGCCTTCTTGGCAAATGTGGCTGAAATCGGCCAACACGTATCAAAGTTAATGGTGGGTAGGAGGATTAAAAGAGATGAGGAACAAATAACAGTGATCAGGAAACTAAAGAAAAGACTGGATAAGATGTAGAAAATCAAGAAAAAAAATACCAGTTATTTTTCAGAAAACACATTTATAGCAACTACCTGATTCACAAGTGACACAGGTCTACTCCGGCACATAGTAAAAGAGAATGAAAAGCATTTTTTGATATTTGCTTTCCTGTATTAATTTTTTCATAATTCTCCACACCTCAAGATTGCTAAATGGAAAGCAACCTTCTCCTTCCATCTGAAGGCTTCTTTCAGGCAAATATTTGAATTTAACCTCAATTCCCTTCTGCTGTGATCCTGGAGTCACACAAGAACTCAAGTATATGCTGAAAGGTACTTTTCTAACTAAAAAATGTCATTCTTAAATTAGGATGACATTGTCAGTGCTTCCCTGGGCTGACAGTTAGGTCAGAGAGTTGAAAACTTGAAGGCCTAGCACAATAAAGTATCATCACTGAAATAAAAGTAGTGAGAGGTATTTGAGGTCTGCTAAACATTTTCCATGGAGTTCTATGTAGTTCAGTGTTTACAAATTCACAATAAGTTGTGTTTTCAGAGAGAATTATAGAGATAATACACATTTTTCTTCATGCTTATATTTGTGATAAGAGTTTTCAACTGCAGTTACAATCAAATCGAATAGACTAGCTAGCTTATAAAAGGCACACACTTTACACATTTCAGAGTTCTGACTGAATACCAGATGCAAAATCAGTAAAAATGCCTCTTTAATGATTGCCAATTGAGATCTGTTTAAAGTGGTTTCAATTTCTCATCTGCAGACTGGCTGCTCATTCTATTTGATACTAGCACTATATTACTAAAATTTACAGCAGTTTGCTATTTACTAAAATTCTAGCAGCATTATATTGCTCCTGAACTCTATCAGAATTAACACCCACTTGTGCTATTCAACTCCAAAGATGGAAACATTATCTTGCCTGAAAGTCAGTGAGAATTAAATAATACACAAACAAACAACATGTCATTTGAATACTGGAATAACATTTTAATATTTTCTTGCTGGTGTGCAAAGCTAAAAGGACTGTGTTCGATTTAAAAGCACTTTGGTATATTCAGGCAAGGCTGAAGATGACAAGATCTAATTATCTTATGAATGCTGTGGCACTGACTGAGGGCAACTGAAAAGCCTGGTAGGACAGAGGGCTGGAAATTTGACCAGAGAAGCTGTGGCTGCCCCATCCTTGGAAGTGCTCAAGGCCAGGCTGGACAGGCCTTGGAGCAACCTGGGATAGTGGAAGGTGTCCCTGCCCACAGCAATGGGACGGAACAAGATGATCTTTAAGGTCCATTCCAACCCAAACTATTCTCCGATTCTAAGAAATTTGCTTTTCCCCCAAATATGAGACACATAACTCCCCCAAAAAAGTTAAGTTATGAGAAAAAAAAATTTACTTTTTGGCAATTTTGCAAAGCATCAAGCTGAAATAGTTAATTTCGGTTCAAAAAGAAGTTTCCTGGAAGGAAAAGGGAAAGAAAAGTGTTTTAGACCTGCTCAAGTGTTCAAATTATCTGAGTTTTTTTCCTTTTAGAAAATCTAAAAAATACTCTTCATTTCCTTTAATTGGCAGTGTCCACCAAAATAGCTAGTAACTGATTTTCTAAAACAGTATAACCTAAATTCCAAAATCTGTGGTGGGAAGTCATATACAGCATATTACTGTGGAATTTAAGTGCGAGTGTGCTCTGTGAACAAACATTCAGAAAGGAATTTCTAAATTATTTCCATCTACAATGGAAGACTAAATCATCATTCCTCAATTTCACTACGCACCAGTGACAATGGCACGATTCTCCATTTCTGAGACCCAAACTAGTCCTTTCAAAGCAAGGGAAGAGGAAAAAGAGCAATGAAACTGGAAATTTTTTATGCATGTACTTCAAAACATTACCTGTATATCAACATTTCAGCATTAACAGTGGAAACAATTGCTCAATCTGACCATGAAAACAGTCCATTTCTTCAAAGTTAATAACGAGTAAATGAGCATATTCGTGAATTTCTGTAACTTGTGAAAGTCTTTATATTCAGCATTTTAAGTAAAATTTATAAAAATAAAGGCACAGTAACAGAAAAAAACACCTGAAAATATCTCCCACTGTGTTGCTAATAACAGTTCTATGGTAAATTAACTGATTTTTTTTTTCTATGTATTTAACAGCTTCTAATTCAATCCGTACCAGTTTTCTCTGTTCTCTAAACGCAGATTGCTGAGTGGTGTAAATTAGTTAGAAATACCAAGCAGCACCCAAATAAAAAGGATCATTATTAACATACAGTGAACAGCTGTGCCATTTGATAAATTGGTTTTGTTTCTAACAGTGCTCCTATCAAAACATTTTCTGGATTGGAGAAGGCTTTTCTCTTTACAGGACTGTCTTCTGCGAAGACGTAAATCTGTTCTACACATAAAGGTCAGGAAAAGCCAAAGAGGAAATTATCTATAATTTTGTAAGAAAATAATAAAGTTTGTATTGGATTGTATTAATAATATTTTATTCAACAACAAAAGTAGTAATACAGTTCAAAGAATTAGTGTAGGAAGTCACCATTAGATTCTGATAGGGGCTAAAAATTTTGCAGGATGCCTTTCTACTTATAATTATCACAATTTAAAAAATGTTACTTTCTTTACCTTCCTGACAAAATTTAGAGCTATTGAAAACTGCTAAATTAATGACCGTCACACTTCCTCTATTGAGGTGTTGTAATCTTGAATTAGAAGAGATTGTATGAAAAAAGTAAATCCTGAGAATTCAGTTTTTCAGGAATATCACACACCAGTCTATGCTTCATTTTCAGAAGTGATTGATGATCTAGAAATCTGATTCTAACCTGAAATTAATAAAATACAAACTGTCCCATCAATAAAAGGTGGAAGCTTAAATCAACATGAAAGAAGCTATCAGAGTTTTAATTTCCTATGCTCATGGATAACCATCATCATGGATGTCTTTTGAATGAGATCCAGCTTACGCTACTGAAATTGCACCCCAAATCCAGATGTTATATAAGAAATCACATAAAAAGTTATTTCAAAACACACTGGTCATAGATCCAATTAACTGCCAGATGTTCTGTGTCATCACTGCTCTGCCTACTTCAAACCCACCACCAGTATCAAAACTTGATCAAGGGTTAAATTCAATCCTATTTGCTAAACTGCTTAAATACTAGCTTCTTGTGGTTTAGCCATAAAACTACCTGGAACTGAATGGAGAGTTCCAGATTGTCTCACCAAATAGGGACCAGATTTTCAATTCTTTCAGCTATAGCTACTCGCCTGAACTATGAGACTGAGCTGCAGAAACCTCTCTGTTGTGTAGCCAAATTTCTATGGCATCCAGTCATAATGTTTTCCATCTTTGGTGCCAAATTGACTTTGTGCATCAACAGAGTGAATTCTGAATAAAGAGTTGTTAACTTAATTCTAAGCTACAATTTCAGCACAGAATACAGTGATTTACCTGTATTACTCAGTTAATATGAGCAACTTGGTCATACTCACAGCGCAATCAACACACACCCACAATTACTGACACGCTAAGCAAAGCTTCTCTAATTTACAGGAAAAAAACTCCTGCAAGGCTGTGTGGGGCTTAGTCGCCAGCTGAGGTTAAACCACAACAAAAATTAAAGCAAAATAAAAAGTCATGGTATTCACTTGGACTTCAGCTGTCATAACACATCCTAAATTTGGGACTTATTCATGTGGAACTGTTCTATTTCTTCTGTAACCGACCGAGAATTTTCAAGTTACAGGAATTATTTTCAGACAAGGAAAGGCATTGTTGCTGGATTTTTCTTAGCAAAATTTGGTATTGGACTTTTAAAACTATCCTTAATTTATATAATTACAAATGTGCAAAATAGTACCTCTTATGCCTTATCTCCCTCTGGCATTTGTAGTAAGCATGTGTGTGAATATAAGTACAGAATTTCAGTGGAATAGAGATCTCACTTATTAGTGAAATGCATCAAGTATAAAGGAATTGTCATAGGGAGACTTGTGACAATGTTTCCATTGACAGAGTCAAGATTCCATCATTCCATTAGTATTCATGAGATTTACCCACACAGCTCTCCCCATGTGTGACTGAAGGAATTTCCCCTTGAGAAAAGATATGGTAAAGGTTAATACCATCCATATGTGGGATTTTACTGTATTACCCTTACAAAAACAAACTGTGGAGGTCAAACCAGCCAACCAGGAACTGCAAAAACAGTAATTCTATTTTCCCCTTCTAGCTATTTTCTTTCATGCAAAAATCTGCTATTCAGGTACTTTTGGGGGGCGGCGGTGCGGGGGTGGAGTGAGAAGAGAAGGAAAAGGAAAAAGAAAAGAGCAGTTTTAAGGAAGCTCAAACTTCCAAACCCCCTAAGTAATGCTCTTTTGCCAGTAGTATCCTCAAGATTCTCAAAATTAAGATGCATTTTTTTCATATTTTTTGTCCCATATTTTCCTGTTACTACATTATATCTGGATGAAACACTACAACTGTAAGATTGCTTCATGGCATTCATTTTCCCTTATGAACATGAACACTTTTCTATATGCTCCAACCTGTACAAAATGCCAATGGAACTGAATAAGTATGATCACACTTACTACTTAAATAATTTCAGATACAACTGAAAATGTTAGTTTCCATTTCAGAGATGTGCTATGAAGTTATCCGTTTCTTAGGCTGGTATTCAATTTTTGAAACCTAGCAGAGGAAAAAAGAGCTTGCTAATAAATGACCTTTCTCTTTCAAATTATCTGTGAAGCCTGAACCTGAAATGATTCAGCCCACAGTATGAGGTTCACCTTTTAATTCCTATCTTTAATTACTCATTATATTATTACTCAACTTTCAGAGCTGTGGACTTGAAATAAAATCCAAAAAGTGTTTAATTGAGCTGTGGCTCTGTCATAGCACCACTAATGACAGCTCCAAGAGTTTGTGCTTTGCTGGCAATTTGATATGGGAACAAGAGTAGAATTTCAGCCCCTGGACCATGTGCACTGTGTGCACAGGGCTGACAGGAAAACATGTGGATAGGACATGAGGAGTCACTGGAACAACTGCTGAACAGGTGGGTATGTTTTAATTTCTTGACCCCCCACTGCGCTTTATTCCTTCATATTTTGATAGCACCGTACATCAGGCAGTATCTAAGCAAGAGAAAGTTTTGCTGGGGCAAAAAGAATTTGAACGCTCAGAAAACAAAAGGAAAATGAAATTTTTCTGCTTTCCTAGTAATAATTATGAAAAGATAGAGGTGGGCAACAAAGGGAAGAAGAAAATGTGTCTCCTGATGAGGCAAGCATAAAAAAAATCATGTGTTCTACATGATGCTGATAGCATCAGCTTTTACAAAATTTTTCAGTCCAACCCAGTCTCTTGATACACCAAAAGTAATTCTTCATCTACTGGCATTTCAGAAGAAACAAAGCTATGTACTTTTAAGTCTAAAACTAAGCAAGCACCAGCCACTTAGGATAGTTATATTTAGTTAATTCTGAAAGAAAAACAGCACACCCCTCCCAACTTTACACACATTCCCTTTCTGAAATAGGACTGAGACTTAACTACTCAAAATTTACAATTGTGCTGTCTGAAGCATGGTACCTCTGAACAAATAGAGAGAACAGTGAAAAACTTCTGCAGCAAGAACAAAGTCCTCAAAAGAAATAAACAAAGAGTATGAACATCTGAGAATCCATTCTCTGCACAATTATGTTCTGTACCATTACAAAAATGTCTATACAATGATCAATAAATTAGCAGCAAGTAGCACAAAGTACATAATAAAGATGCATTTAGAAAATAAAGCAAACGCAAAAACTAGATTATTTACTTAAAAATTCCACCTTGAAGTGGAAGCTCCATCTTTCTATGAAAGTAAAGTTATATATTACCTCTCAATGTGTAAATGTTCATCCATTATAGTAGTAAATACATTGAGGAAAAAATAAGGAAAATATATATGATGTTGCCACTATCTGTTCTCCAGTTTGTACAGAGAGAATTTGGAGAATAATTTCTAAAAGTGTACTCCATTCACATTATTACTCATTATTATCAACTAATAATGTTACATACAGTCTTCTAATTGACACAGAACGTTTTATTTACTGTTTCTTTGTCGTAATCATGTACCACTTGTCTGACTTTCCAACTCTAAATTAAGGAATATATCTAAAATTATTTCAGCTAATCCCAAATTTGAAGTGTCCAGGCAGCATTACCACAAAACTAAATGTGATTACATTAAATGCCACTGTTATTAAGAATAATCATTTCCAGAAGAAACAAAGATATTGTCATTTCTCTTCACAGACCCTTCAGTACGTGCTTAGGTTGTGCTGGTTTAGAATTCTAGTCCCTTTCCCGGTAGGACTGGGTAAACCCTAAATAACCCAGTCTGATCTCATCGCTGATGCTGCTTGGAGCAGGAGGAGGAGCTCTCTGACTAGAGACCTCCTGAGATTCCTTCTTACCCAAATCACCCTAGATGTTATATTAAATGTGATAAAGATAGGAACCTGGGAAAATGACAGGTATTAAATTCTTGCATTTAGCAAATAAAAGTGAATTATAAAAGATGAAAGGAGAAATGAGAAAACCAGAAGGACAGAAATGCAGGCAGTAGGAAAAACCCAACACCGAAGTATGCAGGAATTATGACACAAACTTAAATCTTTCACAATTTTATAAAACTCTGTATACATTTTGTAAATCTGACATTTACAAAGTGATAAAAACTGGAGGCAGTCTAAACTAAATTACATAAAGAAATGACAGATCTTCAAAAAAACAAACAAAAATCCAACCAGATCTACTGTATATATATACATATATATGTTTTCTACAAGAGAACTGAGGAAAGGTTGAATTGGCAATACAGGATTAGGTTGGAAAAATGTCCTTCTATTACTGGACTGATACAATGTTGACCATTTTTAACATCACTCAGCAGCTCTATGAAACAAAATTGATATAAAATTTATAATAGAAATTTCCCTACTGATGGTAAATTGCGTTCATTTCTTCTGAGATTCTCACAAGAATGATAGAAGATTGTCACAAGAAAAAGAAATTCAGATGGATCTCAAAAGCCATTGAAGAGAAAATTTCCAAATTCTTCTGGAAATATAAATTACATTTGAATCGCAATGTAATCTAGTAGAAATGCATCTCTTATGATAAAAAAATAAGGGGAAAATGCATCTCTTATGATAAAACAAATAAGGGGGGGAAAAATCACATGAAGAGATGCTTTTATAGGCCCCAGAGCATGTGCAAATAGTTCCATTACGTCGCTACATTTGTGTTATGAACAAACAAATAGTGCTGTGCTAAATTAGATCGTATGTGGTTTAAGAATGGTATTTGGATAATCATATATCAAGTGGGATCAACTGATCCCATTATAAAATAGCTGACTATTTTATTAGCTGAGTTCTGAACGCTTGGTGCATTTAAGACAGATAATATAGTCTGTAGAATGCAGCTTGCCTTGTTTTAGAAAACATACATGGACTAGAACATTCCTTGCTCATCTGTGGATCACAGAGACATTTAGCAAATGATTTCCTGTGAAGTGTGAGGACTGGCACTATTTCTTTCTACCTTACTAATCTAATGCAAGAAAATACTCAACATAATTCAGCACCCTGGAAACAATCCGTGTAAGGGTTAAAGAGCTGAGGACAAACAAGGTTGTCTGCGTAGAACTGACACCATCAGAGCCCTCTCGGATTTGTGTTTAAGACAAGGCTGGTGTCTTGTATCTCTGTGAAATAAAGTTGTCCTCTACTACTACTTCTGAAGTAGTTCCAATTTACACTCTAAAAACTCCATGTACAATACCTTACGATTGTATGTATATATATATCTAACTTAAAAGAGCATAAGTTTTTGGGGAGCATTACAAGACTTGTTCAAACTTTTGTTCTTTCAAGGGCTTCCTTCTGGATTTTTTCTTTTAATGTTAGTGTTATTTTTACTAAAATATTTCTTTTTTGGCACTTAAATAAGAACCTTAAAATTGGTGCTTATGAAGTTCTCTGTTCCATGTAGAAGATCCCGCAATTCTGTAAAATAATTTTACAGCTTAAGTAATGACATATGTGTCAATGCTTCATAAAATAATGCTTTTAACAAAAAAAATGGAATTGCAGAGACAAAAATAAGAGCATCCTCAAGTGAAAATGAAAAAGCAATAAATTAAAACCTTTTTACAAGTACTTCTCTTCATACTTTGTTTCTTATTCAGTAAATCAGCAATCCATGGATTTTTACCTGTAAAATACTGCTGCAGGAAATTGCTCAATATGAATTATAAAGAGAATAGTTTAGTTAATTAAAAGTTTGAGAAAGTAACAAGTTACTTAGACAACTAAATCCCAATTTGAAGGTAATTTATCCACTTTGCCTGTCTCATGAAAAATTAATGGGAAAAGGCTCATACATAAATCACTTTTGTAGATAAGATTTGGTTGGTTTAAAATGTGTTTTAACAAAATGATTTTGATTTTTCAGACTGAAATGTACTGTATCCAACAGGCTTTTTTGTGTCACCATATTCTGAACTGTTCCATTACTGTTGTAAAGACAAACTGTGCCACGACACAGTTTAATGACAGCATCGAATTAAAACTGGTGTAGCCAGTATCTTGGTAAACAATACCAGTTCAGTCCTGTGTTTCTTGAATTATCTATTTCATATCAACAGTTTTTCTCTGTTACAGAGGGTCAACTTTTATTAATGCAATGACTACATGAAGCTTACTTATTAGTAAAATGGAGAAGTAAAAAGCCCTTTGCATTCAGATTTAAATGCACAGTATGATAAAAATAAATATTTTATTCCTCCTCTTCCTCTCTGACAGAAATTTGATATTGTCTATAACAGAGTTTTGTATTGATTTTACACTCAGTTCTGTAACATTCCAACAGTCAACTGCTAGAAGTAAAAAATGGTGGGAAATCAAAACTTTTTTAAATCATAGACAACAACTTAAACTGTCTACTAAACTAGAAAATCAGTGAATAATGGCAACAGTTCACCTCAGAATCAGACTGCTGGTCTGAGAAATTGTATTGCTGGGGTTTGATCAGTCAGTGGATCTGTATCAGCTCTATTGCTCCACTATAAGAAGGCCATTCTAAAAGTAGTCTAGAAATACCAATAATTATTGCATTTTAAATATTTATCTAAAATTTGATAAACAAACATCGGTAAATAGAAAAGTGACTATGCAGTTTTTAAGGAAAGTGAAATATAATTTCTCATAAAAATATCTAAGATTAATATAAACATAATTATATAATTACATATTATCAATATATACATCTCCTCCCAAAAAGCTTGTCTTTTTTTATTTATATCAAATGATCTAATAAGACATATTACCTCTCCTTACAAATCCTGCCTCATTTACTCTTTAAAGCTCTAACCTGCCTTCTATTTAAAGCTTCCATATTCTTCAGGAAACGTCATTAAACACTCATTGAATTCTCTACCATTTCTGTCAATTTACTGTTTTGGTTAAGCAATGTTTGACACATTTACACTAATGATAAACCTTTTTTCCCCTCCAGACAATACTTACTGCTGACTGTCACAGGAAGGGAAGGAAGATGATGGTTTGCAGCCCCAGGGAAGAGCTTGGGAAGGCAGAGGTCCAGTGATGTTGGCTGCCCGGCACAGGAGGGGCCAGCCAGGACAACAAGGGCACTGAGATCATGGCACAGAACCATTGCAGTACCATGAGAATATCCAAATATAATAATGTACTATGTATTATATGGATATACTGCAATACATTGAATGATACATAATATATATAATGCCACTGTGGAATTAAAATAGTTCTATTCCTCCTTTAGGGGGACTTTTGTTGCTCTGGGAAGAATCTGGTAAATTCTGTTAACTCCAGGTTTCCACTTGCATCTTGTCAGGAGTTAGCCCCAGTGCGACAGAAATGCCACAGGATTCTATAAGCCCTTCATTAGCCCTCTCCCCTGCAGCTGTCCCAGGCTTAGGCTTAAAAACTTTTAATAAGTTTTGCAGTGGTTGCCCTCTCTCTTTGTACCCCAAGTGAGAAGACGTATCTTCCAATTAATTTTTCTGCAGTATAACACTCTCAAAATTTTGGAAAGAGAAATGTAATTGGCTTACTTCCCTTGATTTAACTGAAAACTGCAAAACAGCCCTTGGAGCCAGTATTTTCCTTCTGGAAGATAGACACTGCTTAGAAAAAAAATGCTGTGCAAACCTTCTCCAGTTGTTCTTCACAGCTCCTGGAAGCTTCTCTGTTCTATTTCTCACTCAAAGCATTTCTTAGTCTGCTATTCTTCTGGCAATGTGTGGTGTTCAAGTTGCACTGCAGAATTATTCTTGAATAAAAAATTTCCTAAACAGGAACTCAGTAGTTCAGACTTTCTATGTAGCAGAAACAGGGGCAAAGAGAGCAAATATTACCTGAAAAGTGTGCTTATAATTGTATATGAATATTTTTAAAACAGATACAAAGCTAAGGAAATTGTCATCTATACAGATCTGATTGAAAGAAATTAGTTTTCTAAAATTATCTTTTAAAGAATTTTAACTCTGACTTTGTTGACTAAGTGTAGGGTTTTTCTGAAACATTCATAGGAAGGATACTAGAAATTCAAATCACATTATTACAAAGACACAAGGCAAAAAGAGGAGCCAGAAAAATAGGATAGAAAGATGAAAAAGACATAAAATTAAGTCAGAGGAAATAGCAAAACGGTATGGAATCTATAAAAATATGCAATGTATGTGTTTAATTCCTCCATTAGGAAGACGAAATTTTTTTGTGACATTCAGGGAAATTTACCTTTGTGTTATGCACAAAAAAAATAAAGCTTAAACTGCTGAGTCGTTCCATATCTGAGCAATGGTACCATAAAAAGAAATGATCTCTATGGTGTCTCAGTTTAACTCATTTGTATCAACCTGGGTTCTACCAGTTTTCATAAGGGAGAGTATTAAAATAAGGAAAAACGCTGCATAAATGACGCTGCAAAACCAGACTTTACAGTGGTACATACAACCCTGGGGCTGTGGTGGGAACACAGAACTCACAGAGCCAGCCTCAGAGAGGTTTGCATGCACCCAAAGGTGAAATACAAAGGAGTAAGTATCCATAAAATTTCCATGGAAATTCTAGGATTTCTACTTTTTTTTCCTTAAAAAATATAAAACGAGAATAAAGAAAACATTTCTGCAGAGGAAATCTTTCAAAGCAGGAAAGACTTCTCATTTTGCAGGTCAAACTTCAAAACATGAAGAGCTCATTAAGAGAACATGAAAAACAATCACAGCAGATCTACATTAACATAAAAACCCCAAGATAAAATAAAAAGCCCATCATACAACTCACTTCACCCTTTATGGTCTCCTCTATGCCAAGGCCGCAAACACAGTTAGACTCATATTCCATCTCTTGATTGTCTCCTGACCATTTAAAAGTTGGTTAATGTCATTGTTAGTGAGAAGACAACTACAATAAGCTGCATCTTTGCTTAAAACCTGTTCAATTTTCTTTGACCTAAGCTTAAGTTAATGTGCCAGGAATGATCAAAACAAGTTTCTGTGAATACTGGCACAAATTGCGATGAACTCTTTGTTTCAGGAACATCCTAGAAATAATATAAGCATTTGTCTTACAATTGCATTACACAAGAACGTATATGATATCCACCCATGTTCGACCAGTTAATCTTTATTATTAACAGATAAGAGGCATTGGCAAAAAACTTGCATTTCAGCCCCAGCTGTGTGTTCTAAAATACACTGAAACCAGAGCAGAGCACAGGAGAAAGTCTCTGTCATCCCTCAGTGCCTGTAGATTACCACTGAGAACAGCACTCTACACCCTACACTATTTTTCACTATATGCCCTGATACTAATAGAAATCAAACATGATGATCAAAATACATGATTGCAAACAAAGCATAGTCTTTTTTTGCCAAATCAGATTCCAAATATAAAAGTTAAAAAGTTTAGAGCCAGAAATAACTGAATATCCAAATATAGTACTACAGTGATATGATTAATATTACTTGTACAAAGTTATTTATTTAAATGTATTTATTTAAAATATTTAACCAGGAAATTACCATCAAGATTAAAAGAATTACACTTGGCCTACAGCAACAACATGCTAACACTGCCAGTATCT
This sequence comes from Cephalopterus ornatus, assembly GCA_013396775.1. Classification (NCBI taxonomy): domain Eukaryota; kingdom Metazoa; phylum Chordata; class Aves; order Passeriformes; family Cotingidae; genus Cephalopterus; species Cephalopterus ornatus. The sequence continues at coordinate 307,512 of VZRE01008318.1, read as the reverse complement.
AAAGGCTACTAATTTACATTAGGGACATAACTAAGCATAGTAGATATTAATGTGGATATCATATTATGGATTTTGGGAGGAGAACTTCCCCACATGTGCAGAAACTAAGGCAAAAACTGCAATTCATATGAGGGAGCAAAGGCACTAATGGGAAATGTCTCCAAATGGATAGTTAAATACATAAAGATACAATGCCCGTGGCAGGGGATTGGAACTGAATGATCTTTAAGGTCCCTTCCAACCCAAATGATTCTGTAATTCTATGATTCTATGAAAGCAAACCCTTCTGGCAAGTGCCAAATGGCACTGATGGGGAAGGTGACACACAACGCAGTATTTTACTAGGCATGTTGAACTTAATTTCATCAATTAAGTCTTCTTCCTTATGGTATGTTTGTGCCCCCTCTGTGACAGCCTATAGGCTCAACTCACATGCAAAGAAACACACTGAGTTGTTGGAGAGACAATAAAAATGTTGGCAAGAGCTGCTGATCCCTCCTGAAAGGTCAGTGATGTTCAGCCTGGGGTTTGCCTCAGCGCTTAGAGAACAAAAGGCACGAGTTTCTGGCACTTTGTAGTCTGGAAAAAGACTTCATATTCACACTGGCTAAAAGGTAAGTACATCATGGTTGTTATGTTCCTGAATCACACAGCTTTTTCTTGTAATGGTTTGCTTATTTATCAGTTTTGAGGAGATGAGAAAAACTTTAGTATAGGTATTCTTACAGCAAGAGAAAGAAAATCAATATCCTTTTGCTAAGGCCCCAAATTATTTCTTTTCAGACAAATCTTGCTTGCACTTGTCTGTACCTGGTCTTGCAGATATATCCTGAATTACCCAGGAATTTCCTTCTAAGCTTTTTCATACACTACTCAAGAGCACTGTCACTGCTTACCCTGTAAATGACATTCTTCCCTTTCTAGTCCCCAGTAAGAACAGGTACATAGAGTACATACTGTGCTATTAGACAAAACATGTTGTAAATAAAAACATGGATAGGTCTCATCAAATCCCTACGGTCACCTCAGTTTTTAAACTGATATCCTGTTGAACAATAACATTCTGCAATTTCCTATATAGAACAGATTAGGTCCTCTGGAAGATTAAGTGTGTGTACTGTCATTGAATGGTGTTTTACATCATCTGGAGCATCATTCAGTGACAATTCCTGCGTATCAATATCAAAACAGTTTCTATGGGTTACCCATGCAGGGAAATAAGTATCTTAATGTAAACTTTTTAATTCAGAAATTTACAAAACATCAGCTCTGGCTCAGGTAGTGCCTGAAAAACTGATGTCTGAGTGCTTGGAAAACACCTACAGGGACCCACACTGGTTCTAGTCCTGTGCATTGTTTCCCATCTATTCACTGGTGTCCCTGCAGTACTGTACTTCATACAATAATATTAAATAGAAAACCATAATAAATGTCTTGGATTAAAAATAGTTCAGGCTCAGTTTTATCTTCATACAATTCGTATTTGGAAATCACTTTTTTCCAGATTATAAATTTTTAGGCATTGAAAACAGGTGAAACTCGTACAGTGTGGAAGAGAAAAAGGAATACATTTAATACATGTTAGCAAATGCAAGAATGTGATTTGTAGGTAACGGGTTATGAAGGACTCTGAAGTCCTGTGAGAAAGATAATACTGTAAAAGTTCCATCAATACATTTGGGCACATAAATAAAGCTTGAAACTGTTTCTGTTCATTTGGCTGCAGTCTCTTGGAACTGCAATTATATTGAAAACACAGCAAATTCAGAGGTCTCACTGTAGTCAATAGACTTTAACAGTCGCTTAGTAACAAAGGATCAGCCTCCCACTTCTCCAAACATTTCTGCCAAACATAAAAAATACAACTCTGTTAAAATTTTCCCCATAAATATTTTTATTTCCATTGAAGCCAAAATATGTCTCTCATAACAAATATGTTATGATGCCAGTCTCCACTGTTTGCACTTTACTTTTCAACTATGATACAAGTTTACAGTTCTCTGAATATATATAAATTTTTCAGAATAAAAAGATGGAAACCTGGACTCTTCCTCTATTGTATTTCTTTTAAAAATAATTTCAAAAGGAGAGAATAAATTTCACTTACCTCAGTATTGAGAAGATCTCTACTTCATTAAAGTTAAACTATGTAACTGCTATTTGGCACAGTTTTTCATAACCTAGATGGTGACCTGACTCATTTCACCCCTACTACTCTAGGGCATGATGAACATGCAACATAGCAGACAAATCCCAATTTAAACATAGATATAAATTATTAAATAGCACTTGTACAGCAGATCATTTTCTAAGAGTGGTTCCAAATGATATAAATCACTTATTTTAAGAGTACTTTTTTCCCCTGCCAATTCTGTTTCTTCTGCCTGTGCTCACGTAGTCATAACACAATACTGTATTCAGATAGCTTCAGAATCCCATTTTTCAGCTCCTACAACAGGTAACACTAATTATCAAAAGAATTGCTTCGGCATCTGCATTTAAGACATCTCTAAGCATAAAACTCATCTGGGGATATTTGGCATTTATTAATAAAAGTAATACAATTTATAATACATCAATCTGGACATGTTTCAGTCTAGCTTTAAGAAAAATTTATTTATTTCCATCTTGTAAATTCTGCTTTACCTCTCAATGTCACCCAGAAGAATTGAGAGAGTAGTAAGAAACAGAGTAGGGAGCTCATAACAACAAATTGGATTTCTAATTTAAAACTGGAATCAAAACCATTACTCAGTGCTACATTATTTTATTCTTTTGCAGAAGGGCAAAACCTTTCAGCTTCTAAATTATATATAGTTTTCTACTTACCCTCCCTACTGACAAATAGATTAGTTGAGGCAATTTCTCTCCATTAAAGGTTTTGCACTTGATGTTGTAATGCAGCCACTGTTCAAGTTACCTTGAATTAAAAAGGGCTCCCCCCTAAGGGGTAACAGAGGATTTGCATTTGTCACTTCATTGAACACAGCTCTTCCTCCTTTCCTGTGTCCCATGGAACCTACTCTATCCGATGCCTGCTCAATCAAGAAAACAAAACATCATTGTGGGGTTCTTCTGATAGTAAACTAAACTACAAATCTATGCAAAAATTTTACAAGAGCTTTTTAGTGAGAAATAAAACCTAAGCACAGTAAAATTATTTTGAGGACTGATGAAGGAAGTGTCAAATTATATCAGCTGTAATGACAGACTAAGGGACACGAAATGCATACAGCTGAGCATGAAGGACAGGGACAGGAGACCAGTACAAGGATAAGAAACTTTTTTTCTCAAAAGCTGCCAAGTTCAGATTGGAACTCTAAAAGCCAGACTCACGGTATATTGTGTAACACAATACGAGCCTGCAAAGAGTGGCCCTTAGAATATGTTCATAAAAAGAAAAGATTTTAAAATAAAACCACAAAGAAGACAGAAATAATGTAATTAATATAGAGAGATATTCTAAAAATGGATCTGTTCTTCCTGTAAGTATTAACACCCAAACCGGTATTTTCCCTCAAGGCACTCTGGATGACCCAACTGTGCCAACCCCTCGCTACTGACCTACTTGTTTGCCTCTAAAAAAAGATTCTTATTAAGACTTGACTATGAGAGCATGACAACCTCTAAAGATTTGCTGTCATACCTTAGTTATTTGAAATTGTTTTCTCTTAACTCTGACTCGGAGTAGACATTTCCTTTCTGTTTGTATCAGCCACGAGATCCAAATTTTGGCTACTAGCAGCTGGAATCACAGAGTGGATTAACCACGGTGAAAAATGTTATGTTTTTTCCTTAAGATACACTTTCCAAGGTTTTTTGAAAGCAAGCAAACAAACGAAAATAAAACATGATACTCTCACTAAACTGTATGCCACAAATCAGAAACATAATAGTGATTTTATTGTTTATTTATTCCATTATTAGTGGTTAGATAAATGGAAATGAGCATTTACCTACAGAAATCTTGTGTTAACAGAGACTTCAAAAACAAGTATCGTCCTAGGCCAATAGTGACCTATACTGACTGCACAGTAAATCTACAGAGAGAAAATTTTACCTGCTATACCATGGCCAGTTTAGCAATCAAGTTGCTAATCTAGAATTTGAGATACTTTGGATACTCCACAGTTTTCCTTTCCTTGCTCAGTAACTACCTTATGTTTAGATGTGGAACTTACATGGGTAACTAATTCTCAATAACTTCAATACAAATTTGGCGTTAATGATCTACATCTCTTTATGACTTTTTATATTCACATTCTTTGTGAAGTAGGGATAATATCTTCTTCTTGCTTCCTACCTATGACATAATTCTATATAATAATATGTAGGAATTAATGCAATTGTCACTAAAAATAACCCTCTTCTTAGAAGCAGAGATCATGGAACTACTTAGAAGTTCCACTAGAGACCACAGCATGGCTGAGTGGAATGACTGGAATTCAGATTTAACTTGCCCCAAAAGAATTTGCTAAACATTTTCTAGTTTCTCCATAAAAAGAGATATCCAAAGATTCTCTGGTTTCTTTCAAAGAGCAGTCCAAGTTAAGAGATTAATATATCACTGGGAAATAGTAATTCCAAATACACACTGTTCACAAAGCTGTTTTCTTCTCTGCCAGAAGAATCTCATTCTACTTGACACAGAGGTATATATGCAATAATGATGTCAGGTTTGAATTCTACCTCTGCATCAAATTAATTTTGTGAGATTTTTATTAAATCACTGGATAAATTCACCACATAGTACAATAAGCAGGATTAGGTCTTTTGTCTCTCATACAAAACTGATTATAGTGTTGATTTATATGAAGTAATAAAGGGAACAAGTTTTGCACACCCTAAAATTACTTGTGTGGGAGTTCAATTATTATATGAGATATCACACATATCCCACACTGCACTGTTGTTTACCAGTGCTATTATGAGACCAGTAAGAACAGGTATAAAAGGGAATTGTAGAAAAAAATGCAAATCTATTACAGTAATTTCATCTATATGCCAGAAAGAAAACACAATGTTCAAAACATTTGAAGCTTTTCTGGTATGTACAAGAAACTGGGACTTGAACGAGAAAATATCTTAGAAAAAAGTTGCATATTCAATTATTGCAGGCAGCTTTTGTAATTTAATTTAAAGGTCAAATGTAAGTTATTAAGTGTACAACAGCTTATTGGATGAGTGCTTTCAGTATCTCATCTCTTTTTTCCTTTCCTAAACCTCTTAGTTATTTCATAACTGTATCAATAGTTGGGAAAATACATTTCTGAAAGCAAAATCCAAAACAACAAAACACCCCACAAAATTGATATATATTTTATTTATTTTGACAGTTATAAAATTTCAAAAGCTAATGTCAAAGTTTTAATACCAAAAATTAATGTCCAATGTTCATGTTAATATAAAAAATTCCGGTATCATAGTTCAAGGAATGGCACTCATTTCTTGTAAAACAGCAATGAGTATCTACAATGAACTTTTAACTACTAATTTATTACAAAAAATCAGAAACCAATAGCAAAATATTGACTCTTAAGTGGAACAAGATTGTTAAGTTTCAACTAATTTTAAAGTTGTACAAAACATTATCACATGAGTAAAGTATAAGCAGCTTGCAAGGAAGGTTCTGAAACAAACATTTTGTTATCTCTTCCCAAAATAATGTAAACCAGTCTTGGCCTCAAAGCAACAATAATGAAAATTTCATCTGAAAAAATATTAGATAATTTAAAGATCTACTTGTTAGCTAAGTAGATTTCATTACAGTATTAACTCTCATGGATTTTGATGATACAGAACTTCAAAGAAAGTCAGAAAGCAAGAGACATGAGAGAAGAGATACTGAGAGAGCCTACTAGAAATTCATAGACTATCAGAATCTAAGTGGTGTTTACTCTACGCCAGTCAATTGCCCAGGATAAAAATTTCATCACTTTCCATCTTAATAGTCCTTTCAGGTGCTTGCCTTCATTTCAAAGTGTTTTGAAACTCAGCTTTTGATAACTAAATGTCTTCATACCTCCATTTTGCTAGAAGTGGTAAATCAAATTATTCTGAACTTTTCTCACAGATTACATCCTATTTTCTAATCATACTAGGAGCTCTTCTTTGTGCCTATTCCAGCTTGAAGTGATATATTTTAAAAGCTCATGATCAGAATGGTGAATAGAAATTCAGCTGAGTTCATCCCAATGTATAGACGGATGATGAATTTATAGGGTCAGAATTACCCTAATACCCAAACACATAGCAATATTTAATGCTGAATTGGAAAATACCAACTTTTTTTACCATGAAGGCATAGGAAGGTCAAATGGCAGATAGATAAAGGGCATAAACTCTGAAATTATTCAGTATAAGGCATCACAAATTTTCAGTTCAATGTCTACTCTTCGGAGTGGAGTTCTGAGCAGTGGGTGAAACGTGTACAATCTCGCTATGGGGCACAAACAACACCTCAGAGTAGGGTTAAAAAGCCCCATGATATGGTACTGTCTAGACCTACCTGCAGATGAGCCCTGAGGACATGAGGAGTCTCAGATCCTGCCCCTGGGACGTTATCAATGCAGAATTCTGCTCAGAAGCCTCTTTAAGGACAGAGTATTGCTTTGGAGAAATGAGCTAATGGGATACAGATTCAAGAAAAGGAAAAATGGGGGTAGTAGCAGTGTAGTTATTATGGGAGTTAGAGAAATTTTTAAAGACTAAAAGGCCTAACTTTGAGATCTGCCTTATTGAAAAGGTCCAAACCTTTACTCCCCACCTCCCAAGAGGAGCCACTCTCTCCTTCTCATTGACATAGAGCAAATGTAAGATACATTTAGAAAAAAAAATAGCAGCAGAGGAATTTCAACTCTGTACCCTACAAACCCTGTATTTAATTCTTTGCTACCCAGACTTGGATCTCTGAAATCCCAAGTCTACACCCTGTATTCTTATTCTTTCCTATAGCTAATCTCAACTACAAACTCTGCACAACTCAGTGGAAGTCTCGAGCCAGGGAGACTGAGTTAGAGTCTTACCTATAAATTGACAACACCACACCTAAATAAGAAATTTAGGGGATTTTCAACTGCTTTGAGTCATTGTAGTTCACTTTACTCAATGAAACTTTAAATGCTAAACACAAATAGAGGAACTAACATCTTTTATTATTATTATTATTTATAATTATATAATGTAAAGTCAAAGTTAGAGTCACCTTGGTCTTCAGAAAGAAGACTTTGATCCTCGAGAAGAAGAGCAGGACAGGAGAGTTCCAGAAAGCTACTGGTGATTACATCTTTCATTAACAGGCACTTCTAGCAGGAAACAATCAATTATCACAAAAACAGTGGCATGTGTAGGCACTGAAAACAGTCCAGTCAAAGGACAGGTAGATCCTCCGTGTTAAGAAACCCATATTCTTATGGGAAGACCTTTCAGTATGGAACATTCATTCAGCCTTGGTCCTGAATCTCTTTCAGTTTAATTTACCCCAATGTGAAAATAAAATTTTTATATCAATAGCAATAAGCCACAAGTCTTGATAATGATGACAGCCAAAAAGACATCAAGCCATAAATACTCAAAACAGCAAAACATTTTAGGAACAATAGAGAAAACAAATAAGCCCAGAAGCCAAGGTTTTTCCTGGAATTGACTGAGAATCTCAAGGCAATAGACAGCAGAGCAATGCAGGAGATGGGTGATGGTGCTGCTTTGGAGTTGATAGTTTTAAGATAACATTTTATTCATTCCAACACACTGCAGTGGGTTGGGTTTTTTTCCCCTATTTGTCTCATTAACTACTCAAGATCTGCTTTGATGCTCATGCAGGTGGAATGAAGTCCTTGTGCAGAGTTCAGGTAGGAGCTGATAAAGGAAATGAAAATAGAGCGGCCTGTAGAAGTGCTGTCCCTTATACAACAGGGCTCATGGAGAACCTCTCAAGGTACGACAGCTGCTTTCACCAAGCTGTCCTACAGACTGCAGCCACTGCCTACAGCCCTCACAGACTCAATCTGCAATATATGGATCCGACCACAGAACACAAAAGGCTAAAACCTGTGGTTCCTTATTTTAGGCAAATTCAGTGAAGTGAAACATTACCATCAAATATGAACAGCTAACTCTACGAGTTAAATGCAAAAGAAACACTTCCAATGAATTTCATTTGTAAAGATTTCTGGGAAACCAATAAGATAGTTTCCAAGTGATAAACTTCACTATTATATTCTTTCGCTAATTGCTTTTCCTTTCTTTTAAATTGTTTTGATTTTTCAATTAGTAGCCTCAGCAAAGTATGAACTCAGATAACGTTGCCATTCTGTTTCTCTGCTCCAACAGGAACACTGCTACATTTTTATTTTGAGAATGCTACTCAGACAAATTACCGGATTATTTAACTGAAAAGCTGCTGATGGAAGTGATATTCTTTCTCCCAAGCAGAAACTACACACATTGGCCCAGTGAAGTGGTGTAAGTCCATTGAAATTGAAGGAGTTAGGACTATTTTATACCAACTGAGAATCTATTCACATAAAGCAAAGGAAAATTTTCCCTCTGGGCTCTATTGATAACTCCAAGTAGTATCTAAAATCTATACTATAAGAGAAACATTCCCTAGGACTTTTTCATTGACAAGACCTCTGTGTTCCAAATAATAGTTCCTTCTGCTCAAAGACCCTTTATGCACATCCCAGTTAAAGCCAACAAACCACACTTAGCACGATCAATTTCAGAAATAAATGTAGCATATCTCTGCATTAATGGCTCAGATCAATAGGAGAAGCAGATTATAAATCCAAGAAGAAAATAGAAATAAAACTTAAATACCATTTAAATCCATAATGCCTTTCTTTTACAAGCCATTTATCAGAAACAGTGGATGTTATAACCTGCATGTGAAATTCTACATGAGAAGTTTTACAACAGTGTGTACTAACTTAAGGACAGGAAGGAAAAAAACTAAAAATTAAATTTAAGCATCAACTAGAATTTAAACAGGTTTCATAATAGTTTCCTAAATTACTAACCAGTACAGGCAGTAATATCACTCCTTTTAACAAGAGGAAGCCATTTTTTAGTATGGTGTGGAAATACCACCTATAGAAAGTAACACTATGAACATAATTTTTAAACACATTTTGGAATCAGACTACAGCTTTTCTGAAATCACTAACACCTGTTTGGTGCTCAGTTTTCCTTGGAGAGAGAACTGAAAGGGCTGCAGCACTAGAAGCTACAGCCAATGGCCAAAATAAACAGGTAGGTCACAGGCTGTAATGGAATCCTTTTCCAATAGATATTCTTCATGGCACCACTTAATCAGCATATGGCTCATGGCATAGAGATACACCATCTTTGTATTAAAGTCTATTCGTTAGCTAGGCAGGCAAAATATTTTAGATTTCAAGAAAGAGAGGAAAAATACCAACAAATATTTTCTTTCACAGCCAGTCTTTAGACTTTTAGCTACAAAATTAATTATCACTGTTTAATCTGTGAAGTTTTACTGCTCTGTATTTGTAAGCAAGTTAAATAAATTTGCAGATGTAGAAATATTAACAACTACTGAATTCTTCTACTGAAAAGCATGGCCTCTGTGAGAACAAATTTTCAACCTTTAACTTCAATGAACAGTCTTTAATGGTATCAAGTAATTTTAGACTTTGATCAAAAAAAAAATCAAAACGTTGTGCTGACAAAAATAGTTTTCAGATGTAATAATGATGATGGGAGACCACAGCTCATGGTTTAAAGACGAGTTAAACCACGATCTAACACAAGCCTTGGAGCAATCCAGCGGCAACCATGTTTAACTCGTCTTCCGGTTCTACAACATCAAATCCTTTCAGCCCCCAAATGAACACGTATTCCTTCAACCTTACTTCATAAACACACTAAAGTACAGTACGCTGTTCTTGAATGATCTCTCTTGAAAAACTCATTGTCTGATGCACTAATGTGTATTCTAATACCTGCTGTCGTGTAGTGTTGGTCTCAGATATTGAGTAGTGACTTCTGAAACACATTCAAGAATAACACCTCAAATAAGTAAACAAACTGCTTTTCCTACCCAGACATTTCAACAGGCAAACAAAAGGAAGATGCTTTCACCAAAATAATCTGCAATTCACATCCAGAACACACAAGAACAAAAGACCATAAAAGATTTTGCTGAGGTTAAGGCAAGAGAGAATGAGCTCCTCCAGTCAAACTGCACTTCTTGGTTTATCTAGAAACCTTTGCCCTGGAAGTTGAGAAGAAGATGGAACAATTTTGCTTCTGATAACGTTCTTCCTGTGACCTATGGCTTCAGCTAAGTAATTACAGTGGCCTTGACAAATATGAGTTAAGCAGTGTTGCCATGCCAACACATGTCCTTGTCTTTTCAAATATTTCACTGATACCAGAGACACTGAGCTTGGAACAAACTTCCCACCAGTCAAACTAGTATAGGTTTCTTTTGACCTCAAAATCATGTAAAATGCTATGGATTTTGCTTAATAGGATCAAGTGTAAGCATGACTCACAAATGTATTTCCACTTCTCATACAATTTTTTTCTGAGGCAGAATAGCGTGAAGTAGGAAATTATGTGCTCAACATTCCTGGTATTCAGTGACAAACCAACCACTCATGGTTACTAATATTCCAACTAGAAAAAAGGTCATTCATTTTTCTGGTCAAAACATACCAGTTCTTCATAACTGATAGAGCAGAAGTCTGTATTCAGACTATCTTTACCCAGATAAGAAAAGAAAAACACATATGGAGGTTTTAAGTTCTGGATTAAATCTTGCCAGTGTAGCTTTGCAGCCCAGTGAACATGGCATTGCCATTCCTTGTGATATGCCACTAGCTCTGCGTTAAGATAAAAACTTGGGACTTGTCAGTCTTTTTCTGGACTTGCCTGACCTATATGGGGCCTTTTTATAGTTTGTTTACTTGGGAAAAAAGAACTATGAAAAACAGGACTTTCACCTACTTTGGTCTAGCTGTTGCTTAGCATTATATTTTTGCTGGTTTAATGCTTTGTCTAAATGACAAAAATTGACTCAATGGTCAATTAATGCTCATCAAAAAAATGCAAGTGGACAAAAACTGTTTTAGGAATAAGAGAGAGGGAAACAGCAAGAGTCCAATGCATGTAAACAAAACCATACGTAGTGAATGTGGATGTAAAGTGGAATTCCACACCACTTCAGATATAGAACATATTAATAAATATAATGCAGAATTTACCCTAACAAAGAAGAAAGCATCAATACCATAGTTCTCTCAGCGAAGGTCAGAGGACACTACTGATTTTCTGTACCCTGTGCTCGTGCCATGGGAGAAGCCACTGACCTTAGGACCTAGAGGTGAAGTGGAACATACTGGAAATGTTTGTGTATTTTCATGTTAACTGTATATAATTTGAAAAATTACTATCATAATAACTCAATGCTGTTTTTAGGGTGTTATGCCTTCAATTAGGCTAATAAAATTTCTGTTTCAGACATAGAGTGTTTCCTTTTTCCTGTTACAAGATGCCTCTGGAATTGATGGAGAATTCATGCAATGTATTCCATAACTTGGCTGCAACAAACAGATAACACCAGCAAAGGCTATTGATTATTTAAAACCCCACTTACATAAGCAGAAACTTCAAATATACATTTTATACCATATGTAGTATAATGTGGGTCTAACCCTCTTCACTAGTCCTTTCCCGTTGTGTTTTGGTTTTTATGTTTTGTTGGTTTTTTTTAATAGGATATTAACACTGTAGGATTAATTACTGAAGAGTTACAGCAGGATAACCTGCAAGAACTGTTGTTTTGGAAAAACATTACTTCCTGCAGCTGCATTAGCAGTGCTCTTACCAGCATCACCAATCATAAAAGGATACAGAAGAAATTTGAAAAGAGTGTTTCTACAGTCTAAAAATAGATCATTCTGGATTAGGTATTCACCTCTACATGTAAATAAGTCAGTCTAATTTTCAGGCAGGCTTTAAGGGAAATGAGATTAACATAATACGAAAATAATTCAATTATTCACACGAAGACACAATTATCATACAATCAGCATTCAGGAATCCAAATAAATCAGCATCTTCATATTTATATTTAAACAAAGAAACCCATCTGCCAATGATAAAAGATTCAAATACAATTAATTTATTATAGAACAAAAGATATTGTTCTGACGATTTGAAAATCAGGTACAAGGAAAGCAACAGAACCGATAATGACTCTAATGCACGCTTTGATTGCTTTAGATAGAAATTGCATTAAATAAGCCAAAAAAAACTAAATGACAGGCTGCTCTACACACTGTGGACGCACAGGAAGCCTGCTTTCATAGAGATTCCTGCCTTGGGATAAGATTTTTTTGATCTTCGATAGGTTCTAACTAAAGCTTTTCTGCACTGCTGCTGCAGGAGAGTACAGGCACGGAGCACTGACAGCTCACAGAAGCCCTCTCCCATGTTGATTCTGTAGCTGATACTACAGATTTCTGTAATCCACAGGACTAGCAGGATCTCTCTTCTCTACCTAACTGCAAATTTTCACTAAACCTATAGGTATCTGATATACTTAAGACTGTAGACCCCCTTGGGCTATTGATCTGTGCACTAAAATGTGGGTCCTTCAGACAAGGCCATGAATGTGCAGTCACGTGAGCAGGACACACTGAGATTATTCACATTTAGGAAATCTCTTATCGGATGATGGAGAAACCATTCCCTCTGTCCTGCACATCAGGCTTCAGATGACTCCAAACCAGGTAATGCCTTGCTGGGACCAGAAGCTTTGGGATTTGTCTTACAGGTGGCATTTTGTGTTCAGAACAAACTGACAACTTAGGCACACACAAAAAACTCGGCTCTGTCATCATTCCGTATCAATATTACAAAAAATAATATTTGAAAGGGAAGGAACTGGGAAGGAAGAGACAGTCCGAAGATTTAATATAACAGTTTCATCATGAAATAAAATGGCAGATAAACTGACACAGTAATCCTGAAACTGGCCTAAAAAAAGTACTCACAGCTGAATCTCCAGTGGTCTGTTCTAAAGTGGTAATAATATTCTCTGGAAATGAATACACTAGGCAAATATTTCCAGAGTGAATGTCAGGATGTTTAACCATATATTCTCACCAATGGGCTCATGTTTGTTAATGTGGAAAATATTCAAATATATTCCCATATATTACAGCTGATACGACTGCAGTGAGATGTATATATTCCCAGGTATCTGCCAGTATTATTCTATTTCAATAAAAGGCTACAGCAAGATACGTTCCATAAAACTGGAGTTCTCAGAGGAATAAGCATTAAACTAAGAAAGTTCAGTTTAGGACAAAGTTATTTTACATATTTTCTTAAAAGCCTGGGAGGGTTTGAAAAGCTTAGTTCATGCCTGATGTATTTTCATGATGAGTTTGATTCAAAATGTTCATGTTTCCATAAAGTAAAATACCAGCTAATTTCTATGAGAGAGTCTATTATAATTTATAACACCAAATGCGTGGGCTGCAGGATAAAATCCTTCACAACTTCATTATATGACTGGGGTAAGTAAAAGAAAAGGTTCAATAAACAGTTGGATGTCTTTTCTGAGGTAAACAAAAAATAACTTAAAAAAAAGATGAAAAATTATCAATACAGGTTCTAAACAAAATCAAAAGATTGCTTTTTGTGGAGATACCAAATACATCAAAATTCTTCAATGCAGAGTATTTTGGAATAAGATGTAAGGGAAGAATACAGCCAGACTATTAGTTCCTTTCCTCTGTGAAGTCTGGAATACGACAGCTTTAACTTCCACACGGTTCCAGAGTTACCAATGCGAGAAAGCTCTTATCTTGAGTGAGTGTTAAAGCTTTCCAGTCAAAAATCAAACCCTGAAGTTCATATAGGAAACTAACTGGCAGGAAAAATTCATTAAGATCCAACAGGATAATTATACTTAGACCAAAACTGTTGCTTACAAAGGCATTTGCCTTCTTTACTCTGTTCCATCTCTGAATTCTTGCAGTTTATTTTTAGTTGTGCAATCCAGTTTGGAATCTATTCAATACAACATGATACAGGGAAGCACAGGTGAAGATTTAATATTTTTAAAGCAATCTGTGTATATTTCAAATGGAGAAGGAATACATTATTGTGCACATTATCCTATTTTCCTCATCTGCTGCAACTCAAGCGCTCTTAACCCTCACAAAAGCAAACAGTTCAATGGCACAGTTTTTCTGGCTTTGTTTTTTTTTCTAATGCTGAAATAGAGAACATGTGGTCTGAGCACAGAAATTTCAGAAGAACTGCAATAGGAAAATCTGCATGGGTTTCCCTGATATAATTCCTAAACACATATTAGATTTCAGTTTGCGTTTTCAATTTATAAATCTTTATGGAATAACATGACATTATATACTTCAATTTGCTATTTCAAACAATAATTATATTTCCACATAAGGCAACTAAAATTCTTATAAGAAATGTATTTAGAAAGTATTAGTTGTCATCGCTAATTTCCTCATAGGCTCTCCCATTTTCAGTCTGCTAGACTCTCCGGAAAAAAGAAAACCAGAAATACAAACACAAAACCCATCAAACTCCCTTGGAAAGGTTTAGGCAGTCTCAGTAATGCACTACAAATACAGGAAGAAATGTGGAGTTGCATCCTGGCACCTGCAGCTGAAGATTTATTCTACAAAATAAGCTGTTCTAAACCCTTTCCAAATGACCAGATCACACGGCACTGAGCAGATGGAAGAAGGTGATGGTGAACATCTACCTCAATCCCAGATTGTTTCACCTAATCCTGATATAAGGCTTTGGAGTTCATATCCACAATTTCACAACTGAAAATTCACTTTTAAAAAAATACCATCTTGTTCTACAAGCCTGTCCATAGACACTTAATATTTATGATTTATTGAAATCCAGATAAAGACATCAGAAGAGCGACAGTTTGGGGCCTGGAGGTTTTACAGTCACCCAAGTATGTAATGTACATTATTACATTATGAAGTACGGCCAGTACAATCTCTACATCATTGAACTAACTGGATTAACACCCCAACAATTACAGGCCATATTTGTTAGATGCAATTCTCACCACCTAGGAAAACTTCATGTCTACCAGTCAAAACAATTACAAAATGAAACAGTACGAGTGCTGTACTGTCACAAAACTATCAGTCAGAGTCTATTCAGAGGAACAGAAGATGAAGTTAATCCAATTTTTAAAAAAAAAAAAAAAGGCAAAAACTAGATGAGTCCTCCATGGGCTTTTCTCTGACTTTTTGAGTTCGACTTCCTCTCAGCTTTCAGAAGTACCAGTTTCCAGCAGCAAGTTAAAAACCTGTGCATGTATTTGCAAGATCAGATCCTATGGAAGCCATCTAGTAGTCAAACAGGCCAAGTTATTCCCTTTTAATTTTTTTAATTGATATGCTAATGTTTATTTTCAGTAAATATTTTAATTTCTGTATCACTGCAATGAAAATTTAAAATATTTGTTGTTACAATAATAAAACAGAAATCATGGCAACTGCTGTAGTTTGTCAAAGCTTTTTTTGTCTTTAAGAATCTGATTTTTCCAATGGCAATTTTCATAACATCTATGCATTTCCTGGGGACTGATGCATGTTCTGAATATTATTAAAATACTTGTTAATCAATCTTAAAATGCTGAACTAATTCCAGCTAGTGCAAGATGGATTAAAAAGGCATTTTGCAGGCAACTGGGAGACAACTCTGGGCATGCACTTTTTTTTCAGCCAGCTGAGTCTGACACCAGGGTATTTCATTTGATTCTCCTGAGAGAAAAAGACCCAGCTGTGCTTCTCATATAGTACTTTCTGCCAGATGATCCAAAAGGCTGGCAATTCCAGAGAGACTGGATGCTTACCTTTTCTTTGTCTATGAAGTGTTAAAGTTACGCCATGTCTATTCCAGCACAAGGTGTAGCTTGTTATTGCCACTTATTCATTATTTATTATTAAGAAACCATAGTTTGAAAAGTAATTAGAGAGTCAGAAAATCCCCATAACTTCGGGGTTTTTTTCTTCTTTCCTCTACTCTAAATGGTAATTAGAAATGAGAAAGAGGCAACTGGCATCACCATCACAGTACTGCTGAACAGAAGAAAGAGATTCCATTCTTCCTCCAACTGCCTATTTAACTTTTTTTAAATCACCAGACACAAGGAACATAGATCCCTTGTTAATCATAGCAACATACATCTGAATTTCCAGTCTTTGGTGTCCTAAAAATAGGTGAGCTTGAGGCCATTCTTTCTGAAAGGTGAACCAGTTTTACACCAATATTTCACAGAAAAACCAGAGGGGCAAAAGGTTTTGTACCAAGCCAAATAAGGAAAAAAAAGTCTTGCTAAAGGAGGACTTCAATGAAACAAAATTAAGACAATTCGAACTTTCCATCTGATCCTAAATGAAAAAAACACCTTTTGAGCACCTGTTAGAAAAGAAAACACAGGACTAGGTTCATAAAAGTGGTATTGAGGGCAGGTCTCTTCTATCAGTTCACTCCGTGGAGAGATTTACCAGACAGTCAGACCTCTGCCTGCACTGATCTGAGCTCACATTTACTATTTCTGGAGAAAGTGCCCTAGGTGGACTACTGATGCATGCTTTTCTTATTATCTTATATGGAGTTATTCCACCCTGCATAAATCTTTAAGGCTTGGAGAAGAGACTGATAGCTATGTGCCCCATTTTCCCAGGTGACTTACCAAGTTAGTGACTTATTCCATCTATGGGTTGGAGATTGTATAAATATTTTATACCAATATATTTGCTGGCTCCACTTATAAAAACTCAGAAAAATCCATTTGAAATTACAACTTCTTTAACTGGGTAGTGGAACATATATATATACAAGAATCCACTCTCCACCTGGTTCAGAGAGGGGATTTGGACAAGGATTTTGATAGACAGTGACTCACTATCCTCCTGAGAACTGGACTTTGGTCTCTCACATCTTGGTGAGAGCTATTACCTATGATCTCCAAGGGAAAGAGAAAGGATACCTCTTTTTCTAATAACACTGTGTTTCTAAAACAAGAAGTAGCTTTCAGAAAGCTAGTTTTCTGAACAATTTCAGAAATTGTTCAGTGATTTTGGCCTGGATAATTTGGAGGCAATGGAAGGACATGCTCAAATTTGAAACGTTTCTTCTCAGTTTCAGGGGGGGAAAAAAAAAGAAAGAAAAAAGGAAAAAAGAAAAGGAAAAAGAAAAGTCAGGTTGTCACTCTTAAAAATCATATTTTATCATAAGATACAGAATTGGGCAACTTAATTTCTTTGTATTCTGTTTGTTTCTGACCCTTCTTTCCCTTGGATCGATCTGACTACAGTTTCTTCTGGGGGGCAAAACTCCAAGCCCAGAAGTGTGCATAAGAGTAACAACAACTGCAGAATTCTGTAAAACAATGGGACTGACAGGAACTGGTCAAACAATCTGCTACTTTATAGACGTTATTGGCCCATGAATTTAGGCATCCAGTGTCATATTAGATACCCTGTGGGATCTCAGTCCCAGGAACAGGTCTGGAAGGTACAAAATTAGATGTCCTATTTCATGCCTTTGGGGGGCAGGAGGTGGAAGGCACTAGACAGCTGTATTCAGGCACCTCATTTGTTCCCTTTCTATCTGACGTACCTCAGCCCTGACACCAAAAATGTGTATTAGAAAATAATAATTGGAAAAATAACCTACCAATACCTATTAAAAAAGCAAGACAATTAAAACCAGATGGTTAAGCACCAAGTTTTCAGCAGAGTCCAAATTTCTAAACTGTATTCCACAGGAACAAGAAAAATAAGCATCTGAATCTAAAACTCTGAAACATATGTTCACATTAATACTAAACCAGCACCATTGGTGTGTGTACACATATTTATATAAATATATGAAAGCGTGTGTATTTCTCATATCCTAGGTTTATATGTTGTTTATATGAATGGACTTGCAGGCTATTTTGACATTATGAAGTAAAACATTCTCTTACCTTCACTGACTTTAGGAACCATATGTTTTCATCTACAGTCCACTGCAAGTTCCACATGCTCTATGTAAATATGAATTCACATTTGGAGAGTAAGTACACACTTGAAAAATTTAAAGCAACATATCAGAAGCCTAGAATTCCATTATTTAGAGCAGAACTGCAGTAGTTATGTCATGAAGACAACTACTGGTATTAGCACTGACTGTTGTCACAGGCAGCTGTGTGAAAGCTGGAGAACACTTTACCATTTATGTAGCCAGGACAGTGGTGTGTTCCACATGAAACAGAGAACTGAGTAGTGGCATCTCTAGAACCACCCTATTGAAATTGAGAGGAGGTTTTGATTGTACCAAAAAGATTTTTTCCTAAGAACATGATGTTTTTTTAATCAATTCCCCTCAGCTCAATCTGAAATTAAGGTATAACATATGCTGCATGCATCATGTGTTCGCCTGCATACTCGTGCATATTGTCACTTTGTGTTATTCCAGGAGTCTCTTGAGCACATGGGAAGCAGAGTTTCATTGGGTTGGAAATTTCTGCTTCAGTAAATGCATTGTCGATTTGGTGACCATCTGTAACTTACAGAATTCTTGTTTTATGCTGTGGTAGTGAATAAAGCAGATTGGAGATTTCAGAGCAGAACCGATAATGTTCTGGAAGTCCCCTGTATTTCATGTGTTTTATAAAGCCCAACTCTTAAGCATTCCATGACATCTCTTACTTCAGGTGAACACATCCCAAGACAGTTTCCACACCAGACACATTACCCTTTGCAGACAAATATTGCAGACCAACACAAAAAGTAAGCGAAAGCAAACTTCTACGAGCACTAGGATGAAGCATTTGTCTTCCTATTACACTCAGGAGAAAAACAAATTTTCAGTGGTGGTGAGTTAATAGACACAATCTATCTGAATGCAGATCATGAGCAATATATACAACAAACAATTAAGTCAAAAGGAACTTTGCCCTTAAAAGTAAAACTTTCAGAGAGCAATCATGGATGAAAGAAAGCAGTATTCTTCAGTTGCAACAGCATTTCCAGCATTATTTATAGATTTTTCTATCCAGCATTCAGGACATACATATGACTGAGTACCCACCATTCCTCATGGTTTACTGAAAACACAGAAAACTAAGGCAAGCATGACCACCTTATCAGGGGCAATTTAAGATCTGAATTGTTTGCCTTTGTTTTCTTTATTAACAACAACCATCACCCTCATTGTCTTACTAAAATAGGATTTACAAGGAAACAAAGCCGTGCAGTTCACCTAATCCATTCCTAAAACAACTCCACAACAGTTTTCTTCCCTCCTGTTCACTGTAATACCCAATGAGGAGATAGTACAATAATAGTGAATTGCATTCATTATTCAGTTGCCATCCTGATAAATGATTTTTCAAGAGGGAAATCCATATTTTTTTTCTGCATCTTTACTACAACAAAGCATAGAAAACCCAGAACAAAGCAGTATTTCTTTAGCTGTATTTACATAACCTCGGAAAATGTCTTCTACTAAATCATTTCTGTTACCTTTCTTATTTGCTCTCTTATAGGCAGGATTTGAGTATTTGAGTATTTGAGAGAGATGCTAATGAATTCCCAGGGGATTAGAATAAAACTACAGTAAACGGAGCTACATTTCAGCCACCTAACTCTTAAGCTTACATCTGAATGTAGAAAGGACCCGAATTAATATAATTTCCCTCCTACTCCACAGGTTATTCCGTTGGTTTTGGAGGGTTTGTACTGATCTCACTGTACTGGCACTGGTAAAACAAAACAATACAAAGCTGAAGAAAGCTTCTCATCCACCAGCACCCCCAAGTCCTTCTCTCAGGGCCCCTCTCAATCCATTCACCATCCAGCATATTAT
Organism: Cephalopterus ornatus; assembly: GCA_013396775.1. Lineage (NCBI taxonomy): Eukaryota > Metazoa > Chordata > Aves > Passeriformes > Cotingidae > Cephalopterus > Cephalopterus ornatus. The sequence goes on along the minus strand of VZRE01008318.1, from coordinate 287,613 downwards.
TTGTCCTTGGGATTGTCCTGACCCAGGTGCAGGACCTTGCACTTGACTTTTGAACTTCATGAGGTTTGCATAGACCCACCTCTTCAGCCTGTCAAGGCCAGAGTGACCATGAGAACAAACCATTCTAAACTGTTTAAAGCTATTTAATAGAGTAAGACATTCTACTCTAAAATTTAAACTCAAAAACTGTTTTTCCTTTTAAAATCTGTTTCTATTCCTTGAGAGGATTTGTTTGTTTAAGATTTCACAGCACTGCTTATGTGAGAAAAAGACACTGCTGTTGTAGTCAGAGTGCCCTTATTAATCTTCATTTCATAACTATGGGCACAGAAAATAGACCATTCAAAAACTGAAGGGGAAATGGAATGCTTTCGAGGAATTGCACTTATGTTATAACCTGTTTAACTAAGATGGAAAGAGAATACTCTATCTGCATGTTTCTCAAATTTATAGCACTTACATATTTCTAAATTATATAATTGCTTTTAGCTGTTTTGAAAAAAAACTACTTAGAAATGTGGAAATTTAACTGTTATTTGCTGTATCAGGGCAATCAGGGCAATAAACCTTACTGCTCTACAGATAGGAGCTTGTGAAAAATCACCGTTATCATCTGCTATTTGTACAGCATTTTAAAATTTTTTATTTGAATAGACCTATTTTATTGAAGCAGGCTTAAAATTTTCTTAAGATAGTGCTCATTAGGTTTTTCAAACTTTAAGGTGCTTAGGCTCAGTACCACTAATTCAATCAGGAGGTTGGACTGCCTAAACATCATAACCAGAAAATACTTTATCCACAAACAAATCTTTTGTAAGCTCCTAAAGTGATCTTACACAGATTTCATTTCTACTATGGAGACTAACACTCTGATATTGGGTTCTTCCGCAAAGATATGAAAATTAGTTTTAAATTATTGTCAAACTCTCTGGATTTAAAAACTTCAATATTACTTAGACTATCATTAGGTTCAAGCACAGTTAAACAGCCTAATAAATAGGACTTTTGCTGATATTAGTAGATGGCAGAGGGCACTGCGCCCTGCTCTATCTTAAGCAATGTAATGTCACAATAAAGGCCTGAAAAATACTGAATGTCACACGTTCAAACTGTAAAATTTTGATTTTGATACAAAATTAAGTCTGGAAATGTTCACTTTTATCACAGAACTCTTTTATTCACTGTTTCTCGAGGTATCAGATCCAATGTGTGGCCTTGACACACTAATTCCCACTATGCAAAGTCTATACTCTCTACCCCATATCTAAAATGATGAACATTTTCTCATGGTCGTACTTTATAAGCATCTATGCATTTTTTAATACTTTATTTTTTTAATAGGCCATTGATACGGAAAAAAGGGTTAGCCACGTTTTCTATGGGGGTGTAGCATCCAAATCATATGAAGTCCAGTTCCATTTATTCAAGTGGACAACTCCATTGAAACAAAAAAAGGCTGTCACTCGTATAAGGTATGAATCTGGTTCAGTAGTTGTTAAAATTAAGAAAATACTTCACTTTAAAGCTATTCTCAGTTTTGTCAGTGTAATTACACATGCACATAACTAGGCCAGGTGCACAATATTAACAAATGTGTCAACATTTGTATAAGAAAATTTGGCTGCAGCATAAAATCTAGACAGATTTTTAAGTGCTAACAAGAAGTCTGTATTCCCTGGATTTTATTGCAAGGCTACCTAAGTGTTACTGAACTGCATTTCCTAATGGACAATTTCATAAGCAGTGGGAAATGGTGTTTTTTCTAGTTTATCCCTTACAGTTACCGCTGACTTTAGTATAGTCTTCCATTTCTTAGTGGTCTTCAATTTTTTTTTTAAAAAAGAAATTACCACAAATATGCCAAAGAAAGACAAAACTGATCATCAGGTTAACAGAACCAAATATCTTTTTATAGAATCATAGATTCAACTGGGTTGGAAAAGACCTCCAAGATCATCAAGTTTGTTTACATTTCAGAAAAATTGGTGAACTATTAGAAGTAATAGCAGAAATCCTAATGCAGTTCTATACTAACGAGTGTTAATATTGCTACTTAACTAACCAACTAATTAACAGTGCTGTATAAACTATATCTGGAAAACATTTATATTGCTGAATAGGCATTAGTAAACTGTTGAGAAAAGGGAAGCAACCTGATTTTGGTGTGCTTTATCTGCAAGATCACAGTCTACAATAATTAACTAAAAATTAATCTATAGCACCATTTTTAATAGCTAATATCAATGCAATTATTTCTATTGACACAGTTCCCCACACAATTCAAAGAAATTATTATCATACAATTCTACTTCCAACTGTTGTTGATGTAATACAAGAGAGATGACTGAAAGGGAAGAAGATATAGCATATGCATCTTTCTACATTAGGTTTTAGAGTTAAGCTTATAGTATTGTACAACAGAAAGAACATCCAATATTCCTTTCTCAATGTGATATATGCTGCTGTTCTATCACACACTTTTGACACTTAGAAAAATAAGTTCTGAGTTCTATTCACCGGAAAGGTAAGACTGTTTTAAGTGCAGAGAGTGAAATCAAAGATACTGAACGGTACATTCCTGTACTAGGAATTAGCATATCTTACTGGCACTGGCAGCTCTGCTGAGACTTCTAAATTATTCAACATCTACCATCAACATGCCAAATTTCAGTGGAAGCTTCTGTGCTTTTGTAAGTAAATTTCTATCTTACCCAATCATGTTTGTTAAGTTTAATGTGTGATTGACTAAGATGTTTCAAAAAGGTGTCTCTCCAGCTTGATTGGTAACACTCTACTTGTGCATTTGAAATTCATGTGAAAATTCTTCGGTCTTCAGATGTACCATCTCTCTTACGATCTTATTCTATCTTTAGAGTCTCAGGCTTTAGTAAAATTAGGAGAAACTACAAGTGACTATATTCAGATCTGTAAGGACCACCCCATTTACTCATTTTAATAAAAGTTATCTTGCTCCACAAGGCTCACACATTTAATTAAAGTAAATTGAAAAGATGCCATTAAAAAAATAGTAAAATTTCATATTAAATCAACCTGAGGAAATTCAAAAGAAACAAGAGGGGACTGATAAAAATACCTGATTAATGGTGAAGGATATGATCTTTCAAGGAGAGGGGATGTCATGTAATATTGTCCCAGCTCAAATGAAGGGAGAGTACATAGCTTCTGGATAACTCATTTACATGCACAAGTGCTGACAATGTAACTGGAATGGCCAAAATACTAGAAAAGAAAAATTCTGATATAAATTATTTAAGGTCTAGAGATGCAGGTCACACTGTCCCTGCTCTAATTCTCATTTTTTGCGTACATACTCACCTTGCTTTACACTATATAAAGTCCCCAGCTCAGGAGTGAGTGCCAGTGTTGGTGCAGCAACACAAAACTACTGCAGACTCCAACTGACCCAGGAGTTTGGACAAACAGCTGGTGACTAAGTTGCACTGCCCTTTTTACTCCTCCACAACATGGACAACAGTGGCTCAGTAACTATCCCTTGCAGTCTTGTTATTCCTCCCCCACGCCTCTCTGTCTGTTATTTCATTGAGTGCTTGCAAGAGACATTCACATTATTTTGATTGGCTTGTCAAGTCTTCAAGTTCCTAATTTCACAGTTTTGATGACTAGATCTTTGCTATTAAGAACAGTGCAGGAAGTGACTGAAGGACTGACAATCTTTCATTTTTTGATACACTCAAAAAATAAGTCTTTCCTGTCTACAAGTCAATCCTGTTTTATTCTTAGCTTTTCTCTAGCACAGTTTCTTGGATAAGAACTAAACTCCTTTGTCAAAGAAATAAATACTTTAGCAACACTGTTCAAACACCTCCCTTCCTGGGTTCAAGTAGCAGATTGCAATTTATCTTGAAGCACTAAAGTTCTTAAAGTTTTTTTAAAAAGTTGCCATTAAGTAAAAAACCCCCAAAATTAAAAAAAAAAAATTAACAATCATCTGAGTTACATAGAACTCCCAAAATTCAGCTGAGGTAATTCATAACCTAAATATAAGCAATAGCTAGTATGTTCTATTTTTCAGTCAACACCAGGTGTGATTAAGAAGATATTTTGTAAAACAGTGAAATAGAAAATTACTTTCTACAACTGGAGTTTGATTGATGACAAAGAAGAAGTATTTTATATTCCTTGCACAAAAAAGGCTGAAACACAAATATTAATACTATCTAAAATTTCCGTGTGGCTAAATAATTCATAAAAGTTAATTGAATTTTGTTGGTTGGAAAAGGGATAAGATTGATTCAGCAATGAGACAGATGAGATAATCCCTACAGCCTCTGATACAAGGATTGCCCTTTTCAATGACCTCCTCCAATTTGTTCCCTAATTACATACAGATCAGTCAGCAAACAGTTTCCAGGGACTCCTTAACAGTTGCTGACCCCAGAATCAACTTCTGTATATCACAGGCGGAGTGTACCAATTGAAATGGTTAATTTAGGACATATTTACTCCATAGGTATTTATTCTGAGGTAAATATTTTCCTAACACCTCTAACCACCAAGAGCTATTTAAATATGTTCCTTATACTTTCGGATGTTAAAAGTTATTTCGCATTGTCCACTTGCACATTAACCTATAATGCAGTTTACCCTACAGTATAGCTGTCTTGCCCTCAAACATTCTATAAAATACAGAGTCAAATGCGCATAAATTCAAAGACATCTGAAGAACAGCCAAATGAAATAACGCAGAGTGAGCTGAGGAGAATCAAAACTCTCCCCAGTCTGAAAATATAAGTAAGAAAATAGAATGTTTGTTTCCTTGACGTGAAGAATTTACTCCAATGTCAGTATCAGCTGATTTCTGATATACAAGACTGGAAAGAGGAGGAAGATCAGCAAAGATGATACAAATGGCCCAAATAAGTCCAAACTGTGTATGTTTAGATTTGTGTATTTTTATATGGCTTTGTGCAATCTGGCAGCTATACCTATTAATTGTTCTGTTAAGACATCTATACATATACATTTTAGGAAGATAAACAGCTGACAGCCTCCAAAATAAAGAAGGATCAAAAGTAGATCTGGAAGCACTGAAAAAAGTACCTCCCGCTTCTCAGACTATGACACACATATAGGTATATCAACAACATGACAACATTTTAATACACAATCTCAGTAATCTTAATTAAATAAAAGCTCTGATTTCCAGGAAGAAACTATAGAAGCAAGAGTTGCTGAAGAAGAATAGAAAATTAGAGTCTGGAAGCCATGATTATTTAAACTATCTCATCTACAGTTTAAGGAAATTTATTTTGGTCCTCTCCTACTTAAATCCCCAATTCAAATTCTAAATTGTAGTCACTCATTCACTTGGGGATATACTGTAGCCTGGTGAACACTCTAAACCCAGAATATTAAAAAGGTCAAAATAATATTAAATTCAGGGCTTTGCAAAATTAAAGAACAGTCTTTCAAAGCACTGACTGGGCTCAGCTCACAGAGGAAAAACCTGAGGAATTAAAGATACGTGATGCTTTGCACTTAGAAGGATTGTGCTCAAGGGGAATTCTGATACTACATGCCTGTAACAAAATTTATTAAAAAGAGAAGTGGCTAAATATTAATTCATATCAGTAAAAATTACAAAAGAAACACAAAAGAGGAACTACTGTAAGAAACATCAATCCTCCTGTGCAAATTAGAAGGAAAAATAACACAGCATCAAACTACATGGGCTGTGGTTCCCACAATTCATTCAGAATCATTCAGGCTGTTTAATAGGATTTCTATAGGATTACTCAGAGAAAATACTAAGTACATCGGTTTCCACAGAAGTTTGTTATTTCAGTTTATTTAATAAACACTTCTCTAACAGACAGACACGCAAACACGAGCACGCATCCCTTAGCTTGGCACAAGTTACTTGAGCAGCTTTTGAGACAACTCCTTGCAGTTCTTCAAGCCAACAGCAAGATATCAGGTTAGCTTTATGACTGCCAGTTAGACATATTTTCAGGAAAGCAGTATAGGCTTCTTTATCCAAAATTTCTGAAACACGAAAACACTGAACCTGTTTATTTTATTATCATGTATTTGTTATTAGTAAGGAACTATCATCTTTGGAGCGGAGCTTACAACTGTTTAGCTATTCAAGATTTTTTTCTGGTATACACAAACTTTTTTTTGGCTATTTCCTGGCTTGTCAATCATATAAGAAAATGCAGAATAACATAAGAATTGAATAGAGGCCATTAACTTGCTCCAAAATGAACACTTAGCAAGTCATAAGTGAAAGTTGTTGGTTTACACCATTTAGCTCATACCAGCTAATCATTAGTGTTCTAGTGGAATCTGAGATTGATTTGTGAATGACTCACAAGTGGAAACAAAATAATCTAACACCATCCTACCATTAGGTTGCATAATTCAAGCAGTTTTCACATCTGCTTTATACTCATTATACGACTAGATGACATGCTTATGTTCAGTGCTACATCTTAACATGCAGACTGCACAAGCTCTGTCAAACGAAGATGCCTTTTGCAGGGTAATAACCAGAGCACAGAACTTTGAACCCTTTAAAAGAGTTTGATTTTCAGAGAATGGACTCTAAGGAATTTCTGAAAACCTATGTTCCTCTCAAAAGGCCTAAACTAGAGCAATTTTTAACAATTCGGTTCCTTGTTTGGACTTATCAACATTAAGTTCCCTTAAAGACAAAAAAACCAGGAGGAAATTTGTGTGAAGCTTATTCTGTGAAACATGCTGAAAACAAACAAAGCACAGGCTTGAAGAACTAGTTGCTCATCATATCATTTCCACACTACTTGCCTATAAAAATTCAGTATGTTCTTAATTCCTTTAGAACAGTTCATGTACCTGTTTTCCTTCTACCCTTTCTGCAAGTTACAATATTTTTTTTTTAATTAAAATCCTACAATTCTAAAAGGCCTTTAATAAATTCTTGACAAACACATCAATACATAGTCTGTGATTTCCAAGTATTTCTTCTTCCAGTGTCCATCTGAGGGGTATCATTTCTACTTCATATGTTTTGCATATGAATTTGCACTGTCCAACTTGTGGGCAACCAACCAAGGCAAGTTTGCTCTCTTTGAAAAGACTTGGCTACAATTTTCTTACTAATTTGTTTTTAACATTCTATTGCATGGATTCTCAAGCATGCACCACTTTACTCTCTTCAGTAAGTTTCAAAACATTCAAATATGGTATAGAAAAGTAAGAGCAATACAGTACATCATATAACGCTAAGAGTACCGTGATATTTGGAAACAATTTACTTTCAGGAGATCCAGCAACAGCATTTTGCATGTTCTAAAATTATTACTCAATTTTCCTTATCAGAGATGCTTGTGAATCACAATAGAATTTAACTGACATTGTAAAAGTCATTTAAAAAAAAAAAAAGGAGAGAAATTTAAGATTTAATTTTTCCATGTGCCAGCAGCAAAACATGACATGGGCTGAAACCCCTGTGCAATGCAACTCTACACAACTGAGAGTTGGGGAACAGTTTTTAGAACTATAAATAGAAGCACTTACTTCATCTCTGTTCATTTTCCAGTACTAAAGGTGATTAAAAAAAAAAAAAACAGCCACCAAAAAAACCCGCAACAAGCAGAAATATAATGACAAAGCAAGAAATAATCCAGTGAAAGCCTACTTAGTGGCTATTTCACAGTTCCTGTAGTCTAAAGAACCTACTGATTACAGAATATTAACATGCATAGAGTTTGAGATCTATGCAGTTTATACCCTCTCAGCTACTGCAACCACCCATTTGTATAAAAATCTTTGAAGTAAATAAAAAGTATCTTAATGTTGCTCTAGAAATAAATTAGCATGTTAGGTGGAAAGATCTGGATGGCTTTTTCTCCCAAGGGAACAAGCATTCTAGCTATAAAGAGATGCCATTTGTGCTTATGCTAGACAGAAAATAGATACCAACCGGAGAAAAAAAAAAATTGCACTGCTTCTGTCAAATGGCTGTCTAAGAACTTGGTAGGTCAGTAAAACTCCGTGTAAAAGGCTCCCAAAAGGGCAAATGAACAAATTTACTGGTATGAAGATGAAACTTGATAAGAACTGTGTTAATCCACAATGGAAGGCTTCTCTATTTCAAAAATCATGGCCAGAAACATGCAATTAATATCTGATTATATGTTCTTACCACAGAAGAGTTAAATAAAGCTTATTAGATCTGTTTCACTCATCCATGGCTTTTAAATCACGGTAGAGCTACTACACAAAACAAAGACTTCAGGCTGTTTCCAAGGTGATAAATCAGGAGGCAATATTACATGTGGCAATAAGTTCACACTGCAGTTATTTAAGCCTTAAAATCTTCTTTGCTAGAGGATCTGCAAACCTCTTCGCTCTCATGCCCCCTCCACCTCCTGCCTTGAGGTAGAAAATGGGTATTTTTCTGATCTTCCCATCAGGCAGATTCTCAGAAGGTTATATCAAATTTCAGAGATGGCCCAGCTTTCCTCAGAAGACAGCATCTATCACTTTCAGACCATTTTTATTGACATCTTTGCAAAGGTTATTATTGGAATTGCCAAGAGATGTACAATTGTTTTGTTGTTAGATGTACGGTCAGACATATTACACACCCTACCACAAGTTATTGCCGCACTCGAGTTCTCATTTGGAGTTCCGTGTAGCTCCCATAACATAATATTTGAATGTTGCACTCTTCTGGAACACAAAGATTACATTCATAATTTTATCAGAAGCATTTAATAGAAGACACTATGTCACACCAGGCCTTAGAACCCCAGATGCCTCAGTTGTGTATTACGATTGCTCCATCTCATACAGGCTCTGTGCCTGCTTATCTATTGTCAGGAAACCTCCAGAACGGATTGCTCCTCTGCTGTCAACTGGTTGAGTTTAAAAAGTTGGGAAAGTTTTCCCACAGAACAGGAAACTAGAGTCCATTTTTTTTTTCCTTATATTCTATCATAGCTTAATAATATGAAGCTGTCACATTTCATAAAAAAAATGCCATTTTCTTCTAACGTAGGTAAAAGAAAGACCAGCATCTGAAAGATCAAACTGTTCTTGGCTCTCTTTCCATGGATCATAAATTATATTTTTAAAACTACAGTCTTCAACTTTAAGCTCCATTTTCCCCATGTTTTCACTTCCTAAAATAATAAATGACAGACCAACATGGTAAGCAGATAGAATGCAAATCTGATACCATAAAGAACTTCTTTTTTTTCTTTTTTTTTTTTTTTTAACTCAAAAGCCTCAAGTACTTCTTGGACTGCTTCATTTTTCACTCTTCTGGCTGCTTATGTCCTGGGCAATTGCTTTTATGAGCACAAAGTGCTGTTTTTAGTGGAAGTCTGGAGGGGTATGCACAAGAACATTAAGCAAGGTTGTGACCCAAGAGACTAAAGCTTTGATCCAGTAATGAGATAATCAGATATACTCCCAGCAGTGTTGCAGATGTGCTGTACAATAAAACAGAACTACAGCATCAAGAAATGCAGATCTAGAAAAATCATATACTCAAAGTGATTGGGGAACACAAGGGTAAAGAAATAACGGCTGAAAAACTACATTCACTACAAGGACTAAATGATTATTACAATTTCAACTTCAAAAATACAAACTGAATAAGTATTTTGCATTACGAATATATTATCTTGATATCTATACACTACAAAAATACAGATTAAAAGCAAAAACTTAGCTTTCAAAATCCTGGAAGATTAAATTGAATCTAATCAGTTATGAAATACCTTACTGAACTATATCATGAAGGAAATATATGTATAGTCTTCATTAGAAAACACATCAGTTTCACTTTTAATTAAGAAAATTATCAGGCAGTAGGTAAATGCTGCCACACTTAATATTTCCATGGTAGGGAGATTTCAGGTCTTAAGGATAGAGAAAATACTGTCATTGCAATGAACTTTCACACTGCGAAAATAGGAATTGTATTTTTCTATAGAATAATGTATTAGTGACAGCTCTTACAGACAACAGCCAGTTGGCCATCATTTACTGGAACTGTGATTATCCCAAGCTACATCTTGTTTAAGGGAGACTCCTCACCTATGTCACCTCATCAATTATCACTTAAGAAGTGTTAGTCCTATTTAAATGTTCAACATGCACACAGATAAATTCTGACATCAGCATAATGAGGTCTAATGTCTCAATAAAGGGCACAAGTCAGTAACTGCCACGAGCCACATCCCATTTTTAGCCAGTCTTTTAAAATTCCCAGGGGAAACATAGCCAAAATATTCAAAGGGTGCAGAGGGTGTTTAGAAGACACCGGAATTAGATCATGGAAGTGAAACGGAATCATTTAGGTTGCTTTAGATTTTGAAGCTGGGATCAGAACATTACTGCTAGTCAGCAGTTCTGCTTTTGATTTTATCTGCAAACTATAAAGAAGGAAGATTTCGATGCTCAATTACTCAAAACTGTTCCCACTGCACCGTAGGCTTTGCTACGTGCCAGACAAACCTTGTCAGCTAGTCTTGTGTTTTACTTGTGTACATTTCTATCATCTGTTTTATCCATAGACCAGATTTTTTAAAGCTACTTTAATTACTGTAGCTTAAGGAAGATTCATCAGTTCTTAAAATGTATACCTTAACTTCCTGAATCATATGTCATCCAATACCAGTTACTGAGGCTTTTTTTAAAGAAATGTAATTTATGTTTTATATTATCTGAATTCAAAAGACTAAATGTGTAATGGTTATGTTAGAAACACTAATATTTATAAACACAGAAATGGATACCAGTTTGATGTATGTAATAAAAAGTAGTAATGCATGAAATACAGGCAGTTAATGCAGATTGCTTCTTTTTATGGATGGAAAAAATAACAAAAAGTCACATACAGCCAGCCATACATTTAGCAACACTCCAGAAAAGTTAAATTCGACACGTCTAAGCTGCTCTGCACAATGAATGATTAGTCACCAAGCACAGGGAAAATAGAAAGAATGTGAAATGTAGCCTGGCCACAAATACCAGCTTGAACATACCCCACTGTCCAGGATCTAGACTGAAACAGCATCAGTCAAAAATTCCAGCTGAAATTATCACCAGCCCTTGAAATCCTGGCCACTTAACCTACGGAAATTTATTCAATTAACAAATGCTTCTTTTCCTAATTTTTCACACTTGCTGCAAGAGCAGTCTCGAGTCACTGCAAGGAAACAACAGTTTCTGCTCGTGCCAGTCATCAGTTCCCTGGGATTTAGAATGTCCAGCAGTAAACCAGCTACTGCTTGGATAATTCAGTAATAAACAAAGATTTCCAAGTCATGTTTTCCCAAAATCTAACATCAGTAACACTCAAATGACCATTTTTTAAACCAAAATTCAATAGCTCATGATCCTACTAGCATTGGCATTCATTCTAGACCTCTGAATACAGCAATAAATTAACATGAAACCCTATATTACAAATGATTAGAGACAACATTTCAAGGGAAGACAATGAGAAAATAACGGTGTATGACTGCATCTTCTTTTTTACTCAGTAGCTATGTGATCAGACCACTTTTGCCTGGTATATTTAAGACCTAGATTTCATTCCTCCTCTAGAAACATTTGAACTTGGCCCTTCCTCCTCCCAGGAAAAGTCTCAAATCATCACCTTTTATGAATGTTCTTAGTCTATCAAGTGTAAGAGCAGGAGATAGAAGATCCTGGAAATCTATCCTTCAGCATGACTTTCTTAGCTATGGGGCCATCACATCATTTATTCATTTTGTCTTTTTAAGCACTTTGTACAAAAACTGAACATCTCAGCTAAGACACATATGCTTCACTACACCTATGTACAGGGAACATCCTTTTCCAAAATTTACTCCTAATTGAACAGAATTACCTGGAAACTGTGAACACAAATATAAATACTAAAGAAAGTGCTTGTGTTTTCCAACACCTATAATTGGACTTTGATTTAATGTTCAAATCATATATGTGTCTAGCCTTCAGTAGTCAAAGTCTAAAGCTTTTATCAAGATATGCAACTTGTGAGTTTTGTACTATGACATCTGAGAAAAAAAGCATTATGTCTCATACTTCTTGGAAGAAAAATGATTTACATTAACTCAGGTGTACAATAGTTATAAAAGTACAGTCTAACACAGTTAAAGAAATACTTTGACATCCTGCTGACAAGATCATTCTACCCCTGCAGAATGTCAACAGCTAATCATATTCTTTCTCAGCACAGATATTATACTGAGAAATTGACTTTGCCATCTGGCTCTCTAGAATTTTTATCAGGTCTTTTTAATTAGGTTCAAATCATTGATTTCCATTGTTCCCCAGCTTCTATCTTTTTCAGTACTGTTAAGACTGAAACCATTTCCAGTGCACTGCAGCGTTCTCAAGTGGAAGCTAAAATGAATAGGATTTTCCCACAGGTTTTCACACTTTACATCTGCTGGTAAAAGTTCTGTCATGCTTGCTTAGTAGTGCATATAATTCGATTTTTGTTTTATTAAGATACGAGGATGACCAATTTATTAAAAAAAAAAAGTAAATCAAACAACCTTAAAAAGTCCAAATGAAAAACGGGCCCAAGGCTTATAAATTACAGACATCTGCAAGAAGGCTGGAAGGTTAGTTTGCTATAATTATGATGAACATATTGAAATCAAAGTGGTTATAAAGACTTTCATAGGCCAGGACATATTTCTACTTTAGATTGCTCTGTTGCAATGCTCAAGGCATTCATGTAGCATTTCAAGTTCAGACAAAATGTATAATATCCAAATACTGCTGTGTACTTCAGATACAGATAATGTAAATTTCAATTCTTGGAGCAGAAGGCCCTGCAAGACTATTTCTTTTAAACCTTCCACAAAACTGTAACTAAACTATAGAGTAACTTTGATAATGTTAATCTATGAAAAAGACACTGCTCTTTTTAAGAAATGTGTTAGGAATTTGTATGCATAAGGAAAATGGAAGTCCCTAAATATATATGATTTTCAAAGTAGGTAAAATCCAGATCTGAACTTCCCTCAGAGTTGAATAGGGAGAACTTGCACAGAGACCATAACTTTATTTTTGGTTAAAAAAAAACAACGGGGACCAAAAAAACCAAACCAAACCCAACCAAACAAAAGCAGCAAACAAACACACACACACACTCTAACTTGGTTTTACAATACAAATGCTGAACATCGAAGTTTACATTCTCTGGTCATTTAAATCATGAATTATATACAAATATCTATGCACTTTAAAAATAAAATGTGGCAAACCTTTTGGAAAGGAGACTAAAGCTACCATTTTGGGATCCAGGCAACAAGGCTGTCAAGGCTTTCAGTTACAATGACAAGATACAGCAGCACTACTCCAAATGTCACTCAGAAGGCACTGCACTCACACTTAAGGTCTAAATATATCCCAGATTTCCTGGGCTTTCTCACTGATGACCAAATAAACTTTTGGTGTGGAAGCTGACAGGTTGTGTTTGCTTGGTACTAAAGCAATAACTTTCCTGCAGGGCAGGTTTCTGCAGGGCAGTGGTTTAGTTTCCAACTGAGACATGAAGGACTTATCACTGGAACCATATTATTTCCTCTTCCTCCTCCTAGAAGATAGGGCAAAATATAATAGTGTCTTATGTGCAGTGATACCAGTATATGTCTTTCTTTTGATGCAGCAGATGTAAACAGAACTTTCAGGATGGTCATGTAAGGTACTGGAGAGTACTTGGAAATTCAGCCTGCAAAATATTTATCTTCAGTATGTCTAGAATCAAACAGAACCTGCCTCTCACTGAAGCAATTATAACCCACAGAAAAATTTTACTCTAAGGGTGTACTAACCTCATATCCACTTAATAATGTATCAATAGCAGAGTTTACTTCAAAACATATCAGAGGACCTACAGTGCAGTAAACCCAAGGCATCAGAATCAAAATATGGTGATACTTGGTAATTAAAGCCAGTCAATCAGCACATATTTCTGTTCATGGGTATGAAAGGGGAAGGAGAAAGTGCAGGACAACTTTCCTAAGGTTTAATTTTAAGAAGCCCTTCCACCTACTTGAGTTGTGCACTTGGGACACTTTCATTGGGACATATTTGCTTGGAGATTACAACAAGAAAATTTTAAGGAAAAACCAGCAAATAAAAGGATCTTGCACTAGGATGTGGTGTGTCTCTCCAAGAGGCTTGTTTGTACAGGGCCAGGTCTGCTCGAGAATCTCAGTGTAGGTACTGCCACGAAATAGCACAAAATCATTGATCCAAAATATTCCCCAAATAATTTCCAGAAGAACTCCTGCTGGACAACTCTTCCTCATTTTGTATTCCTGCAGCCCATCATCACTGTCTATGCAACAGGGCATTTCTGTGCTTTTTATTCTTTCATGCATTTACCTTAAGAATTAAATATTGCTTCTATCCCCACTGCAATCCTCCTTGGATTACCAAAGTCTGGCAAGCACATTTTCTTTTCCATCATCCTGATCATTGATGAACAAATTTAGTAGAAATAGATCACAGGTCAGATTCCTAAGGAAAATTCCTTGTTACAACCTACAAAATGAAAGTAAAACACAGGTAAGTGCTTTTTGAGTGCTCTTTTCTAAGCATTTGCACATAAACTTTGTGTTAAATTGCCTGGTCTAGTTAGGGAAATGTTATAAAAGCCTCAAAAGATTTTTCTTTAAACCAAGATATGCATTCATTGCTTGTCTTCTATGCAAAGGCTTGCTATCCTGACATAGAAGAAAATTAGACTGGCTTTATAAGATTTGTTCTGGACAAACTCATGTTGATGGTTGTTAACTTGTAGGTGTTCAAAAGTAGTATGTTTAGTTCACTGTTTTTCCCCAAACAGAAATTAAGCTGCCTCACCTGTAATTCTCCTGCTCTTAAGTTTTCAAAAATTGCAGATGCCACTTTCAGCCTTCCACAGCCTCACCTGTCCTCCAACACCACTAAGATCATTGTGAATGACTGTGAGATTGATTCAGGATTAATTTAATGCTGTCCAACTGTCTTGAAAACATATACCCCAATTCTTGTATGTTCTATTAGATAATATTTTGCCTTTTTGGCATTAAAATTCACCGCTTCATTCAAGAAATCATAGCTGGCCTTTTTCATCAAGGAAAAACATATCACACACTTGCATTGTCTGAAATTTCTTGCTCCCTAACTTTTCATTTTCACTGAGATTAAAAAAAAAATTCTTTTTCCTTAATGGAAGCAGACAGAAATAATGTTTGAATACTTTTACATAACTGCATCTCATTTTGTACACTGACCTTCCTATTTCTGCACCTATGTATTCACCCTCAGTAACCTTAGTTCTTCTGTACTACATTTTTAAGATGATTTAACAACTCCTGATTTATCCAAACTGGACTCCTGTCACACTTTCTGTCTCTCTCTCTTCCCCTTCCTCCATTAAAAAAATTAAAACAATAAAAGTTGTTGTTTCCTTGCAGACTCTTTAACCTTTTTTCACCAAATCTAGGTTCACATGGAGTACAAACCATGATTTACCCAAGTTTATTGAAATCTACTTTTTATTTCATTACCTTCCATTCTTTCCTGAGGAGCACAAACTATTGTTTCATGATCCATCTTCCAAAGTGACATTCCACCACCGTATTTTCCTACGTAACCTGTCTTTTATCGATATATGTTGTGGTAGTTAAACTGAACTAAAAAACTGCAGTTTAATGAATGTTCACCAAAAGTCTCCAAAAACCTGGGCTTCCCCATTTCGAGGCCCGTATCAGATGTGCACCATCAGAGGGCTTTTACTCTTTTTGCTGTACATTTACAGACACTTAAGCCCTATCTGTGTTCTAGACACGAGGGAGTTATTGTAAAGAAATATCACCTGACATCTTTTTTTGTTTTGGTTTGTTTTTTTGTGGCAAACTATACCCCTGTCAAATTCAAATATTATTTAAGATATATACTATGGGAATTATTCCTTCAAGTACCCATATGCAAACTACATTATAAGTTAAGAACTTCAGTTCCTCTTTGTCATTGTATATATTTCTCAATTTCTCATGTCTTTCATAGGAATCCAGATGCATATTTGATAGAGTAATATTATTCTTCTGCTTGTTCCTCTTTGACATTATTATGAATAAAGTTCTCTAATTTATAATCCCTGTTCACTTAGTTCTTTTCACAATTACAAGTGTTATTTCTTGCTCTAGAGGTTGCTCAACCACTCAGAAATACTTTAGTGACTTTTTTTTAAATTAATCAGAGACATTTTTGGTGATTCATTGTTAAATGACTTTTACTCTACTTCATTCTGTGATAATACATTAGAAAATATGCCATTTTCTATCCTGTGAGAAGTTATCTTGCTGGGTTTTTTGCCCTCAGAGACAGCTGTACTGAGAATATAACACTAGACCAGGCAGAAGTCTGTTCCTTACATAACTAAAATGCAGGCTAAGTCCACATTTCAGACTCCATAAGTGATGTAGATTGATTAACTCAGGTATACAAATGCTGTGACAGGTTCATGCTTTTACTGCAAAGGATGAAGAGTCCTACAGGAGAACTGCAGCATATTCTTGACACATTTCAGCTAGCTCTTACACACTGATAAAAGCACAGTCATTGCAACACAGTTCACCTCTTCAGCTTCTTAAACAGATTTTCCACCTTCCAGTGAATCCACCTACATTAGAGTCAAATAAGTAAACAGCCAAACAAAAGTCCTCAAGTATTTTACCCAGTTGAGAGAAATAACCCATGCTCTCCCACATCCACTTTTCTTCAGGGTGGTAGAAAGAAGAGCCAGCCTCTCTGCTATGAAGATTTCTTTGCTGTGGGAGAATCAATAACATGGGTGATAACTTCTCAATTGCCTCTTTAATCCATATTCCCGCATTTACCATACTTTACCTTCTTCCCAATTCAGTTTCCTTCATGGCTATCCCACTAGCCAGATACTCACAAAAATGAGAAACCTTTCCCCACGATATTTTAAATGACACAAACAACTTAATTTTACCTTGCATAGTTTATGAACTATTAACTATAGTTTAAGAACTATATCATTGAAGAACTATAGACTATATATATATATATACACACAAAAGGACAAAACTACCATTACCTCTTCCATGTCTCTTTTCTCTCCCCTGTGATGAAAACCACGCTGATGATAAAGAGGGAAAGAACAAAGGGAGAAGTTAACTCGCGTAGTCATTTCTTCTCACACCGTCCCCAGTGAGGAGGCTGCCCCCAGGTTAGAACCCAGCTCAGCAGAGCCCGGAACCAAGCAGAGGCACAGCTGTAGCTCTGATTTTAACACCTCCCAGGAACTGCTAATCATGGGTTGATTGGGAACCACAAGCCACTGTGCCAGGCTCCACACAAATACAACGGCTCTGCCCCAGAGTCTACAATACATTGCAAATCGACTGTACACGGAATAATTTTTAAAAATCCATTTTGTGTAGAAGATAATGCACTGTTCATTTATCAGCTTCAGAGTTTTTCTGAAGATATTCAGTGTTTTCTGACAAATTGTCGAAACTTTTCCTTTTTGTTTTTTTGGTTTCTTTCTTTTTTTTTTTTAAATCCACAGTTCTCACCAACAAAAAGCTCAAAACCTCAATAACACCTATTAACCGTCTCTCAGCTTGACATACACAAACTTGCTGATTGAGTCTGCCTAACCCACATTGCTAAAAAAGTAAAAGTAATAATAATTCCATTAATTAATGATATGCCTGCCCGGAAAAACTGTGTCCTGTGTGGCCACTTCTGGCAGCGTGAACTGAACTTCAGCACAAAGCGCTTTGCCAGAAGTCCTGCACTGTAGCACCACTCCCTCAGCCTGGCAAGTGTAAGTTACAGTATGTGGCAAGTAGAGGCATCCATATGCTGTTAACCTTTTCAGACCACTGAAGAACAGATGGTCTCGGATTAGCTGTTGACGAGCTGTTAATGTAACTATCCATCAATGCCTTTAATTACAGTTTTCTTGTTTTCGAAACAGCCCATATTGATTTTTTTTTAAAAAGCAGAACATAAAATAAACTGCTCTGTAAACACAGAATAGACTTATAAACACAAATAGACCCAGACAGTGTTGGTCTTTCTCGTCCTGTGTGAACATGCGTCTATATAAAATTGTCAAAAATATATTGTAAATAAAAGTGATCTTAATGCATGTCAAGGGTTCCTTTGGACCACCTCTGCTGAGGACAACATTTTAATCACCTGTTCCCAGAATCCATAAATTATGCACTATGTAAAAATTTCTATTAGGAAAAATATTCCTGCTTAGAAAATGTAATTAAAAAAAATGTATCGTTTTCTGCTTTGGGAAAGAATAGACATATTTCCATAAATACCTTATGGATGAAAAATTACTCTGCCTTCACATAGTTAGGATATTGCTTTGGTAAACTCTCTGAGGATACTACAGTGAAAGCTATTTCATTTTTATTTTAATTACAGTGAATTACTTGTGAAATGAAAAAAAAGTCTTCCACAGATAACAGCTTCACATACCAAACTTTCTTTCTTCAGGAACCAGTTGATAGTCAGTCCAATTTAATATAGTCCAAGACACTTTATTAGCATGCTGTCTGTGCAGGTAATTCCCTCAGTCGCATGTTCACTTTACAGAGATGAAGTGACATTGTTTCTCCTGTCTTGGAAACTGCTCTGCTCCCAGTCTTTGTGCAGGAAAAGCCAGTGGAAAAACTAATCATGAAGGTTTTTATATATACAGATTTGATGCATGTTCCTCACTATTTGAGAATTAATTTTTTCCAAAGTTCTTGTTGCATAAAATCTTTTGTACCACTTTAAAACACTCCTATATTAAAAAAACCCACAACAAACCAAACAAACAAACAACCCCCTCCACAAAAAAACAACGAAACACCATCATTGAAAATGCTGATTCACTCACAGAACACCGTCAGTGTTTTATTTTCTTATACATGGCAACTTTTCCAGATTGGCTGGAAGAATTAATACTCAGGATGTCATAAGAACCTACTACTGTGTTACAGGTAACTGGTGTTACAAGTTTTACAGCACCATAACTAACTACAGCTGAATTTTGCATGCAGCAACAGGAGTGGAAACAACCTCTAATTTAGGGCTGTTTACAATCGATTTAACTGCCTCAGTAGATAAAGGGAGGAGAGAATTAGTGTCAAAAGGGTAAAAAAGAAATGTTTATCATTATTAATAAAGGCAACAAAACTGCAAGGAAGGAGGAAGGGAAGTAAGAAAAGAGAATGGGAGAAACCAGTCTATGGTATTCCTCCTGAATTATTTGGAATGTCAAAATGGCAGGCAAACCTGTAGATATTTTGCCTCAGGGTCTTACCTTAGCAAGGCTCAGTGGAAGTAGTAGGGGAAAAAATCATGCAAACAGCAGAAAAGGCTAAAAATCCCCCAGATTCTCTCTCAATATGTATACCCTGTATGTTTGTATACATATATATATGTGGATATAATGTGTTCACACTTTTGTGCCATACAATATTGAACAAAACATACCATTTTTAAAATATGTCAATCAGTGCAAAGGGTGGTATAGAACTATTAAAAAAATAAAAAATAGTAAATGTTTAATAGGTATTTTGAACCCTTTGCAAATACGTACAGCCAAGACATGACCTAACAGACTGTATAGATAATGTATCGACCCGTCCCAAGGTCTCTTTCTGTCGTGGCCCCGAACTTTTTCTTCAGTGACTGCTCAAAATCAGTTGTAATTTATTCCGATGGCTGTAATTTGCTCCACATTTTTGAGGCATTAAAGCCATTCTTTGATTTGTGATTATGGTGTATCCTCGTCACTTTTAGAGTATTATCTTAAATGAGTGTTCACTACAATGGCTCTGACAGGCCGTAGTGTCGTTCATGCAAAGGTCATTGGTTCCCTTCTGACCCCAGAGAGTAAAGGCTGAAAGTCAGTGCTGCCCAATGGCTATTTTGTCCCCTGTGTGAAGTGAATTGATGGGTTTGGTCCAGAGCTTTAGTGGGTAAATATCCACATCACAAACTATCACTGGAATTGGTGTTACTAATGTCATTCTCAGCAGAAGATTAAGGGGTGATCTGGCAGAGAGACTAAATTGTGTGTGCAAACCTAGAAGGAAAGATAAAACAGACTAAATATGTGGCCTAGAAAAAGAAACACCCTTTCCTAAAACTGTTCTGGTGCTGTTGGTCCAAGATTCTTAACAATCTAAAATCACTTTCCAAAAGAATATATCAGTGGGAGGATTTTTAAAACAACTAACTGTTGATAAAATGTGAGATTTATTGGCAGCTATGAAAATTTAAAGATCCAAGAAGCATATAATATTTGGACTGTTGCAATCTTCTCAATGAGTCTGTACTTTACAAAATCAAATTAACTGAAATTAGTAAATGAAACAGCTGATCTAGTCTTTCCACCCAACCTTCCACCCACCTGTCAGCACAAATTTATCCTTTGTTTCGTAATGTCCAAATAATTGTACACATTCCAGTGACACCATTTCCACTGAACTTTTTTCAGTATTTTTCTTTAGACTTTGTTTAGATGTTTTTCTTTAGGATTAGGAAAATTTTAGTTTACAAGATTTGTTGGGAACCATATGGAGCCACTTTTTGAAGAGCTGAGAGTTTTCTTCTGCTCCACCCACTTCTGCCTTTTGAATGCCGTGGGGTAAAAATTTTCTCCCACCCTTTTCAAAGTTTTGTTGGTTTCCAAAGGAGATTTGTAGTGTTTGCATGATGTTCTTTCAGGAAAGGACTGTACCATAGCAGCAATAGTATAAAATAAACACTGCAGGTTTAATAGAACATTTTATTCTATCATTTACTCCTCGTGTACAGCTCACACACAAGGTATGCAATTTAATCCAGGTACATGATTTTGCATGGATTTTTTCCTGGACAAAAGTTCAAAAAATTACAATTATAGATAGTGTTCCTATAAATTTATACAAATAAATGAAGGTGTATCTTGCTATTCTTTGGAGCTAAACACTAGTGCTGTGTAAGTCAGAGGCTAACTGATGGCAGTGAGACTACAGGCCTGAGAACAATATTCTGCTGATTTTTTTACATTCTGTCAACTCAAGTTCTTTCTTTTAGAAGTTAATTCTGCATAAATGAGAGCTCCTCAATGAAAAGCTGTTTGACATAAGCAGAAACTAAAGACCAAGAAAATGTAACAGTAGGTGAATACAGTTTGATACAAACTCTGCCTCTGGTGATATTTCTGCTTAGGGGACAACGAGCTGTACCTAATGCACACCAGTCTGGAGTGGAATGGGTGCATCAAAAAGTTATGGTTGTCCATATTTCCCTCTGAAACTGGGATAATCTAACAGTGTCCCACACCAGGACATATCTCTTTTAATTGTGGTACTGTGCTTGCTGTCCTAAATAGAATTAAAGAATCCACATAAAACACCTATTCTAGACTGTAAGGAATTCTGTTTTAAAAAGAAGGTAGGCAGGAAAAGACACAAACTCCTCTTCATGCCACGTGGCAAAATGTGAAATAAAACACAAACATATTATTTTTCAGGGGAAGGCACTGATTTTAAAGAGAGGAGTGAATTCCAATATCAGTGAGGTCCAAAAGATGAGTGAACTGAACTAGCATGTCCTGGGCTCCTGTAAGTGTCTCCCTGCCGGGGCAATGCCCTCTCATGCTCCCTGGGCCCTGCTGGGTCTCCAAACTGCCCTTTCCTCCTCACTGGGACCTGCTGAGTCTCCAAACCACCCCTAAATCTCCAGCAGATTTCAAATTTTCAAGTGCAACAGGCACCTGTGTCCAAGCATTTCTGCTGTAGAGCTACTCTGTTCCCAGCTGAGCCCCAGGTCATCTTCAGAATCGTGTCTTTAATAAAACAGGTGATACCCCAGCCCTCAAACTGCACCATTCCCTACACATTTAGTCCAACAACCAACTCCGGGATTGTTTCCGGTGATCATAAATATCCTGACAACCACATGCACTAATATTTAATGGAATTAATTAAATAATTGCCAAGCTCTTCCACTCGAGTCATTACAGCCTATAAAAGAGAGCTATTCAAGTTGTTTACTGACTCTGACAGAAATACAAAGATAAATAGACATATTAAAATGTATAATCAAGCTCTCTTTTGTAGGGACTAAGTTTATTTTAACAGTGTCAATAAATGTCTGCTTATATGGGTTCAGCGGTAACGAATGTTCACCAGGAGGTACATTTCAGAAACAAGAACCAGAGAAAACCTCTATAAACACAAATGGGAAGATTAAATGTGAAGTGAAAACTAAATCTGTTAAGAATTTCCCTTGAATTTCTGTAAGTGAGTAATTTGGGAAAAGCACTACTTTCAATTTTGTCATAGGATAGAAATCCAGTTTATAAAAAGATTAGAAAGATAACCAATTTACTTATTAAAAATATAGAAACATGAATTTCAGTATTACTGAGTTATTAAAATTTAATTTTAAAATATAATTTATAGGATGAAAACTGCTCTTTCTTAATCATGCTCACTGCCATGGAACAGCTTTAGTAAAGTACTTTATTATATACTTTTACTTTCCTGTTAAGAAATTAATTCTGAGTATTAAAAATTGCTTCAGATATTATACTTCATTTTATATATGTATACATATATATATGTAAATAATATTTTTATATTAATATCTTTTTTTCCTTTCAGAGCCTGGCCACAGACTTTTTATGGGGGGACAATGGAAGAGAGTGGTGTTCACAGCCTGCTTGCCTTTCCATCTCACAAGCTGTCATCTCTCTGCATTATTCCAGTGGCTGTCTTTGACATTATCTTCCCGCTGTAAGGTAACTGCCAAAAAGAGAGTTGGAATGAAAAGGTTTCCAAGCTGCCTATCTAATGTCTCCTCAGTTGTCAGAAACCAGCATCCAGTGTCCCTCCATTTTACGCAGAGTCTGATCCCTTCTCACCACCAAGGACTTAGGACAGCATGGGTAAGACATGTCAGTCTAGTGGTAGGCAAAGGAGAAAATGAAAAGGGAAATATGCAGTTTAATTCATTTTTCCATAGGCACCCTAAAATCCCATTATTTGTTGATACTGGTCTTTGCTAGGAATAGACTGGTTTCAGTCTAAATCCATAGTCATATAGCTCAATTAAGGTGAAGATGAATGAACCAGACCTCTTCATTGCAATCATTTCTTCCTAACAGAGACATTGTTCCTTCAGTCTCAATGAAAATCTAGTTTTAACACTGGTGCTTAATTTATTGTCAAATTAAGCAGTCAGGATTTTTAAATTATCAAAGGACAAAAAGCATGTAGTTTAAATGCATCGGTTCTGTTCTCTTATTAAGTTTGGTCTCTCCACGCTTTAAAATAAAAGTCAGGGAA
Source organism: Cephalopterus ornatus (assembly GCA_013396775.1). Taxonomy (NCBI): domain Eukaryota; kingdom Metazoa; phylum Chordata; class Aves; order Passeriformes; family Cotingidae; genus Cephalopterus; species Cephalopterus ornatus. The sequence goes on along the minus strand of VZRE01008318.1, from coordinate 264,238 downwards.
TAGTCAGACTTGACAACTAACATTATGTGACCTCTATATTTGTTTATGAATATATGACAGATTTATTTTAAAGAGATAGGCTAGGATGTTTCAGATAAGTCACTCCGAATCAACTCTACACCATGATTAAATATTACTGATAAGTGTCAACTATTACGGTAACCTCACTAAGAAAAAGCATAAATAAATTTATCTCTCTTATGTGAAATAGTTTGTTTTTTTTTAAAAGTCTCATGCACAAGTGCAGAGGACAAGTATTTGAGGAATATGGATGTCACAGGACTCTTACAATAAAATTCTACCGTCTCCTTAATTGTCACAGAAAGTGCAGGGAGATGAACATTGACAGGACCGTTACTAAAATTCCGATCACTAAAATTCTCAAGAACGGTGTTAATTTTACATGCTAATGAGTAGATAAAGAGAATGAAGATCCCTGAGGGACAAAAAGAGGTTGACTGAGGTATGATATGCCCCTCAGTCTGCAGTCAAATATGGTCGTGGATGTGCTGTGTTTCCATAAGCTGCCAGACACACTTGCTTTCTGCTTCGGGTGGAGCTATTCTTTTTCACTGTTAATGTTATGGGGTTTATATGTAGAATGAAGACCGGTGTGATGAGTTGTTCTTATGAGTGTAATGCTTTACTAATATAAATAGCGCTTTCATTAGGGTATTATGGTAAGGGGGTATAATTATAGCTGGGATAATTAACATGGAACACGCAAATCTTAAGTTTCAGGGAATGCTTAATATAGGACACTAAGTAATGTTGCCTGACTATAGTAATACCTTGGTGCTCTCTTTTAATCCTTATCACTGAAAAAGGAATTTATTCCTTCAGGTATTTCAAATCAAGCTGCACATACTGCAGTGAAAAAAATAACCAAAACAAACAAAAAACAAAACACCACAAACACATAGGGAAGAAATACAACAACAAAATAAGCCAACTGTCAATCTATATCATTCCTTAAGTAGAAGAGAGAAACAAAGCCCACAATTAATTTTCTCTATAACAAACAAATTAAACAAAAATACTGATAAACTTATTAGTAGACAGATATTCTGGCAACAGATTGTCAAAAACATGTCACCAGACCACACAAGTAACCCCCACTCACTTACAAGCTGTCTGAAAAGTTAATCTAAGAACCTGTAAACTATCCCAGGTTTGGAGTATAAATATCTTAGTGCTGAAGTAAATTCAGAATGTTTTAAATGTTATTATTTGCACTTTAAACCACACAGGATTGTTAATATGCAAAGACCTAAATTTAACTTCAATATTAAGATGCATCTCTAATAAAAGAAAATATGTACACAGTTCCCACACCAAAAAATACATAGTTACTTATCCAATAACAAGTGCTACTTCACATGCTGCTTTTGGAGCAGTAATGGACATCTGCTCCTCCATGCCAAATGTTGCAGTGCTTGGTGTTAGTTTAATAGTTGAATTCCAGCTGGGATTTTTCAGGGGAAGATTTTGCACTGGCTTCTTATTGCCAGACTAAAGATTTACCTAAATCTTTTCTGAGAATTTGTTCCATCACCAGGTTCCACATTGTGCAGCCACTATATGAGATAGAGCTAAAAACTTGTAATTACTTAACAAGTCCAATTCTGTTCCTTCTGTTCCTCCTAAATCCTTCCTCTGTTCCAGCAGTCATTAGGAAAAAGGGGAAGGCCCTTGTTAAGCAAACCGTGTACTGCTGCACCAGTAATTGCTTTTTGGTCATAGCAGCTGTTCAATTGTGTTACAGCAGCAAGAGACACCTCCTTAATGACTCAAACCCTGACTGGACACAATCCTGGGCAACCTGCTCTGTCTAACCCTGCTTAAGCAGGAGTTTGGACTAGATGTTCTCAAGAGATTCTTGAAACTGTATTTTTTTTGCAGGTATTTTACTTTAATTTGTGTTTATTATTAGAAAGCCTGAGATGTAAAATGAAAGTTGCATTTAAGTGAAAACTATCTTTCTCCACATTATTCTTTCCAGATGGCTGAACCCTAGAACGAATGGAACAGAGGGTATGTGGTTACTGTGGACAAGAACCAGCTAGACTCTTCATTTATCTCCAGATGGTATTTCTCTAGTTGACTAACTACTCTTGGTCCCTACTGGTATTCCCTGTATGATGTTGATGCTTTATGCAAGAGGGTACCATTGCCTCAAAACCAGCACAAAGGCTCCATTTGAGACACAGCTGCCCTAAGAAAGACTACCTGGTAGAAAAAGCAGGAAGGAGGTATTTTGTTTAAAAGAGTTTGGCCTCAAAAGAGAGACTGGGAAATATTTGCAAGAGAGGTACTAGCAGGACATCAGTAACAGATACAAGGAGGGCAGCTGATAAGATAGAGACAAAAAAATAAGCTGTATTACATATTCAATCCAGGATCTACATATTACATCAAGAAATACACAGGACGTTCTCCCATTTCTCAAATTCCAAGAGTTAATATAAATGGACAAATATATAATAGAATAGGACATAAAATGTCCTAAGCAATGCATCTACTCTATATTGAATTGAAATATGTCGATGTACAGGCTTACATATCCCTTAGGCCAAAGACTCTTTCAAACAGAATTTTTGGTAGCTAAAGCAACATTTGCCTAAAGCACCTGTCAAGCATCTATTGAGAACTGAGTCATGTGATTTCTAAGTATATATCATCTTGGGCTACTGTCAAGATCTGGTGGTGACCTGATGTTGAATGCTGCAGCAGAAGTGTATTCTAATTTTACTCAGGAAAAGCAAGGAAAAAGATACTTTGCTTAGAAGACCTTGGCCATGATGAAAGGAAAGGCAAAGCCAAATCCTAACACAGAAGGAGACCGACCTTCCAGGCCTGTAGATACCTGAGTGTCTACAGCTCAGGTATTCTAACTTCTCATAGCACCACCTGGACTGGACAATGTTGTTCCTCCTCCACTCTGTGTCTTCTCATCAGCACCAGCCAATTTCTCAGAGTGAGGCCACAATCTCTGTCTTGGGTGGTTTAATTTTCCCTCTCCTACCATAATCAGGCATTTCCATTTCACTTATACTTACAGTATAAGTGTCACAAGGTGCCAGCTGCAGTATAGCTGGCCTCTTCTGGCGAGGAGGAATTGTCCTGTTTTCCATGCCCTCCTTCCCTCCAGCATTCAGGGTCATATTTGGCACAGCAAAGCCAACAGGTGTACTCACTGTTAAACAGACTGAGGCATCAGTGCTTTGAAGACCTCAGTGCGATGGGTCTCCCAGCTGCAAATGATGCCACTCACCTTATTATGCGAAGTGCCTGTACGGAGCTATTATTGCTTGGCATCTCTGTCCCAGTGAGGTGGTCCAAGCAACTAACAGGCACAATATCAGATAAAAATGGAAATGACTGCAGGCAGCCAAGACTCCCTGCATTCTCATAAAGCTTTTTTTTTTTAATTAAATCAAAGCCAGATTTCCAAGTCAAAACCAGGAAACTGTCTTCATCTGTCTTAAATTTACACATCTGGTGGGAAGACAGGATAATAATCACCTACCTGTTTCTATTATAGATATAGCAAATACAGAAACTTAACAGATTTATAATGTCAGAAAAGAGGAATCATAAATATATGTTGGTTTATAAAGTTCCATGTTAAAACAAGCTAAAAGAATGCAGCTGTGTTTCAGATTAACACACTGATAAGAAGAAATAAAAAGGTGAAGATGGATGGATGAGATATGAGTAAGGAGTCCTTGGATTGCACTACTACTATGTACTTTACTTTTGCAACTGTAGAGGACATCCTTGCTAACTGTGATTAAGAATGGCAGGAATTTCAGGGATCTTGTCCAACATCATAGTTATGCATGTCCCAAAATTACTTCTTTTCTGTCCAATGAAGTTCCAGAATTAGAGAAGTCAAGTACTAAGGAACATGGCCCCCAAGGATTAGCTGAGCTGAGAAAGGAATCCTTTCTGCATTTTGCCTGATACTTCTTCTGTTGAGTTTTCAGATTCCAAATAAAAAAAACAGTTTTAAAACATGCAAATCAAACATTCATTAGAATGGAATCTACACAAAGTCACCTTCCAGAATAATTTGGAAAAAATCAAGAAAAAATTAAAGAGACATCGCACAGAAGTGAAAAGATTAAATTAGCAAGGCTACCCCAAAGTGCAGTTTTATATCCCAGTCTAAGCAAGACAAGCAGTATGCTGTTTCTGCTCTGATATATCATTGTAAGTATAATTTCACTGAAAGCGGTTTAAAAGCCTTGATTTCCAAAGGAAATGTTTATGCATGTTCATAAATGTTTGCCTTGCACAGGAAGACTTCTTACTATAAACAAACAAAAAATAGCAGAAATTCTACTTTGAGTAAAATTAGCTCTATAAGCCAAGACTATCCTAATAGAAGTAATTTTTTTCATTTAAGGATACTAGTATTCCTTCTGGTACAAAAAAAAAAGAAAAAAAGAAAAAGAAGAAAAGCAATTACAAAGGTGGATATTATAACAGAATCTAAAAATAGCAAATAATTTTTTGAAAAAATGGTCTCTTGATTTGCAAGAAGAATTTGTTTTTAAAAAGGAATTCTAAAGTAGTTCTTCTCTGCTTCCTTTAATGACATTATGCGGTAAATGAAAAAAATTCAAGACAAAATTAACACATTTTTTCTCTGTTATATCTTTTGTGTTTTGCGCAGGTGGAAGTTGGGATCTACTGTATGAAGAGGACACATGTTCAGCTTCAGATTTTTAAGATACATTTCAAAAAAACTCCAGTGAATCCAACACTTCCAACAACATTTAGCTCACTCTTCAGCAAAGTGGTTTAATTTCTGAATGTTAAGGCCAAACTCACTAGGCATATTAAAATTATCTGGTATATACAAAATGTCACCTACATACACATATATTGCAGCTACACAATATAGACAATTCTTTAAAAATTCTTATTGAGGTGTTATTTCCCTACATACTGACTTTTGATATGTTTTTGTCCTGACTGGTTCCACCCCGGGTTACCCTTAGCAGAGTCCCAGATGCCTTGTTCCACAAAGCAATTTATTCATGGCGCAATAACACAGAAACAGCTCGAGCTGGTGGCTTCAAGGAGGACCAGAACCAAGGAACCCCAGGGCTTTTATCCCCTCATAGTCCAAGAGAGTGTTGCTTTTCCTCTTGAGTCCTCCTCTCCTGCTGTGTCTCCCAGTGTCCCTCCCCTGGCTGTGCTACCGGTCCCTTTGTTATGCCAAGCGTTGACAGTTCACAGCCTCTCCTCTCAGGCTCCCAGCCAGAGCTCAACCTGCAGCTGCACCCCAAGCTGCCTGCACAAAAACGTATTCCTCAGCAGGAGGAACACTGATTTAAGCTTATATAAAGATTAAGACAGAGGTCTGTTTTTATCCTGCAAGAAAGGAACGGTTTTCATACAGATAATTCTCAATTAGTGAATGGCTGTTTGAGGCAAGCTGGGAGACTGAATACAAACAGCAACACAGCTAGAAACAAAAAAATCACGGAATATTCTGAGTTGGAAGGGGCCCACTAGGACTGTCAAAGTCCAACTCCTGGCCCTTCACAGGACAGACCCAAGAGTCACACTCTGTGCCTGAGAGCACTGTGCAAATGCTCCTTGGATTCTGTCAGGCTTGATGCTGTGACCACTGCCCTGGAGAGCCTGTTCTAGTGTCCAACCACCCTCTGGTTGAAGAGCCTTTTCCTAATATCCAACCTAAACCTTCTCTGCCACAGCTTCAGGCCATTCCCTCGGGTCCTGTCACTGGTCACCAGAGAGAAGGGATCAGTGCCTGCCCCTCCTCTTCCCCTCACAAGGAAGTTGTAGACTGCTCTGAGGGAAAAAGGAAGTAATTTTATCCATGCTTTGAATATTTCGGTATGTATAAAGTCTTATCAAATATAACAAGATGAAAAAAAAATCCTATACTTCCATTAATTGTTTGACCATTGCAACCAAGGAGTCAGACACAGAATCTGATCTGAATCCCCCCAGTTAATAGTGGTTGCTCTAGGGCCAGGCTTAGTGCACACATTATTGTCAGAGCACAGTTGTGCTACATTTGTGTTTAGAAGCTATTTGTATTCTAACAGCAACTTGGAATCACAGGAACAGGACCTTGGTGATCCTAAATGCTTATAGACATGTTAAAAAACAAACAAACAAACAGAATTTAAATTTATGGCAGTATTTACCTTATAAAGAGATATAAAGAAGATGGTAAGACAAAACAAGCATCTATATGCTGACCTGTGTTATTGTGGAGATACCCTGCTTCCCTTTCAGCTGCTGGCTTAGCTGGGATGCTCTGTTGAACATTTTCCTTTTCCAGGGCAAGAAGACAAACAGAAAGCTGCGCTCAGTCCTTCAGTCCTCACTAAAAAGCTCTTTAAGGCCATAATACCTGGGCAGGAGGAAGGGAAGTTATTGTTGCAAACTGCTTCTGGTAAACACACATTAGTGGAAAGCCAAACCTGAGCACTTTGTATCAGTAAAATGAACAGGAAGTAACCAAAATCTAAACAGCATGAGCTAAGGAGAATGAGATATCTCCCACTCCAAAATACAAAATACTGCATCTTACAGTTCCATCTTCTGAGACCGTACAGTACTTAGAAAGTAAGTGGAGACTATAAATTTACATTATTATACATGCCATGTTAGTGGAGAAAGCACCTAGACTTAGAACTCCTGAAATAAAAAGCAAACAAGAAAACAAAAATCCAGGAAATAAAAACCTGCTCTCTGGCACCATTGTCACCCTGTAAGACCTGAAAGTTTTGGACAATTCTTCCATGCTATTAAAGCCTCACTGCCCTCCTGATCAGCCTGCAAACTCTCTCAGAAAGCTTCCTCTCATTTGCTCAGGATCAGCTTTCTCTGGCTGGTTCCAACAGCTCCCCAGCTCAGAGAACAGGTTTTTCTCATCTGTTATCTCACTAGGCAATTTCCATCGCTCTAATTTAGAAGCAGACAACCTGAGACCATCAGTTTCCTTTAGTTTAACCAGTCTATTTAGCATAGTCAGTGCTTTACTGAGAAAAATCATATCGTGTTATCTCTTCTTAGATTACTCTTGTGTCTGTTCTTGCACAGAGTGTGTGATCTATGTCATAGCCGCAGCCAGCAAGTGGCAGATTAAATACAGACCGAGTAAGAGTGGTACATGAAATTGATAAAATAAGTCTGGATTTATAAATTATACATACATTCCCCAAATTGTCATATCTCCCAATCTTCTCTCTGATATTTGCCAGATTTTCTTCCACCAGTCACTGTCACATCACAGCTTCTCCTTTCCTTTTTATGTCCTGATTAACAGGACATCTATATTCTCCCTTGAGCTCTCTTCCTCTCAGCAAGATTGTTTTCCATATCCCTACAGAGGGGCCAAGAAAGCATTTGTAAGCCTGAGATGCTTCTTTTTCAAGATATACGATGTGATCTAATAAAAGATAATACTTTTTCTTATAAACGTATCTCCATGAGTACAATTCAAATGCTACTATATAAGTTCAGGAAAAAAAATCTATATCAAAACAATTTATTCTTAGATTACTTTTTAAAAAAATCAAATGTAGACCTTTTTTTCCTATATCTTATGGGATTCTGTTAATCTTTTGGGACGAATGGTTTGACTCTTCAAATGTTAATAAAGACCATGGATTTTGCAATAGGAAAAAACAACCAAATATGGAGTGGTTGGATTCTTTAGTGATGTTCAGGACACTTTTGAAAATCACTGTGTCCATATACACCATTTGCACCTCCTGCTCTATTTTAAAACTTAGCCATCACAGTAACTAATCTCGAATAAAGAAATAAAGAAAAAACTAGTAGTTCGGAGAGCTTTATGGAGTTTGGGTGTGTTTTTTTCCAAAAATTTTACCAACTTTTATGTCTTTATCTTCCTTACTTAGTTCTCAATACTCAGAAATTGCTTAGAGGATGGTGCTTAGAGGTGTTGCAACATTTCTGAGTAGAGTCCACAGCTGTGGAGCACTGGCATGCACATGGTTTTATATGCCAAAAAATACTAAAGAAGTACCAAATTTTTGTCAAGAAGTAAGTACCACTGAAGTATCAAATTTTGCTAAGAGAACAATGTATAATATAAGGAAATGGTTCATTAACACTGAATTTTCTTCAGTGCTCGAGCAGAACCACTACTCATTTCTACCCCACAGCCAAGTCGGCCATGTGATTTTTCTATCATTCTCTGCAACAATTTTGCTGGAATTAAATGAGTTCATATGGAAACATAATACTCAGTGCATACATGTACCTGCTGCAAGTTCCTTTCGTACCTTGTGCCCAGTTTCACAATTTTATTCAAAATTGAGGGAAGGTGCACACAGGTCTTTAGGGTTTTAGTTCTGCAGTGACTTCTCCTGTACTATTCCATCTTGAATAAGTGCCTCTTTGTTTTCCAAAATGTGTATTTTTATGATGTGTATATTACACACATGAGACACTCACAGCAGCTGCATAAGCATCACTTTACATGATGAGTTGATAGAATAAGCAACCTCTTGAAAACAGGACTGTCTGGCGGTTCTGTTGTTTAATTGCACACTGTATGTTGCCTTTGATTTTCCTTTTTTATAATAAGCCTTTGTTATACCAGTTACACTCTTATCCCTAAACTGATGAGAAGTGTCCAAATACACAAGGCATAAAACAAATACAATGTGTGGGAAATTTCAAAATAATGTGGTTGTGCTAAGCATGTCTCACTGATAGACTTTGGAGAGTTTAGTGGTTCAAGGAAGTGGTTTGTTCTGCCTGTCTTATAGTAAAATGAAATTTGCAGGTAAAAGGCATTATCTGTGCACAGACTGGACAAGTATACATCCAAACTAACCCTGCAGTTCAACTTATTTTTTGTAGCACAAAACTATATAGGCAACACAAAAAGGAAGCAAAGTCCTTGACTATTACAAGGTACAGTTCCCGGGTGTCTTCTCTCCTACCACTTCATAGTTGCCAGAAGAATGTGTCTGATTCTTAAAAACCAAGTTTGTGTGTGACACATTTAGCTTGTTCCTACCTTTTCCTTGTCAGAAGGACAGTAAATGTGTTAAATCCTACGCTTAATGCTCCCATTGAGTAACTTATTGTGCATAAGGGATACAACAGCCCCACCTCTGAATGTCACATTTTATTCAAAAATGTTCCTTTCTGCAAGGTGGTCTAAAAGCACAGTAGCTCTGCAGCAAGGACTGGTAAAAGTCATTCATTTCAAAAGCACATCAAACTTTTTTTTCATGTTTCACTTGTAATATGAATATTTTGTTAAAGTTAACAATAGCTATGTGCTGATTACAATTTCACGTGTCCATGCTGAAATTAAATCTATATTTCACGGTTTGACCTTGAGAAATATTTAGGTTTAGAATCTAAAAGAGAAAAACACTCAGTGATGAAAAAAACCCAACATAATTTTTAAAAAAGAAAAGGATGAGACTACCAAGAGTAGCTTAAGATATGCCATGCTTTTGTAAGAAAATGAATATCTGATGTTAGCAAATAGCACATTTATCACCTGACTGCCTAAGAAAACTACTGTTACTTGAACTCTTTAGACTTTATACATTTTAAAGAGAAAGAATGTAATTCTGTAAGAATGTGGTGAATGTATTTAAGCATTAAAGATCATTTTTGCTACCTGTGAATGTTAAGTTTCGAACTTGTTTTAGACTTTGGACATTTAATGATTTTCAGTCATTAGGTGTTGCTCTTCTAAAAACTGTTCACCTCAGCATGGCTTTTAGATTTATGAATCTTAGCAAAGGAGACCTTATCATTTCCATGGTTCATCTGTTTCCCTGCATTACTCTCACGCTAAATCAATCTTCAGATTTATAAAACAAGTCTGTAAATATTAATGCCTACCAAACCAGTCTCATCTTGGATAACCTATCATAGCAGAAGAAAACTGGGGAAGCAACATCTTTTTGAAAGTCCTTTCCAGCAAATTTCAACTCCTGAGTAAGAAAAGAGAAGAAAACACTTGTGAGAAAAAATGTAAAATAATACAGAAAAAGAGTGGAGTTCATAAGGTGATTGGAGAAAAACAAGAAAGGGGGAAGGTCAAAAGTAAGGAAAAGTGCAATGTGTCAAGATATGAAAGGAAAGAACAGAGTCAAGGAAGGAAGACAGAAAAGAGAAGAAAGTGTGCAGCAGTTACAGAAAAGGGAATGAACAACAGAAAGAACTGGGAAAGGAGAATGAATACCAATGAGCTTGTATTTCCTTTTTTTTACAGCTTCTGGAAAAGCATCCATGACAAAGTACGCAGTTAAATGAATGAATGAGTATATAAAATGGATAAGATATCAGTACAGGTCAGGGGCACATATAATCAGATTGACCAAGAGCAACAGGACGCCTAGGGCTGGTTCCTAATACCATCACACTGAGACAGCGGCACACATTGTCCTGGATTTCTCCTTGAAGAAAAAAAAAGAAAAAAGAAAAAAGAAAAAAGAAAGTAAAAATAATACTGCCAATCTCTCAATTTCAAACTTTGGCATGTATCGTCCCATAAAGTGATGATGACTGGCATCAAGTTTGTCTGGTTTCTTATGCACTGGTTTATTTTGATTCCTTGGGTTTTGTTTTTTTTTTTAAATTCCCAGATTTCCATTCAATTAATCTTTCTTCATGTTGTCATGTCTCACAAGTGGTTTTTGTAAGCAAATTTACTAATCTGGTAGATTTTCTTTTGCTTTCATGGCTTTTTCCTGTTTCTTCAAAGAACAGAAGGAAAAATTAAAGGGGCATTGAATACAGGCAGGAAAACTGGACACTTGTCTTTGCAGTGATATATTTTTTTTTTAAATTGGCAATCAAGAGGAATTAAAACAAGAATGGAAAACAAGAACTTTTGCCAAGATAGAGAGAGAAAGAGCATGTATTCCTTCTTCTAGTTCCTGACATGATATGTTCAAATACCTTTCGGTTACAGTATGTCAGCTTGTGTTTCCCCACATGATATGACATAATGCAACATGACACACCAATTGTTTTTTGACAGAAATGTAAAGAAAGAGTCTCCGCTCTGCTGGTAAAGAAATCATTCTAAGTAGAGAAATAGCCAGATTTCTTCTAAACATTAATGCATCAAAGTGTAATGGCCTTGAGAGCTTCCCCCCTTCCTGGAACTCCTGCTGCCAGGGCTCAGGGACTGCTCAGCCGTGGCAGAGCTCTGGGCTGTCCCCATCCCCAGACAGCTCTGCTGGCGGGGCTGAGCCAGGGTTGAGCCCCCGTTCCTCTGGGAACTGCTTTTGAGTTGACACTCTCGTTCTTGGCTCCAGCCTGAACTGCAGCACCAGCTGTGTCACAGATGGGGCTGTGTAGGACTGCGGGTCCAATTGATCCAGACCTGCACCAAGACATGGACTGACTTCCCAGACTCACCTCCGGCTTGTCAAATCAGCACTGCGGATTTGGCTGGCAGTCACTGGGATGTAGCTGACCATGGGCAGCAGCACTGGACCTGACCCTGAGCTTGGCCCCATGGAGTGTTGGTCAGACCTGCTGCCATTCCCGGGCATGGGAATTGTGGGTTGAGGTCCCAACTGCGTCAGCATGCCCAGCTCTTCTCCTTTAGGCGACACTCCTCATGCTGTGCCCCTACACAAAGAAAATGTATTAAGTCGACCAGAAACAGCCCTACTCTGTTCAACCCCACAGGCCCTGCTGGTACCTTCCAGTCCTGGTGTATTTCAGTTGCAAACCTTTTAATGTCAAAGCACGTTTGTAGGGCCCTGGGTGAGTGGATGACCTTTAATTTTAGACATGTATTATGTGTTCACAGTGATTAAAGGAGGAATCAAGTTCAGCTTTTAACAGCTGGAAATTTCATGCAATCAGTTTGAGTATTATAATTTTGGAGCTTTTCAGCAGCAACATTTCCAGAGATCTGGAGTTTTTTGTATTGTTTTTCACTTTTATTAACTATTCTCTCTTTACCAGGTCTAATTGATCCCAGTTAGACCAAAAAATCCCAGTTAGAAGGCATTTGCCTTCTTGGGGGCACAAACTCTGGCTAAAGAAATGAGCATTGTAGTAATGCAATAACTGGAAGACATCATCACCTTCAATCAAATCTATGACTGATTTGCAGGTGAAAGACACTCGACCACCAGAAGGGAGTAGTTCACCAAACCAACATGACTTGTGTACTGAACTGGTGGGCCAGGAATATTTACTTGCATGTATGAACCTAGAACAGACAAGTGTCCCACAACACACAGCAAAATCCATGTGGCATATTACAACTCAGTGCACTAATTTGAACTAAGGCATGTGCTTTAGGACCCTACCAGTTCACCCCCGGCTGTGGTAGTGCCAGAATTTATGTATTTACAGGAGCATGCGCCGACTAGCACTTTCAGGTGAGAAAGAAAGAAGACACCTGGATTTTACAGACAGGGTAGATTTCCCAAAGGAAAAGAATTAAAAATTCAAAAAGTACAGGAAGTGTAGTAAAGGAACCCAGAGCCTCCTACTGTTGGTCATACCACGAAAACACAAAGGACACAAATTTCAATATTCCAATTAGTGGTTTTGGGCACATGGCTCCTGTATTCTGATAGCTTGAACTCAGTGGTGTTTCCAGACCTTTTTTGGCAACAGAGTTTAGTTTGGCTACTGGATTTATAGGAGGTGTAGGAAAGGAACTCCAAGCAGTATTTTTTTTTGTACTCTTCCCTGATAAGGAGTAAGGGAATGGGAGTAGAGCGGCAATAATCCTCTGTGTAGTTACTGAGCCCATTCTGTCCTCTATGTTCAGGTACAGAACTGCTAAGCAATTTTGATAAAGAAAAATAGGTTTTGTCTTAACTGACTCCTGAAATTCTTTCAACTGGGAATTGCAACAGTGCTATTAAAAAAACCAGTTTTATTGACATGACACATTTCCTAGGATAGGCCATTAATCATTTTGTGTTATGGTATCACTAGTATATTTAATATTTGAAATTCATGCAAAATCCCAATGATACAACTATCTGGGGGAAAAATATAACACTGAATCTACCTAAAGTGCTGCTTCTGCTGTGACTGAGGAGCACATTCAGACTAAAACCTATCAGCTGGATTCCTGCTGGTTAGTGCAGAGTTTTATTCCTTAAAGTATTGTTCATATAAAAGGAAAGAGGTGAGCAATGTCATTCTTGTACCCTACCTGCTCAGAAGAACTGCCTGGATATAGAATCCTGACATGTCTTGGTCTCTGGAGTTTTCTTTCAAAATATATGCATAAACATATCCTTAATCATAATACTGGGCATCTGTTTCAACACCTAGTCACACTGATTACTATGCTTCTATACCAAAATAACTTAATGAGATAGAGGCTATGGGGTTTATTCCTGTTTTCCAAATAATACCTGTCCTCATTTACAAGTCACTGGAAGAGGATTAATCTTAACTTCACAATGTACAGAGATTTTAAACCTCTAGAAAAGCAATCTATTAATGTGCGACTATCTTAATTAGTATCTATGACTTTTATTAGTCCTGGCTGTTCCCCCAAATGCCTTTTTTTGGCAAAATAAACAAATTAATATTATTTTAAAGAGCAGAAGGGTAGGAAAAAATACTGTCCACATAAAACAGATCTAAGAAAGTTGTCAGTGGTACAGAATAGGGATGAGCAAGGCTGCAGACCCCAACCAGTTGTCAGCAGAGTGAAGCCTGACAAGAATAAAGAAATGACTGATAAACGTCAGTGGCCTTAAGCTGAAGGAAGGTATATTTGGATTAAATATTAGGAAGGAATTCTTTACTGTAAGGGTGCTGAGGCCCTGGCACAGGTTTCCCAGAGAGGTTGTAGACTCTCCATCCCTGGAGGTGTTCAAAGGTAGGCTGGATGAGGCTTGGAGTAACCTGGTCTAGTGGCAGAGGGGTTGGAATGAGATGATCTTTGATGTCCCTTCCAACCTAAACCATTCCATGATTCTGACATGACTCCCTGCCCTGTGCAAAATCTGACCCAGCTGAAGTGCTGCGATACCCCAGGTCACTGTGTTAAGGCTTGACATAAACACAAAGCAGCTGGTTCTGTTCTGCTTATTACATTCTTCCAGATCCATAGTGTCTATACGAGCCTGGGCTTCACCTAATGCACTGAATTTAAAACAACCCTGCAGATGTCCCTCATTTCAGGGTAAATCCCATATCTACTCATATCTACGTTGTGTCCTGCTGCTTTGCTTCCCTCCACATTCTCCTGAAGGCAAGCCACATGTGGGATCCATGGTCACATGCACTAGACATTCCCTTTGGATTTCAAAGACTTGGCCATGAAAATAATTTTGTGGCAAGTGTAATATTAGGGGGTCTATGGAGAGGATTTGGTGGACACAGGGACCTAAGCCAGTTGGGAATCCACCACCAGCACTGCTTTCACACTCCCTTAACTCGATCTAGAAGGAACAAAGAATATAACACACGCAATAACAGAGCAATAGAAACCAGAGACTGGCAAAAGAAGATGAGAGGCATGAGAACTGAGGTGTGTTAGAAACAAAAAGATCTGAAAACACGAACTGCACTAAAGCTCTTTTCTTACCAAATTAAACACGACTATCAATCTGCTGTGCTTTTGCAGGCTGGTTTACAAACACATTCATTCACCATACTTCTTTCAGGTTTAATAAAAAAAAATAACAACTCAAATGAGTAATAGTCAGTTTTGTTGTCTGATAATAGATTGATGGCCTTAAGCTTTCTCAAAGGAAATTCAATTTGAATAAGGATTAAACTTGAATTGTCAGTGAAATATCCATCCCCAAATACTTATTTCTCACATTCATTCTAAATTCTGGTTGTACTGTGTCTTCCAAAACATCATGTTTTGAAGTTAGACACAGCTAAATCACAAACTATCCATATTAATAAAGATGGTTAATGTAACAGCATTGTTTTTCTCACAATATTTCATGTCTCAAAAAGGTCTTTTATAGCACCATAGGTAAAGAAGATATATCTGTGAGAAGTGTCACAAGTATTGAAGCAAAAACAAACACATTTTTTTTCTTTTGATATTCCAGCTGAGGTTTTTAAGTTCAAGTAACTAACTCATTGTTTTCTTGTTTCCTTGTGTTGCTTCTTCTGTCTATGTGTCAAAATAATTCCATTAAAACACTCACAAATTATCATTTTAATGAATTTCTGACAAGTTAATCTACTCTAGGTTAGGTTTGGTTTTGATTCAATGCCTAATACATTTGCTGTTTACAGAATGGGAAAAATACCAGGTGTGATGAACGGTGCTAAGCAGCAATAAAATAAATTGAACTCACATTTTTGGACTTCTAACCTTCCACGATCTACCATCTTTTCTGTCAGTACTTAAAATAGCTACCATCCAAATGTGCTAGGATACCTTTACCCCAGGATTGAACAAGGGAAAAGTCAATCATTGCAACCATGGACTGCACAGTTGGGCATTAACAGCAAAAGTTATAGATCCTTCTGAATAGCCACTCCAAGTCAAAACAAGCTGATGAGATTTTAAAAAAGAGCACTCACTGGAGCAAGCTGAGGCAAGGAAGGAGATTATCTAATTAATTTATGAGTTCTCAGTTCCTTATATGTTAGCTGCTTAGATGAGCTTCTTCAAAGATGTCCTAAATTGAAGTAATACAGGGAATAATCAGAGGAGAAAAAACTCTGCTTTTTACGTGAGGCAGTAAGAACAGAAACACAGAAAAAATGTGGTTTTACTTTTTCTATATATGGAAGGGAATGGGGGTGAGGTTGTTTGAGACATATTCAGAAATATTTTCTATAAATTAACTAATTTTGAAATCACCTATAATTGAAAGCACAGATAATTTTAGCTTTGTACAGCAATTATAGTATTGTAGAAAATGCAAAAAACCAGGAAATGTCATGTGATGCATTTGTTGAGTTTAGAAACAGCAAACTAAGAGAAAAAGTACATTTTTCTCAAAAAAAAATGATTCTGCCAGTTAGTGGAAACAGTTTAGTCCTAAGCAAGGTAATGAGCAGTAATGCTATTCTAAGCATTAGTCTCAAAATATGAAAGAAATAAAAAGCAATGAAAAATAGACTGTGGATAAGGCATTCTTCCTCCAGCACACTCCATTCAAGGTGATGACTAATTAGGAGAATCTCCAAAACTGACTTTTGCTTTCTTTAAGTGTAACAGTGGAGATAATATAAATATAACTCAGACTTATCAACTGATTCAGCTCCTGAAAATAAACTTTTAAGCATATGGTCACAGGGTCACAGAAAAGCCAATATATATGAAGAACAATTCTTGAACAGCATTATGACAGCCTGGAATTACATGCTAGGGCTCACACAAGTGGGTTTCCACAGCCATAATTTCAGCAGATAAATTTTATAGTTTGACAGTTAATGACACAGAAACACAATGAGAATTTCCAGGAAATGTTTACATTGTTCCACTTGATTTTGAGCAGGATGATTCATTTCTAATGGAGGAAGCAGGAATTTTTCTGTTCAAATACAGCAGATTTCTTAATTAAGCAAAATAAGATGGAAATAAAAGAGCTCAAATTCCAACGGGAAACACTTCTTACCTCAGGGAAACACAACATAAAAATGGTCCACTGATTCTGGCTTATAACATATGGACAATATCAGCAAAGCTTTCACCCATCCTTCCTGCACTGCTTTTTTGAAAACATAACCCATTGATCCACCTCACGACAGTGATTTCCAGGAATGGACTTGGTCTTACATTGCCCTAAATTTCTCTTTATTTTTCTGGTGGCCTAATCTATCCACCAGGCTCCTGATACACCTCTTGTTAACAAAAATGGAACAGCACCGCCCTCCAAGATAAAGTGATTCTTCTTTCAACTTTCTTTACTGGGAAAATAAATATATTGAGTATATATGTTATCTACAGAAACCTAGCTCCCAGTAAAAGGTAATTTGAGCAAGACTGCATATCCTGACAATATTCTAGATAATTAGATTCCAAATACAATCACTCGTGATAAAAGTGATCTGTAACTGGAGTATCATAGTATTAGGAATGCAAAAAAAAAAACAAATCAAGGATTTGTGCTCAAAGGTATTTTCAAAAAAGAAAAGGAAGATAAAGTGAGGGTGATGTCAATGAGAAATTTTTCTTGTAGGAACAAATGAACATGTGCTATGTGCTATAGGAACCCTAAAATACAAAAGGAGAATATTATTGTTTGGAAAATATTTGCCAGAATTACAGAAAAGATATCAACATTTAAACACTGGTAGGTTTTTACTCATAAATCATTATGATAAATTACAAGAGTACAGTTACACTGAGATGTGCAAATGTCAAAATCATTTGTCACAAAATCCTTGTCACCATCACCAGCTGTGTTTTTTAAAGGAAACAATAAGAAAAAAATGCAGAATTTTCATAATGCAACACTTTAAACATCCTTGCCTGTTCTTCAATTTCAATGAGGATCAGATCAAGTTGAGTCACTTACATACTCGGAATTTCTTAAATCAGTCTTGTTTATAAATGCTTTATCCAGCTTGTTCTACAGAATTGATGTTTGGAAGTGAATTTTCACCTGCCTTTTTCTTTCAAACAGAGCACATACAAAGCTGGTATGACTAGGCAAGTTTTGACTATTTCTGCACAAATCCATATTTGTTATAGGAAGAATGCAGTGTATTGCAATATCATTCCTGCTTGTTTAACAGTATTTCCTGGGAAAGTGTACTGGGAAAAAAAAAAAAAGAAGAGTAAATCCTTAGATAAATCTATTTACACAACCTCCCTTTTTGTTCTTTTGGTTTTGCTCTTGAGCCTGCAGTTGGCTGCATATTTAGTGCTTCCACTGGGAAATAGAGTGAGAGTTCCAATCTATATTTATATAGGATCTATATCCTGTTTGTCATTTAAGCTGTTTTCATACATCCTTCTCCAGCCAGCCCAACAGTGGTGAAATAGTTCCCACCCTGGGCCTGCTGCAGTAGTTAGAGGTTACTGCCTCCATTAATCTCCCAGCAGACCTGCTTGAATAAGCAATTCCAAACCTGTTTCGGTTCCAATCAGTTTGATTAGCAAAATTCTACTATGCATGCTCTATTTGTTAACTTGGATCATTTAGTTAAGAAGCACAAAGGTAAGAAAATCCTGCAGATTAGAAAAAGGATTACCTTCTACAGGGAATATTGACAGGAAGAGGAAGAAAGGCTGGGGGAGCAGCAACTGCTTCCAGCTGGTAGGAGTCCAGACAGAAGCTCATATCTGCATCAAGTCAGCCTGAATGCACAGTGAAATATATATACTGGTTTATCCTTTAGACCAGAACACATCTGACTTATATCAGCTGCAGAACAGGCAATATCTGACCCAGCATTAAGTTAGATTTTTACAAACAGATGATACTTGATCTAGCATAACCTCTTCTGAAACAAAGTTACTCCTTCAAAAATGTTAATAAATATGATCTGGCAGAGAACATTTATATGAGTTGAGCAGAATGTCTTATCTGGACTCAGCATTTCTGCTCTGTGCTCAGTGAAAGCACAGTTAATATCCCATGGAAGTGCAATCTGAGATAGTGAAGGGTACACCCACTTCTAAATTACAAAAAGGGAATTTGGAAATTAACTTGTCTATCTGCGTAATAATAGAGCAGGACAAAGAAAGTAAATGGTCCTTTCTTAAATTCTGCAGATCTATAAAAGTGATGCAGAAATTTAAAACGTAAATCAAGAAAAAGATTGAGAGTAGCTGTTTTGACATTACCTCCAAGTTAGGTAACAGTCAAGCTTTAACTGGACAGAAGTATTTTAAATATGTCTAAACATTATTATGTACAAACTGCTTCTTTCCTCAACTGCAATTATATGCTATTTTTAATCTCTATATCAAATATTATCTGTTTTTTTCTATTATACCTATAACATTTATTAGCATAGTAATTTATAGTTAGTAACATAAATCATGTTTTTAATTCTAAGATTGTAAATAATGTAGAAGGGTTTACTGCAGCTGCTGTGCCTTAGACTTCCTCACAATATTGTGATTTACTCCGTAATTTTTTTCAGAAGGTCTCTTAGCATAAGAGTAAGCAATTTTGCACCATACCTATGTCATGTTTTGTTGAATCCACGTTAAGATGCCAGTGCCCTGCAGCACCTGGAAATGTGCACTGATCTTCTGCAACACTAGTTTCATCTCTTCAAGACTAAAAATTGATTTTTCTGAAACTGGCGTGTGAAGGTACAAAGTGTACCTAGTGATCCATAGCTCAAATGAGTGTAACAATACCAGTCTCAGTCGTTGAAGAAGCAGTAACTTTTTAAGTCTTTGCAAGCAACAGTGCAAGAAAAAACAGACCGTAGTGAAGAATTTATCTTGTAAAATGCCAGGCAGTCAAATTGTTTTACTGCTGCTGGAGGCTATTGTCAAAGTTGCTAAGTAAATGGTAGAAATACTTTTCTTTAATTGGAAAGAGCTGGGATGCCATGGTGATATGCTTTTTATAGCATCCCTAACATAAACAGATAAACCAGGATTTCTAAACTCAGATTTCATTGCTGTATGATTTGCCCAATTCTATAGCTGAATGTGAATGGCTGATATCCTCCCTTCCAATGCTGAATTAGTCTTTCCTTGTTCTGCCCCACTACATAATCTTGTCTGTAAGGCTCAAGTATATTGAAGGGAAGGCAAGTAGAAGTTGGAATGCGCCTTCAAACCAGAAAACCAACTAAGTCTTGCACTTGCTTAGGGGAATCCCTTCCTTAGGGGTTCCCTGGAAACTCACGGCCTTCCCTCCCACAGCAGCAGGGGGTGTCTGGGAAGGACATGCACCAGAAGTGTCACCTGTGCCACAGCCCCCTGGCTACTCTGTCGGGCCCTGGTGCTTCCTTAGCTCATGGTCCAGTAAGGAATTATGGCCCCAGATGGGATTTCACCTGTAGAGTCCCTGACCTGTCAGTTAAGAAACTTAAAGATAGAACATCATTTAGCACATCTGTGACTTATTTTGGCCTTCCACAGTTTCACTGAAAAGTGTATGAAGAACAACACTTTTACTACTACTGTGTCCCAAATAAAAGCCTGAATATTAAAGCAGTTCATGTTTCTACCTGTACTGGTTCCTGCAGAGTCCAGGGCTTTAAAAAGCTTCTTTATTTAATCCTCATTAGATGTGCATAAGTAAAGGAGAAATTTTTACATGCCTAAGGAGAGGTGACACCTCAATGAATAAAAGAATTTAGACATTGCTACACCTGAAATAACAGATCTTTGCAGATAAGTGTGAAAAGTGACCATTATGGGTTTAGTTCCTATTTTTTTCTCATTGATTATGATATTTCTGGTTTTTTTTTCCTCCTACTGACAAGTAAGTGTTGTAAAAATTTAGGTCTTGAATTTCTAGAATAGTTTTTGGACTGCCATTCGAAGTGAACAGATGTTGTAGATGTTTGGCATTTTTAAAAATTTTAAATTCAAATACAAACAAGGAAGCATATCTGAGACGTATCAGGTTCTGGATAAATTTCCAATATGGAGGAAAGGACTTGAGGGTCCTGTGGTCACGGAGTTGAACATGAATCAGTAATAAGTTGCTCTTGAACCAAAGGCCAGTGCATCTTGAACCAAATGCATCCTGGGCTGTATTAGCAAAACAATAGTCAAAAACTTGAGATAAATGATTTATTACCTCTATTTGGCTCTTGCAAGATTATACCAGGAGTGCTGTGGCCAGTTTGGAGCTTGCCAGTACAAGAAAGACGTGGATAAACTAGTGACAGTCCAGCAGAAGGCCATCAAGACAATGGTCTTGAAGGAAGCAGGAACACAATGTTTGTGGAGAGAACTGGGTTGTTCAGCCTTGAGAACAGATGGACAAGGGCAGAATCTTAGTGTTATAAAATGATGGGAGTTAAATGGAAAATTTGTATGAAATCTGAGGAAAAAAACAGTGTCAGTCTTACAGACATATGAAAATTACATAAACTGAACACAACTTTGAAATCTCAGACTTTGTCAACACCAAGTTTGTGCTGTTCTGACAAAATGGTATGGAAATGAGTGTTAGTAAAATACAAAGATGATTTCAGCTAAGATTTTATTTCCTTAAAACTTTAATGGCAGGTATAGCTTTTAAAGAACAGATTATGCTAATTATATCTCTTCCTTGCAGTAACTTTCTTTTTTAAATAATGCAGCTTCTGATAATCACAATTTCAATATAACTGTTGGAGGAAATAGCTCCAGTTGTGGATATCATTCCCAGACTGCTTCAGGCTATAATGCCAAACAGTTTTCTAATTCTATTCACAGAAAGAATAAATCAGG
Organism: Cephalopterus ornatus; assembly: GCA_013396775.1. Classification (NCBI taxonomy): domain Eukaryota; kingdom Metazoa; phylum Chordata; class Aves; order Passeriformes; family Cotingidae; genus Cephalopterus; species Cephalopterus ornatus. The sequence goes on along the minus strand of VZRE01008318.1, from coordinate 242,913 downwards.
ATTAGACTTCAGTAATTTGCCCATCCTCTGGCTATGATTAGCACAGTGTGCAATATGGAACACAATCTTCAGAGGAAAGTCACAGACACGGGAGTGATTTCTGTCACAGTTCCAAAGTACAGGGCAAGGACTGAACTGTCACTGGGATGGGGAGCATTGCTTTGGAAAGGAACCCAGCATGGCAGTAACATATCCAGCTGTTCCTCTACCTTAAATGCAGAGATATTAATAGACTATTTAATTTCTACTAAAAAGAGATCTAGTAACACAGTCTTAATTTATGGTTCGTTAGGTCTTACTTCTTAATGTGATTAATGACATATCACTACTTAAAGAATGGGACATTCATCAGCAGAACTGTGTGCCATTAACACAGGTGTTGAGGGAATTCGAGAACATTACAATGCAAAGTTTTACTACTTCTATGATAGTCTAATATGACAAATCACCAAAAACCAAAAAGCATTATAATCTTGAAATAGGAATTAATTTGTGTGTATTTAGTTAGACATATTTTTCTCTGAAGTTGCAAGGATTTCATAAATCTGCATGTGTAGGTTATATGACTGTAGATGTAAATATGAACATAGGAAAAGCTAGAGAATAAGAAATAATTCAAATTTAATATTTTCAAGTGCAGAATGTGAGACAACAGGGAAGTGGAACCTTTTGTTGAAGATGAAACTAGCTGTGGTCAAGTTCTTAGTGGAAGAAAGGTGTCTGGAATCTTGATTATATAGAGTTGATAATTATGTAGAATGCTGACCAAGGGCATATTCTACATATAATACAAAAATAATATAACTTACTTCTAAGCATCTCTGTAATTAGAGCAGGAAAGATGAGTTCTCAAAATCAGTTATTTATTGCATAAAATACTTAATGAAATAACTGTCCACAGAGGACACTACTGATAAAACTGAGAAGTAGACTAGATAAGCCAAAGACCCTGAGGACAAAAGCACTCACAATTCTGAGAGAAATCAAAAATGGCCTAAAAAGTAGAGAGAGACAGTGAGTCCCATTCCCTAAAATGTAAAGAAAGCTATGAAATTAGTTAAGTGAGAAATAAATGAAGTATATATTATCAATTATGACTATTTGTAACATTTGTGCACCTAAGAATGTTTTTGATCAGATATCATAAGATTTATGTTTCTTATTTTAGTGGGAGACATCAGTGACTTTTGCTTTTTTGCTTAGTTCTGTTCATATTTTATTTTAGCTTCCTTCTCTTCCCCAATCTTGATGATCTGTCTTGCCCTGTTATTTCATCTTCTCTTTCATGTATTTTGTATATACTCTGGAGTAAAAACTTGTTTCTTTGTTATAGGTCTGCAGAGAGCCCTGCATAACCCAGCCATGATCTAAAAATGGGGGGTTTACTTGATAGCATACGTATATCTGAATAAAAATAGTGCGCTTACATCCTAATAAAAATAGATGATTGATGGAGATTAAACACTGATTTTATTAATTTAGAAAAACATTGAAGGACAATTATGTTGGTAAACAAGTCTTAACAAAAATATTTCAACATGATCTGCTGTAGCTATCATGAGAAAAACTTCCAGGGTCTGCCTTTAAAAATCATACTTTCTCTGAAAGAATGCCAAAGGGGGAGAAAACAAGTGCTAATAAGTTGTCCTGTCTATCAAAAGGAGCACTTTAGTGTCCTGACCACTGTGGGAGATTGGAGTTTGACTCTTTGGAATTGAAATCAAAGAAGTGTTGCAAAGTCTGACCCCAAAAAACCCTGTTTTCATGGATACAATTTATTCAGAACTGACCATTATAGAAGTGTACATTAATATCAGAATGCACTTTTTGTATATCATTATGGGGCTGGTGAAGAACTGTTAATGTCAAATAATAATTGCAGTCTGATAATTCCCACTGGAATGCTGACTCTCAGCCATTGTTTCAGTTCAGGTTGTGAGCAGAGCCAGAGCCTGCCTGGACACCAGGCAAAGCCAGGACTTGGAACACAGAAGTACCTCAGACCTTGCCCTCCTTTCAGCTTCATTAGGCTGGACTCATGCTCAGCCAATGGTCTCGATGTCCAGACACAAACATTCTTACTTGTAAAACAAACAACATAATTTTTAATTAATCTTCCATTTAATTCAACAGACCACAACCTGCTTCCAGAATACTGGTGGAATACAAAACTTTAGCCAACAAAACCTAAACGTCCCATTTAAGAACACTTTGCCTTCCTGGATTCCTAACACAGTTCCTTCCCAGGGAAAAAAAAAATAGAATTTGTAAAAAAAGAAATAACAATAAGTGACATCAAAATGAAGACTGAAGGACAAGTGAAGCTACACCATTGTCTTTAGGGACCACGTGAAGTAGAGACCCTTGTTCTCTGAGTCACTTGGTACCATGAAAATCATTCCAGGGCTCCCTCCAAATCACATCAGTGTCACAGGCCAACCCAGTGGGAGGTTTTCTTTGCAGTGTGATGTTTGCTGGATGACCTTGATTGCTGTACAACAGTATTTGAGAATGACTGACACTGTGCCAAGATACTGTTGGAAAAGCTCTCAAACGCAATCTTTTATTTTCCACATCCATGTTGTAAGTGCGGTGCACTTCTAAATCTGACTTCTAAATTCATTCTCTTAAGAATTCCTAAAATAATGGTGTTCCAGAACAATAATTGCTAAAACTTTTCATGGCTTGTTTTGCCTCCTTAAAAACTGTACTTAGAAAAGTGAAATTTCATCCTTTATCTTACCTCTACTTTTGAGTATTCTTCTCCTCTTTCCAAATCAACAATCTCCTAATAATAGGTACTTCACACAAGATGTGTTAAGTGGTGTTTTATAAATGATGTTTGATAGCAAGGGATTACTCACAACACACCAGCCATCTACATCAGAATATATTTTAACATAGAAGATCACTTTTTTTTAAATTATAAACTTTGCATTTAACATTTTGCATATTTAACTTCATACTTTCAATAATTTTCAATTATTAGAATTCTTTGGTATCTGTAAAATCAGAATAAGTTTGTACCTGGTTTAGATAACTGTCAAATGGTAATTTTTGTTGACTTTAAGTCTACTGTGCAGTTTTCATCTATTCAAGCAATCATCCTCATGCAGAGAAAAGCAAAAGAATAATCAACAAAATTTTGTTTATGTTTGTGCCTATGGTAAAAGTCACTTTTGTTCATCATTGGGAAAAATACTTCTTGGAACAGAATTTAGGTTAATTTTTTTCCTCTCCTAGTTAAATGTCCCTCACTGTTTTTATCACTTCTCACATTATTTGTCGTGGTCGACTTCTGATCAACATATTTTAGAAGTATTCAGGGGCAAATGTACTTGTCCTCTTTATGGGATTAATCCTTTGATTACAGACTGTCTGGTCAAGTTTTTCTCTGCCACTACATGAGCAGCACAGACAACATTGTTACTGCTCACTCTGCTCACTAAACATCTGTGCCATGAAAAGATATTGCCTGGGAAATGAATTAGGCATGAATCAGTTTTTATATCCCCATATAAAACAAATATGAAATAAATCAAATTATTGTTTAATATGCTTAATTATCTTTTAATGTGCCTCAAGTCACATAGCATATGTCCTGTAAAAAGCACTTGGTTTGGTCCTGTGAACATGTCATGTATGTTTTAATGATGAGAGATGGCACAACAAGTTCTTGCCAGAGTCAGAATGTGCTGGAAAAAAAATTAGTTCCAATATAGATTCCTACTCTAAAAACTGTGTTAGTAGAGGCATATTTCATTTTGAAAAAGGTGCATTAATTAGAAATTCCTTTCTCTGAAAACAGTGAATAATCCATTTTATTGATTAATGTTCTTCAGAGAATCATTGGAGGTTTCTCAAGTCAGGGTCAACTAGGGTGGGATGTCAGGGGCCTTGCACCAGTCTCATTTTCATTATCCTCAGAAATGGATATTTCACAGCCTGTCTGGGCAAACCTATTAAGTCAACATTTTATATATTTTATATATTTTATATATGTTTAACATTTCCTGTATCATAATTTATTCCCATCACCACTCATCCTATCACTGGGCACCACTAACATCTGATTGTGTTTTTTAAAGGGACTTAGTTCTAATAATTGTTTATATGAAACAAAAAACTGTAAAAAAAAGTATTTGCAGTTCTTGAAAAATACAAAAGGTACTGCTTAACTCAAAGTGTGTCCTCACAGCTGAGTCCCTGTCCTTGGTGAACACTGGGCTTTCAGAATTTGATAAAGCACCTTTCAGTAATAAATTTAGCAGTAAAAAGGACTTTGAAAACTAAAAGAAATAGCAGATTCTTTCTAAATAAATTAATAGTATTTTCTTGGCTCTAAACAAAAATGGGATGTAATTCAAATTATTTTGTGGACTAATATCACTGAGATCAGCAATTTTCTGTTCCAAAAGTACACATTTAGTCATTAAAGTCTAGATTATGTGTATCACTAACTAGATACACTTTTACTTTGCCTACATATACTGCAAATTTATACATCTACACATGTACTGTCATGTATTCAGTTGGGCAACATTTAATTTACTGAGCTCTCCATTTCTAACAAGTCTGATACAGGGAACCTGTTAAATGTCTACAATATGTTCACCTTTCACAGTGCTTAATAAAGTCAAACACACTCCTACAGCTCCTTCACTACAAACTTACTGGCAAAGAAACAAAATCTTTAACAGAGTGAACCCATCTGAAGGTGGTGATTGAAAGCATTTTCACATCTCAGGAAAGGAGCATTTTAACACTGAGCATCCTGTCAGGCCTTCAAGTGCTCCAGATAACACCTTTGACGCAGCATCTTCAAGTATCAGGGTGAACTTTTGCCATTGATTCTACTGTAAAATTAGATTCATGCATTGTACTCATGGGCTGTTGTATTCAAATGATAATTTGCACTTGCTTCTTGCTATTCTCAAGGAAATAACCAGCTCCATATGACTCATCATGTTGTAGGAGTTCAATGGCAAGCCTGCTTGCACACAAAAGAAAATTACATAATTATACTAAATTTTGCAAATCAAAAACCTCTTTGTAATTGCCTTAAGATTATTTTATATTCCATTCTCAGAAGATGCTTCCCTGTGTAGCCATTTAGCAGGAACATTTATTACAAAAGTTAATTACAGTTTCTTAAAGAATTAAATGGGGGTTTTTTTATCTTTTAGGATTTTTTGGTTCCAAAGAATATCTCTGTTTCACACGTCTGAATTTTGGGGTTATGATTTGGGTTTGCTCATATTCTTGACAATTTGATTAAGAAAATGTCATATATTTTTCCTGTACATGTATCTGACCTGTACATCACTTTTATTGAAATCTTATACTATTGGGCAAAAAAAAGCCAAACAAAAGAGCACTGCTGTTCCTAAGAGTCTCTGAACTAATTTTAACTTCAGAAAAATACTTTAAATTAGTAAGGAAGGGGAAAATTGCAGAAGCATTTTAAATAACTTGGTATTTCAACATACCAAGTAAAAACAGATAGGACTTTCAAAATACCACTTCATTGGAGCAAAGAAGGGCCAGGGAGAAAATTGATTGAAAAATAAAAGTTTTTCCACTTTCTGACATATATTTTTGTGGGGCTTCTTGGAGTCCAACACTGCCAATCCAGCAATCAGCAGCTATTTCTGACGTGTTGTTTCTAACTTAACTACAGTCTGTCACTTTAATCTCTAGAGAATGTTACTGCCTAGGAAGACTGAACTGGTAAGGGGGAGAAAGAAACCAGGAAAATCACTTCTAATTACTGTTATGTCAATTTGCAGACTGACTGGAAGCATCAAAAATCTATCCTTATTTCTTACAAGAGAGAGTAGAACCAAAAAATAGGCTCAGTTTAAACCACATCTCTGCCTGATTCCTGAGAAGGCATTTCACTAAACAGGATTTATGGACGGACTCCGGGCAAGTGGGGACAGGTAAATAAAGGATTTCTCATGATTTAATGACAACTGGTCACATAGTTCTGTTTAGCCAATTATAATGCTTCAGAAAATTGGATTTTGATGAGGTTTCTGCAACTTACTTTCCCTCTGCATTTCCTACAAAGGGCTATTACATAAAACATAGACTGAAAGCTACCCCACACTCTGCATACTTCAAGATGTTTTATTAGCTTTATGAGCATTAGACACCTTGCTTGTATTTACCACCTGCTAACAGAGTGGGGCAGAAAATAAAATACATGCTGTGGCAGTCACTGGCATTTTCTCCCATCTTCAGCACTTCCCTCTGGTTTTCTCCGAATGTTCTGTGAAGCAGCTCTCGCTGGTCTCACTTTTCCCCTTTACCTCCATACGTTGAAAGCAGAGAAAGGGAACAGAATTCTTAGTCTTCTCCTGTTTTCCCTCTACTTTGGGGACAACTTTGAGACATGTTTCATAGCCACTTGACAGATTCACAACTCCTTCTGCCTGAAACCTGGATGAATTCCAGTCTCATAATTGCATTCCACCTACCCAAAATTCTCCCTTTAGTTCAAGTAGGATAGTGTGCCATTTTCTGAGCTCTGTTACATTGCCTATGAACTCCCACTGAAACTAAAGAGAAAGGCAGGCAGGATTTGGTTCACTGGTCTGAGACCATTATATACAATGAACCAATTGTTCAGGAAAGCTACTGGAACCATTTCCAAAGAGCTGGGCTGGAATACTGAATCAGAAGTGTCGCTGACCAATTAACATACTCGTCTGTGACAGCTTTTAAGCTCCTGTTCTACTTGATTCAAAGTGGTGCGGAATGAAAATATTTTGATATGGAATCCAGAACTGATAAGCCAGAATCTAAACTTTATGATAACATTTCCCCTTTCTGAAAATTATTAAATGGCTCCATTTTCACTTCAGTGGGGAATTAAAAGTTTCCAAAACTTTCTTTTCCAGGAAAGAAAAATGTCGGTCACCAGTGGAATTTGCTTTTCAGGTCCTAATGTCTAAATCTCAGTCTTGGGTTAGAAGAGTGACTTCAATCTTCTAGAAGTTCTAGGTTTCCCTTTCTTTTTTAACACCTTCCAGTCATCCAAATTTTCATTTGAACTTGAAATATATTACTAAATATTTGCAATGCTCTAACTCATGATTACTAAACTGATCACGAAACCCAAAGGAAAATCAACCAGTCAGAAGGACTGACATTTGCAAGATAAAAACAGTTTAACATGAGTTAAATATGAACCATTAAGTAGCAAGATTTTTGAGATTTCCAAGATCTCTTGGTGTTTAAAGTTTAAAGCCAGAACGGAGAAGATTAATTAGTAGGAGGCATAAATGTGGCATCTTGATGCATATGGGAAGAGTGGGTACAACTATGCATACAAAAAACTGATCTTGAAGAAAGAAAAATCATCAGAACACTAAAAAAATGAGAAAAATATGTGAGATAGAGTTAATATAGACAGACAAAAGGAATTTTAAAACAAGAACAGTACAAGAGAAGGTAAATTGATGTAATTTCCTGCTTAGAGTTTCAATTAATTATTTTCCTTTAGTTTCTGGCATCATTATGAAATCGGCATTTTCTTTTCTCTATTACATTCATCATAGTAAAGTTTGTGGTGTTTAAATTTGCTACTAAATTGACAGAGGGATTTTGTCAGTTATTTGTTTTAGTTGCCCACTGATTGTCAGTCTGTTGTGACATGTATTCACACAGAACATATTTGTTTGCCTACTGAGTAGGAGGAATGGAAAGAGGACAAAAAACCGGTGCGGACATGATGACCTCCCCTGTGAATTTTACTAAGTGTCTTAATGGTTGCTGTGATTTGGTGTGACTCTCATGCTCTGTTAGAAACAGTGTGATAGACCTGATGGCCACACACAGCACGCACCCAAATGACACATTTTCCCCTCTGTATCAGTTGTATCCTCCCAGGAAAGCACTTTGAAACATGCTGAGTGCTGAGCGTAGAGCTGGCTTGGTCTGGTGGATAATAACACGAAATTGGGAGCCAGAAAACTCTGTCTTAATTCTTTCTTTTTCTCCCTCCCAACTCTTATGCTTTAGGGAAAGTCACTTAACTTCACTAAGAACCTACTGTACCTCCAAGGAAAAAAACAAAACCAAAATAAACAGGCTTTCCAAAGCAGATTCAGAATCTCAGCAAAGATTTTGTCTACTACTTTGAAAATGCAAAAGCTAATAAAAGCTGGATATCTGGGGTGTTATGTACTTTAACAAATGAACAAAATGCATATTACAGTCATCTGGGTGTGTGTGGAAACAGTTCTCTTTCTACAGTAAGAGATGAGAGTGCCAAATTCTGATCTTAGGAACATGTTATCATCGTGAGGGCAATTATAATATTCATCAATGTTCACTAAGTGGATACCATACAAAATTGCATCTACACTGTTTGAAGTTAGCAAAACCAGACACTTTCCATCAATCTGGAGAATTGTCATTAGACTTTCTCCTGTGGACTTTATTGCATCACTCTAACAGTTGTTCTGTGTGTCAGGACAGGCAACAACACCTATTTTTCCTGGACACTACAGAGCCCCCTAAAGCAGCCTGGCTTCCTTGCTTTTCAGTTATTAATAACATTTGCATCTGCTGTACCTGATATTCCCTGATCATTTTGTCTAGTGCTAATAGTTTACCTTTTCCTTTTGAGTTACTGCAGATGTTTGCTGATTATGGGCAAACTGCAGCAGCCTTTTAAACAAGCTACAAATTTATTACAAAATCCACTGGACATCAGAAGAGAATTTCACTGGCAGCTGGTTTTCCAGATGATGAAGAGATAGAATGCTAAGAAAAACTAAATTACTTTTTGTATGAGGTAGAAGGGTTCTATTCCTCTGGGCCTTTATTCCTGTGCATGCCACTTTGCAAATGAAACACAGCACATGAGGACTGCATGAAGAAAAGCATCGTGAATACTAAGTTAGTCTTGAGTTGCACAGCAATATAAAATGCATTGGTTCCAGTTAAAATCGATTTATATCTTGGAAGTAAGTATTGGATTCACTTTCTCTCTCTATCCCAAACACTTTGGACAGATGGAAAATACCACTGTAACTGCTGTATATTAAACTGGTAAATAAACAACCAAGCAATCCAGAAATCCTGTTGGTAGTGTCAGTGAAAATCATTCTCATTGTTTCCCTGCAAAAGGGGTATAGCCTCTGGAATGAAGGCGGGGAGTTCATCTGTGTTGATTCAAAAAATGAGCAATTCCTCCTCCCCTCCCTCCCTCCCCCAGTACTGACAAGATATAATTGGAGCAGAGTAGTTTTGAGAAATTCAGAATCCCTAGTTATTATGGAATAGTCAAAAGAAAGGAGAAGAAATGGAACAGGAGCCAATCCATTTATGTTCTGAGCAGAATTTTTTTAAAGGTTTTTCATTTTCCTTTTTTAAAAAAAAAAAGTTCACGAAGGAAAGGGGCTACATGAAATGATAGAAACAAAATTTTGTATACTGCTGTAATAAATGTAGCAGGTGCTGCATTTTTCATGCTTCTCTTTAAATCAGGATAAAATAATTACTGACCTAAATTTTTTTAGTAATTACTGACTTTAAGTAAAGATACTGATGAGTATTGATCAGATTAGGTATACTAATAGAACCCAATTTTCATAATCTTTTGAGGGCCCAAATGACTTTGAATATCTTAACCTTGTGAAATTAATTCAAGTATTTTTCCAGTGTGAAAGTCAAGGAACTATAGCACTTGACAAACATTTTCAAGCTTTCCATATGGACTTCTTTACAGTGTGTATGTAACTGAAATGTACAACCGATTTCTGTTATATTATAAAATATTCAATACTATTTAAAGAAGGGTTATTGATGGCACCAATTCTTGTCATCTAAAAAGAGCATAATTTGTCAATCTGGGTCTCTCAAACTGACTTTTACATGCATTTCCTCAGTAATTCTTAGGCAGCATCAACCGTACCCCTTAACAATCGATTTGCATAAAATAAAAGTACAAGAGACATCATTAGATTGATGAAGATTGATATTTTATATTCTATTATGATTTGATCAATTGAAAAAATCATAACTGCCTTTGCTCCACTTTCTTTATATCCTGATGCCTTACACAGACTGAACACACTGGACCAGGTATTTTGCTTCAACATCGAGGAACTTTTCATCTGACTTGGCAATAAACTTATTTTGGCTTTGCATTGCCAGGCTACAGATCAAAAATACTGTGGAACATTGGTACTATCTCTCTCAGCTGATTCAGAATTGCTCTAAACATTTGACTAATTACTGTGCACTGGCCATTTGGTTTTGCTTGCTTGTGCCTGTAGAGGTTACTCTGATAGACAGACAAGCATGTCAAATGGCACTGCTGCATATTCCAGTAGTTAATTAATGTGATATCATTACTTTGAGAACAAGAGCCTGAATCAGAGTGGGGAGGAAAAGTGCTTCTGCTGGGCACAAGTTTCTAAAATTTTTATTTCTGTAACTTTCAGACTCTGAGGAAGCAAAATAGCCTCAAAATTTAACAAAATAAAATAAAATAAAAAAATGAACAAACAAAATAACTTACCTCATTCAGTTAATGATCAAGGAAGAATAAAGGTCATATACAAACCAACATGAACTGAAAGATCTGATTTGCACAACAAATCTTTGGGCAGCCACTGGGGGACTCAGTGGGTATTCAGAGATGATGAAACCTGCAGAAAGAAATGCTGAATCGTAGCATTGTTAAGGTTGGGAAAGCCCTCTATAATAATCCAGCCCAGCTCCTAACCAAGCACAGCCAATCCCACCACTTAACCACATCCCCAAGCACCACATCTACATGATTTTTGGACACTTTCAGAGATGGTGACTCCACCCTGGGCAGCCTTTCCAATGACTGGCCACCCTTCCAGTGAAGAAATATTTCCTAATGTCCAACCTATCCATCTGAACTGAGAAGAATTTTTGCCCAGGATACTTTAGGTGGGTAAAATGCCTCCAGATTTCATCAGCAGGGCTCATCAGGATCTAAGATGTCGCTGTGAGACCACAAAGGTCATGGACAGGCATAAAGGAGAAGAGGTTCTAGTATTGCCAATTTAGACTATATACTGTTAATGAAAACATTTGGTGAAAATTTTCTGTAAGGCTCCTTAAGTGTGAGCTGTGAAATATGAGTAAACTAAAAAAAAAAATGGTAAGGCACTGGAAGTGAGGAAAAAAGAACTTAAAAGATGCAGATTGAAAGAGAGTTGTGCATGAAAACTAGGACACAAAGCTTGAAAAGAACATTCTCCAGCCGAAGAAATCTCCTGCCTACTGCCAAATACTGCAGATAGGAAACACCCACTGTGTTGGTGAACACAGTGCACTACAGCACCAGCACATTGACAACACTGGTGTGCATTAACACAGCAGGTGCTGTGCAGTGGAGGAATTAAATATTGTAAGAGTCTTCACTCAGCAGAATCTGTTGTTCCTCCACCTCCCAGCTGTTTTCCTCTTTCACTGTGGGTGTTGGAGAACTACACAATCTGGTTTAAAGTGTGGTAAAAGTCATTATCTTTCTATTGTAATTCCTATTTTCTTTTGTATTCTTTGTGAGGCTTCTGCAAATCCATCCACTACTTCTCTGCTGCATTGTATAAATCACAGATATTTGCCCTTAAACATTAACTAATATTTTCTTGAATTTGCATGCAAATTCTTATGAACTGGGAATGCTCTTCTGTTCAGTTTTATTCATCTGCACCACTACAGGCATTTTTGCATTATGTCACACCACACTTTTACTATAATCTCTATTTACCTTGTTATCTAATCAAGCTGCAGCTAATAACTATAACAAAACGCACATTTCTCCATCTTTTGGTGTACTTCTGATTCTTTATGTGAAATGCCACGTTTTGCATATCTATACCAAACTCTCCCATAGCTGAATTCTGAACTTCAGAGCTTTGTACTGTATGAAATGTCATTCTTCAGGCTTGAATACATTCTGATAAAATACAGAGATTTCTTTTCCCAGCTCATGCATCCTTTTCCCGGAAACAACTCCGAAATTTTCTGTAAATTATTCACTTTGTGATCGAACATACTCTTTCAACATATGGAAAAAAACTTGTTCAAACTAAGAATTAGCTGCCTTTTATCATTCTTTTCTCTTCCTGGATGTCAGACCTATGCACATAGACCCACACAGTCCTCTACACTTTTTAAAATCAAACTGATTTGTCTGCTATTCTGATGCAAGATATATCAAGAGAATAATGCTTCCAAGAAAGCTGGGTGAAACTGCCTGTAAAAGATTTGCTTGTTCAAGACTGGATTTTCTGTGTGGTGGATTTATATTTTTTCAGAATTACTGGCACAGAAATTATCAGTTTGCTTTGCCTAGTTGAGCATAGTGAATATAGTCCATTGTATAATTCTTCTGGGGAACGATACAGGGATAATGAGACATATTCATGTACATAAAGTGTACCCAGTTAATACAGAGTCACAATTACAAGAAATTAAATTCTAAATGCTCCTGTAATAAAAACAAATCTCTGAAAGACTCGGAAAGGGCAGAAAGAGACCTCATAAAGAATAAGACCTTCATCTAGTAATGGGGAGAAAGGAGAGATATTGAGGGGTGGGAATTGGGATGATCATAAACTAACACTTGCATAGTTCTGCCTTAGTCCTTACCTGTATCCAGCTTATTGTGCTTTTCGTTGCAGCACCTGAGTGCCTTCAAACATCTTCCGAGACATTTTCAGAGCCTGCCAATTCCCATGTAAAATAAATGATTAAACTACAGTTAAGTTGAAAGGTTAAAGTATAATTTTTAAAGCAAATGAAAACTTATAAAAATCATTGCTGTTCAGTCCTTTCTCAGTCCATGAATTTACTTAGTTACCAATTTTTCACTTATTTCTTACACACAAACACATTAAAAATACTCTTTCTTTGCAGAATAAAATATAAGATCTTCCCTCCATATTTCACTTTTAAGTTAGAGAATTCTGATACCTAGGACAGGACAACAGATGTTTTGCATTTGGGGAGGCATTGATGTGCTTGTCCCACGTGCATTTAGACTGCCATAAATCCAAACCAGAGAACACTGATTTTAAAGCTATGTATATATGACTATGTGTGAAGGGAACACATTATCAGGGAGGAGATTTTGTGCATTGAGTGGCAATCTGGACCTAGTGAATCTCCACCGGTTTGATGAATAACAGTCTTACACCATCAAGAACAGACTATATGTATATAGGGACTCCAAATGTGCTACCCTCCTTTCAGTTACGAAACAAAGACTAGTTTGAATTTAAATCCATCTAGCAAGAGTTTCACTCTAACAACATGACTCAGAACTTTGTGCAGGAACTGAAGTTACACAATAAATACAAACCTTATTAGAAGGCAAGTTAATCATTAGCCCTCCTTGGCATCAACGGTGTGAAGAGCTGTGGTACACAAGGAGAGGCAGAAATGTGTCTTAGAAACCTTACACTTGAAAGAGCAGCACATGGGATTAAATATCAGATTGATTACTGTGCTCTCAGAAACAGCCCAGAGAGGCCAGATAACTGAAAAGCTTTATTTTTCGCTCATCTTCGTCCAATCGGTTTTTGCTCTGTCACTTTTTAATGTTTCTTACAGTTATGGAAAGTCTGACATTATTGTACCATTTTCATACCAGAAAAAGAAAACACTAAAATTAATGTTTCTTCTTGAAAGTTGTGTCAGCACCGGGTCTTTTGTTTCACTACTAAAGGATGTACTTTAAGATGTTAATAAAAGCCAAACAGTACAAATATTCTCCAAATCTAGAACAGTTGAGAAAATATTTAGAAAATGTTTTAACAGAGATTTCCAGTTTTACCTTCTCCTGGATGAGGTAAAAATCTGGAATGGATTATCATAATCATAATGTGACACTTCTACCATTTATTAATTGTGAAAGAATAAAGGTGGAGGAAAAACCTGCACATTTTTCATGTGTCCATGTGTGTTTATTTCCTAATATGTAATAACTAGTCTCCTTACAAGATTGTGTACTGAGCACATCTGTTTGAACTTGACTTCAATCAAGCTGTAATTGGGCTAAAACATCCTTTTCAAAGTCACTGTGTCCTAAAAGTGATAAATTATAGAAGGGTGGAAAAGCAGAACAAAGACAGGAAGTCTTCAGAAGAAACTGCCAGACACCCGTTCCTATACATTTACATCAGAGCAGCTCATGTAGTACTAATATGGAATTCATAGCTAAATCTCAGATTTAAAAGAGGTCACACACCACATGACAGAGATCTTGTAGAACAATCTTGATAATTTGTTCAGCAGGATGGTATCAACTACGACACGACAGTGGGGAAGGGAAGTAGAAGCAGACAGAGCAGGTTGGGGAGAGATGTAGTAGAATCGTAATATGCTCTACAGGTCTTGGAGCAGGAGGAGAACATTACTAGTATGAGCCAAAACTAAAAATGAGGATTAAAAGTAGGTCAAATAATATAATAAAGGAAGATAATAACACAGCATCATGTCTGTATGGTAATTGTAGTGTCTAAAAACAGGAGTGGAAGCAAAAAGCACTGCAGCTGGAAAATGTAATACGAAAGATAAAGAATAAAGTGAACTATAAAACTGTGATTGAGGGGCACACAGCAATAAGCACAAAAATATGGAGAGAGTATAACATACATTTAGGACCAAAACACTTGAGGAAATCTTCAGTAATTCAGATGCAGGAAAAGGAAAAATGTTGTGTCATTTACACAAAATTGCTGAATAAAATAAAGAAAGAGAGGAACATGCAGTAAAAAAATATATTTTCAGGGCCTAAGCAAAGATGACCAATGAAGATAAATAATTCTGTATAAATAAGTGATAAATTAATAGAGTTCTATTACAAAACAGGAAACTGAGCAATGAAAGAAATAAACAGAAATAAACTAGAGTGCATTGGTAGCAGAGAGAAAATTCTTAGGGTCATAAGCAATTAAAGAGTTACTAAAAATTAAACATGCTAACATTGTCTGTGGTAACAACAAATTAATTATCGACTGAGAAAAATGATGATGTAGTTTTGTTGTTCTTCGTTTCCCTAATTAGTAAAATTATTGTTTGTAATAGAAATTTTTAGGAGTTCTAGTTTTGAAAAGGGCAACACAGGAGCATGTGGAATTTGCTACTGCCATGGTTTAACCCCAGCCTGCAACTAAAGCACACCTTCTCATCCTAAATCCAAGCCACAGCACCGTACTAGCTGCTAGGAAGAAAACTAACTCAGTTCCAGCCGAAAGCTGGACAGCTACTAAATTGCTCAGAGGATTTCTGTAAAAGCCTTTAAAAAAATGGGGGAAACATGCATTGGAAATCTTTTGTTAGTTCAGTGAAGCTTAGAGGAATATCTGACTTCAGCAGAAACCAGGTTAGATGATCAGTAGAGATTCACTGTTCTCTAGGGAGACATGGAACACAGCCGTATTTTGCCCTTCCCAATAACCAAAATCCAAGTCTAGTGGCTCTCAAGGAGCAACAACTCACTTGCTTATCCTTCAGTAATTCATGACAATAACTTCAGCTCACAGGAAGGTTGGAGGATGAAGTATGGGGAGCCAGAATTACACAGGGTAATTCCTAGAGAAATTGCATCTAACGTAGTTAAGTGTGACTTACATGCTTGAGTTCTGTATAACATTGCCACATACAGATTGAAAACACCTGAATGGTGTTTGATTTTCAGAGGGAAAAAAAAAAGACAAAAAATGGCATAAGTTTGAGAAAAATCTTGCAGGATTTTCTCATTTAGTTTTCGGAAATGGGCCACTTCCAACAAAGACCCAATCATTTCTAAATCCCAGCATGCAAAATTGAGGCTCTTTCTGTCAAGGTAGATTTCAACAGCCATTCAGAGAAGATAGAAACTAATTCAGCACTAGTTCTTCATGCTTCTGTTACAGATCTATTCTCTCTGTGCTGTGTGTTTGAGCTCAAAACACAACTTGACTGGATGGTCTGAGAAGCAACAAATTAGGAATTTCAGTTCTAGCATAGCAGTTGTGCTGTTTATATACCCAGCAAGCAACGCAAAAACTCTCCTCCATTGTGGTCACTTTAATTAGAAAGGTGCTTAGCTGAGTTAGCAGGCAAAACCAAAGGCTGAGGGAATGAGGAAAGCTCAGCAGTTCTGTCACTCTCAGCAGTGCCCCATCTTGCAGCACATGCTTTTCCTACTCCAAGTGAATCCTTCAATTCTACTTACAAGAAATGTTGGTGTTCAAATTGCCTAAGTAGTAAATAAAGGATAGTACGTATTGAGCTAACTTGAAATTATCTTAGAAGAAGATACTAGATTCAAATTAAAACTTTTTAAGAGGACACCAGTTAGCAAATTTTTCCTTAGCACGTGCAAGTAAACTGTTCATTAGCAAAAATGTGGTATCATGTAGTTGTTTTTTTCCTAACAATAGAATGTTCTTTAACACCATGTCCAAAGGTAAAACTTTGTCATGTGTCTCTAGAGGTGCACAGAAAGGAAACAAGATCATGACTTCATCTGTGGGAAACTTGTCTCTGTCAGCAGAGTATACCAGCATGGAACCCCCTTTTTATATAGGGGTGCAATAAATGTTAAGTAGGATTTTAAGAACCTCTGTAGGAAGCAATTCCTTTGTGTATTTATCCTTCCATAGTTGTCCATGCCTGCCAGTATGACATATCCTTTCCACAACCACAAAAGCCCTGGGAAAGGAGGGTTATATTGCAAGTCACACAGGGTAAAGGTAGAGCATGAATAGCACAATTATCAGAACTTCTCATTTGATCAGCTCGTGGAGGATAAATTAGCTTCAGGAGGAGGTACAGGCTAAAGCAGTATGTCTTCAGACTGCTGGCTTATCTTTTGCGATGGTATTAGAAGAAAACATGAAAGAAACAAGGAAACAAAGAAACATCTTACTTAGCTGCAGGGATTAGGCCACTGTAACTGCTCAATATACATTCCTCTGAGACTGGTGGAATTGGTGATCTAAATCACTCAGCACATTTGATATTCCTGGGGAATTTCAGTCCAGGTGCTTCCACACTTTTTTGTTATTTGAAGTTTTGTACTGATAGCAGGAAGACACTCTAAAGTTGGAGATGAGAGATCAAAACTTCTATCAAAAATCAAAACATTTAAGCTCTATCCTTCTAAAAGACATACCTGAGTATTCTCAAATACAATCAAATGCATAACCAGACACAATCCAATCCTCTGGACAATAATGTTAGGGACAAGATGGGCAGCTCTATTTACATAACAGAGTTTGAAATACATGAGTTTGATTAGGAGTGCACAAATTGTCAATGTGTATTTTGGGATCCTGACAGCTGTGATCAGTTCATTCTGCTGTCTGCTAACACCCAAACTGTTTCTGTGCTGTGGAGACAGGGGCACCGGGAACAAACTTCAGGCAGATGTACCAAGAATTGTGTGGGTAGGCAAAGGAGAAATGTATGAGCATGGACTACTATTAAAAATTGCCAATCCATGTTCTACTTCTCACACTGAGCCAAAGCCAGCTTTGATGCAAAAACAATCAGAAGCAAAAGTCCTGTCCAAACAAATGCCATGAATATAAAGAAGGGATAGAACCAGGCTGCTGGAGGGCTACATTTCCAGTCAATTAAATTTTTTTTGATTGTTGTATTGGAATTTCTAGTGAAGTGGAATAACATATTTGATTTTCATTGGTCTACTAATGGAACAATTCTCCAGTCCACCTGGTAGCTGACAAAGAGCAAGCTGGGAGTATCCTGCCTTTTCAGTCTCTCAGAGTTTTCTGTTTTGGTGGAAAGAATCAGGTCAATGAACTCCTTTGTTTCTACTGCAGTATCAACAATCATGCATTCTCAACAAACAAACAAACCCAGACCCCCCTGTTTATGTGAAATCTGCATTTTCAGTTAGGAAACTCCTCCTCTGGAAACAAATCCAGAAACTCAAAACTGACTCTGTGAAATCTGCATTTACTGCTAGAAAATTGCTTCCCTAGAAACAAGCCCAGAAGAAGTCTCTCTATTCCAGTGCCATGTCATCTGTTGGGGCACAGCAGGAAGTTATGACTCAGGATCACTGCACACGTGTCCACCCAGAAATTTTGTCTGCATAACAGAACTAAAATATATCTTGATTTTTTTTCTGAAATTGAAAAATTCTCATTTGCACTGAAACCAATATCCTAAATAGCAGTGCAAAATGAGCTTATTTACTATGACAGTAAGCAACAATTTTGCACCTTGTTGACTAGGACTTTGATTTTCATTTTTCCCTGACAGGTTGAAATTATTTTCTGGGTTGATAGACAAGAACTCGCAAGAGGCCCTGCAATTTAATTCATCTTTTTGTTTCTCCATTAAATATCCAAAATATGCGTGTTGCAATAACCTTGCAATAACTCAGAACTCCAGCTGTAATAGGTCTCCGATATTCTCCTAAAATAATAATAAAGTCAAAACCCATAATCAATAGGAAGCAGATAAGTTTATACATTGGCTTCAAAATCCAAAAGCCTTGAAAATTCTTCAAAGGAATCCAAGATTCTGTAGACTTCTCAACACTTAGTCCAACTGAAATATTTTCCCATGTTTTCATAATAATCAACCTACAAGCAAAGGAAGTGACTTTCTCTGTACCTTTTTAGCCATTTTTATGTATATTTTTATAACACCTTTTCTGCTTCTTTATTGTAACTATTAATAGATCCCTGCAAAAGATCACTTGTAGTTTTCTCATACAGAAAGATATTTTATTGAATTAGCAAGATTATGGTCTTTTGGTTTGGAATACTTGCAGTAATTAGACTTAATATAAGAATTCTCACAGCTGATCAGAGGTGTGAAAGGCATCTGATAATTAAGACCTGTATAACACCACATTGCCAGTACTTTTCAGCCGCTCACTCATACATCCACAGATTACATCAGCTACTTAGCAGCTTGTGTTCTGAATACCTTATTGCAAGGAAAAGAGACAGAACTCACTCGTATTTCTTATCAAGAAAATTATATTTCCAAGCATTTTTTTCTTATGATGGCTCTATCATCAGATTTAACAAACAGGGAAAATTGATCCGGAGATAATACCTTTGCTACTACCACCAAATAGTATCCGTATCAGTAAATCCAAAGGACAGCTGGCATTTAATTGCTAACAAATTGTGCTGATTTTCAACTGGAATCTGTATGAAGCCTTTTCAATTATACCTATTGATAAGTGAGGTTTGATTTAGCAGCTTTGTGTCCTGAAGGATTCAAACTGCAGTGCACAATGAGACGTGCAGCAATAAATTGTCACTTGGTAATGACACCAATTGTCTAAGAAGCAGTTATTTATTGTAGCCATTAATATTCAGTCACTGCAGGATTAAAGTATCTCTCCCTTTACAGATCAATATTTTAGTTTGGGGAAGAAACTTGGGGTGCATTCCATCGATACCCAGTTAGGTGAAAAGAGGCAGATGTAATTATGGATGCCTAAAATGCATTGATTACTTTACGTGCCATCAGTCACTTCTGCACTAATTTCTGAGACTTCATGGACTAGCTTGAGCAGTGTGAAACCAAATATTGAAACTCTTCCACTAATATTTATAGACAAAATGTCATTTTTTTCATAATATTGATTCAGTTACACCTATTTTTATATGTAGCATAAGTACCCAAAATGCATAAAATTCTCAGAGATATGTTCAACTGTGTAGGTATCAAAATAGAAATGCTTTTCTTAGATCTCCAGTTGCTACTGACTGTGAATACTTTAAACTACAGGGAAGGATACAGACATAAGCTCCAAAATAAGCTCTGAGTTTCCTCCTTACGAAGATCTGTGACTTTTAAAACACAGGTGAGAGTTCTTCTCAGTGGATAGTAATTTTGGCTTTTGAGATACAGAGGTGCAAGCTGCGTTATGAGGCACCTAGTTAGAAACAAAAACATCTCTAAATACAAACGACAGTTACACATAAAAGGCAAATCACACTCATTTGTGCCAGAGTGGGTGGATAAAAATCCCTCCCAATTTCTATTTCTTTTAATTAATTGACAAGTATTCTTGGAAAACAAACAAACAAACAAAAACCACCACACCATCAAACCAAAAAAGCCCAATAAATCTGTTTCCTTGGTTTCCTTTCGAATGCAATAATAGCTATTTCTTCACAAAGGCATAGTGTTTACTAAGAAATCTGCTCCTAGGGTAAGCTATTATTACTTCAGCAGTCTCCAAGCTCCAAAAGGAATGAAAATAGTTTCAAAAATGCAGGACGTTCCTGAAATGGAGAAATGGATGATGAATTTGTGCTCCTTATGGCACCTTGGCCACTGTTTGTTTTTCATCCCTAACTGAAGGGACTGCACAGAGAAGCCACTTGGAAGCAGGGCCACGCTGAGGACTTGGTAACACAGGAGGCTCCCTCACCTGCAGGAAAGAAGCAAACCTGGCAGTGTGGAACATCTATTATTCATCTGCAGTAATTTGTGGCCTGGCAAGAGCTGATGAATCCAATTTTGAGAGCGTTTTACAGCAAGTTAAGAAATTTACAAAGGAAAACCAGCAAAAATATTCTTTCCTGTTCTAGAAATAAGGTAAAGTGATCACTAGAAACCTGATAACCTGACTGGAGTGAAACAATCAGTGGTCAGCTGGAAATGGGAATGTGGGGGTCTAAGGCAAAGGTCTGGTTCGCTCTCAGATTGTGCAGGAGAAGCAGCAGAAGAAATGAAAAGGAGAAGCTCTAGTTCTCTGCAGGTCATCTGGAGTATGGTGAAAGGTCTTCCTCGCTCACAAAAGGTGGGAGGGGGACAGCCCAGGTAAGCCCTGAAACGATCACCAGATCACCTCCAGCCAACCAAGGTCACATTTGTTGGGGTAGTGACTGAGAACAGCAGCACACAAGCTGCTTTTGTCATCAGCATTTTGCAGTGGCCTAAATTAGTTTTAACTGAGATTGATTTCATGGAATCATGGGTAGGACAATCCCTTCATTTTAGCTGATCAGCATCTATAAAATAGCAACATGCAACTTGTTCCATTAACAACACAAATACAGGGAAAATGCTCATGCATTCATTGGATCTATATCTGGGTTTGTGCCAGCCTTCTAAAAATTTGGCTACGAAAGGAAGATATTCTTAACTAATGGAATTCATGTGCTGGTTAGTGCACTGGGGAACAGACAGAATTTCTACTTCATCCAGCGAAGCAGAAAGAAACAAACCGATCTCGACTTTCTTTTTCTTCTCTGTGTCATAAGACTAAAATTAGCACAAACGTTGTTCATAATAAAACCCTATATTTATTGACTTTGAGAGTGATGTGATGGTAACTAAATTTAAAAGTTTTGTTCGTAAACACTGACTTGTCAAGTAAAGGAAAAAAATCTTTTTAAAGGAGAAATTAATCACTAACATAATTGCCAAGTCTATTAAAATAAAAACTCATTTCACTAGTTCTCTAACTTCTTATGAGCTACAATTTATACTATGTTACAAATCCTGCTAAAGGTAATAAATTTGACACAGAAAAAATTAATACAAAATCTAATTACATTTAATTTGATTAAATTAGAATGGACTTTTTTCCTGTAATCTCATTTAGTTCAAAACATTTATAAAACAGCAAAATTATTAACAACCCCTAAAAAACCCGACATATAACATTATTGACTTCAGCAACTGTCTACCTTCCTCACCACCATAGAAAAGACGAGAATGGAAATCTCATGTTCTGGGCCAAATTCTGCTACCGGCAGCCACTTTCTACGCTCTGCTGACCTCAATCTGTGTTACTCAGATCTGCAGTTTTAAAGGCAGAGAAGAAACAGGGCACAGGGAGAGCAGAGTGTTTCCACAAGTGGCTATTTCTCTGAAAATGTACTGGAATCTCACTGCTATTTTCCTGAAAGTGAAAAAGAATCTCCCTGCTTGTCTCATCACATTTACCCTAAAAGAATTCCCAATTCACAGTAGTAAAACCTCTTCCTTTTCGGGAAAGGAGCTTTGTTCTGGCATAAGCCTGGGTCAGGTGTTCTGTCCATTGCTGATATTGCTGATCTTAATTTATGTGTGTTGGGACAGTCATGCTCTGCATTTCCCAGCTGAGGAGTTAAATCTTCCATCTGATGAAGGGCCAGAGCAGCAAATCTGCTTTAAACCAACTCCTGTGTGTCGTTCACAGGGCACAGTTTAACCAAGCTGAAAACCCCAGGTGCTCAAACTCAATGCTTTCAACAGGAGGAACTTTTTAGAAAGCTGTTTTCTCTCTCTTTCTGACAAAGCTGACTTTGTAAGTTCTCTGATGATTATTCTCAAAACAGATTCCTCTGTAGAGACGCGAGGCTTCCTTCTTGAAGTGTTTTGCTAATCATGCCTTTAAACTCTGTTCACTGAAGAGAAAACACTTAGGCAGGCAAAGAAACTTACCTTGTGTCAAAAACTTTCTGCACAGGTACCATCAGCAGGTGATTAGTTTCTATTGGTGACCACCAAGCAGTCTTTTTAACTTCCAATTCCTCGTCCCTCTGGAGGTCTGGCGATTTTTTTTTTTGTGCTTGGTATGAAAAACGTCGTTATGCATCTTGCACATCTCCAGAACATCCTGAGTGAAGCTTTCCTCCTTTACTTGCTTTTCTTCCCATCTTTGTGTGCTGCAGAGCTAGCTTTTGAAATACACCCACAAACCAGTAATTAAAAGAAAAGCAAATCTAGTTTTGAGAAAGAACAGCCACCATTTTATACAGTGGCACATAAAAATGTGTTCTGCATAGAAAATATATAGGCAGATTTTTTTAAGTTAACACCAGTGCTAAGACTTTCTTAAAGATTGATTCACTTCAATGACTCAGTATCTCGTGTTTTTTCTCTCTTTTTTTTTCTGTGAAATAAGCTTGGTGTAAGTAGCAAAAACATTATGATTTCACATTTAGCAGCATAAAAATTGCCTTCTGTTCAAATTCATGCTTCTCAGTGAGGTTCCCAGATACCTTCCACGGAGTAGTAGTTTGTTATCAGAACAGAAAAATGCTTTCTCTGAGCAAACTAAGCCTTGCCATCACCAGCTGTGATGAGTTTGTATTGACAAGATGTCAGAATCTAAAGAAATTTTAGGTTTGTATTTGGTACTAACTGAATCAAATTTGTGGCAATCAGCTGAGATCAAATATAAATTATTTTTATTCATATAATATAATAAAATATAATAATCATTTTATGATTAGAATTTTACAACTCAAATTTATATGTAAGTAGCCTCCAGGAAACCAAAGTCTCAATGTACTTGCACAAAAAAAAAATCCTCAACATTCCTGAACACAGAGTTTATTGCGTACACAAAATTAAATTCTGAATGTGCTAATGAGGCTTTGTCACTTATTAAGTTCGGTGGCAAAATGAAAAAAAATCCAGTTAATATTCACTTTAGGTTAGAATGGAATTCAATGTCTGTTTTGTATTTTTAAAAAATAGGTGGAAATGTGAGAGAAATCTCAAAATCTTAATAATGTTGAGCTATTAAAAGGTTCCCATATTAATATTCAAATACATCACTGAACAACAAAAAAAAAATCAAAAGCCAAAGCAAACAGAAAGCTAGATGAACCAAAACACCTTCTGAAAAGTAAACATTTAAACATTATCAACATTCAAATAAAGATAAATATCTACATTTGTTTTAGCTTAATTTAGTTATCAAAACGAACATTCCTGTTTTTAGTGAACCAGTTTTTTGTACAGGAATTTGTTTTTCTAGAAAAAGTTTTTAACAGTTGTAGTATGCATAAGATTGATAGTTGAGTCTATACATTTGCAATTACAACTGTGATATATGTATATAAAATTGTGAATTATATAATCTTTGAGTCAACAAATTAATCTTATTGAAAGAACCTAAATTATTAAAAATCTAACTCCATCCCAAGGTGCCACTCTTTGGATAGCATTCCAATAGGTACTATGTAATATTATTTGTTTTGATATGTCCTAACTGCCTTATAAGTATGGCCTCCTAACGTATTTCACTGTTATAGCTTCACCAGTGAAAAGAAACCTAGACCATATCAGTTGATGAATGCTGAAAAGAAAGCTTGTCCTTTGTAATCTT
Source organism: Cephalopterus ornatus (assembly GCA_013396775.1). NCBI lineage: Eukaryota > Metazoa > Chordata > Aves > Passeriformes > Cotingidae > Cephalopterus > Cephalopterus ornatus. The sequence continues at coordinate 218,819 of VZRE01008318.1, read as the reverse complement.
TAAAACAAAAGATAAAATTCAAATGGCATATTCCAGCAACATATATCCACTCCAGACTTAGGAAATCTTACTGGAAAACATGGATCATATCCTCATGCCCATTAAAAATAACATCCTATTTCTATAGGTTTCAGAAGCAGCAAAATAATTTATTACAAGGGAAGCTAAATATAAAGTTCGTGTTAAAATGTATTCATTAAAAATTGCATTCTGGAAGTAAAGCCTTTCAAACCTGGAGCTCTGCTTGGGAAACAGCAAAGATTGAGGAGTACAAACCTTTCAGAAATATCACTGCTCTGGATGTCTGAAGGTATCAGAGTGAGCATTCAGAAGACATTTGTTCCTTTGCGTCACGACGCAATGATGAGCATTTCTTTTAGCACCTTCCTACATGGATATTTGAGCATCCAGGCATTTTAAAACAGATGGGAAGGGGGAGAGGCAAAAGACTTAATGTGACCAAAATAGTAATTATTCTTAAGAGCTTCAAGAGTTCTGAACAATCACTCTCCAGGTCTGACCTGATGGGCTTGAAATGATGCCCAGCACTAAGCTGGGAAATAAACATATTTTGGACTACATATTGTATTACACAGAGAGTAGCTGGGGTGCTCTAAGAAGAAAAATTACTGCCAGAATGAGTTTGCATGTTGAGTTTTATTTATTTTAAATGTAACCTTTACGTATTGCAAACCCTTCTGTAGGTGGCAAGCAGCTTGCTTAAGATTTATCTTTTACTTGAAAGAAAAAAATGTTAAACCAAATACCACCAAAGCAAATTCTTTGATTTACTGGTAATAATGTTGTAGCAGCAAAGAATGGGTGTAAAGAATGCACTGCTTTTCACATCTCACAATCTTTCACAATTCGTAAATATTGTTTAACAACAAGCAAATAAAAGGAACATTTAATATGAAAACATCTTTGGAAACCCAGGCTCGCTGATGCTGCAGAATTGCAGAAGAAAGGCATTGGAAAGAATTAGGCAAGGACAGTGTCCAGCTTTATATCCCAGTTCTGTCAAAGAGTGAGACCAGGATAAAATCAGAAGGCTGTTCTTAGATTAAAGCCCTCTCTCCTGTGCACAAGCAGCATCTGCCTGGCTGGTTGACCATGGGGTCAGGGTACAAACAGCACAGTAACTGTCCACTATTCTCAAACACAGTCAGAAGCAGAAGCTGCAACAGGCTCATTGTTGTCAAGCCTCATTATAGCAATAGTTGTTATATGTCAGAGATAGAGCTGCTATCCAATGGCTTTGCAAACTGTCCTTCTAAATCTTAGGGAACTGCACACATTAAACTGTCTCTCTCCGGCTCTTCTGAAAACGTTGCCATAGAGCAGTGCCCTTCTTCCCTGTCTTCACTGATCATTACCAGGAGGGAGAAATGAGCATGGGCTGCACAGTAAAACTATCAGGAGTCAGCCCACCAAACTACACACCCTTTCTGGAACTTCTTTTTTCACTTGGAATCCAGCAGAAGCATCGTATTAACCAGATCTTTATATTTGCCTCTGATTTTACTGTCTGCCAAAGTGGAAATGCAAAAGTTTGGCACATCCCCCCAAACTACTTAAACGGTCTCCTCAGCAATGTCTGAACACAGTTTCAGTGTCACTTACGCAGCTTTTGCAAAAAAAGAACCATGACAACGAAGTGTGTCTCACCCTTTCCTCCCAACTGTAATGACATTCTATTAAGAAAATTACATCAGCATCCACCCTTAAAGTATCAATCCCTGGCTTGATCTTTAATTTGATTAGTTTTAAATCCCAAAGGTTTAAACTGAATCCTGTACTTTTGCAAAAACAAAGTGATGCCTGACTGCTGTATCAAACACAGATGTTGCTGACTTGCACAAAGACCCTGAAATCATGTTTTTTCTTTCTTCTTCGAAAATTAGTGTGATCTTTTAACAGCTGCTTTGTTGAGTCCACAGATAGCTGCACTTTCTTTTGAGAGAAAAAATTCCTATATATAACCTCCATATATTTCTTTTCTTTCAAAGGCTTAGTGGAAATTAGGTAAACAAACAACTCAAACTGCAAAGTATAGGCCAGCCTCTGCTTCTGTAGAGATGCTAGAAAGACTGCTATGAAGACCATGTCAAGTCCAGTAGTAGCATGAAGGTGGTAACTGGGGTCAAAAAGTTGCTCTGTTTACTGCTGACCTTCAGTATCAAAGTCAATAGTGTTTGCCTGTGTTTAAAGCCTGGCACCTGAGTAAGTGCCCTGCAATATTGGGGCCTTCATGTAGGAATTCAGATTTCCAATGTGTTCTCAGATGAGCAGTGAAAAAGTAGTAATGGATTGAAATAAGATTTTTACCTCATTCACACCTGCATTACAAAAATAACAATAGCTTCCAGAGTGTGAACAACAACCATTTGAAGAAATGGGGTCAGGAATCTTACCGTTCTGAGTTAGAGATTACCTTCTCTATTTTTCTCCAGTACATTGCCACACATACGGCGAGATAGTATTTATTTCATTCCTAGACAAGTACAAAAGAGGCTTCTATCAATTCCCTGAAGTTCAAGTTTCAGCTCCTACAGTATTTGATTTCATTTCTTGTATTACTTTTTTACAATTTTTGCTTGATTTGATTCTTATATTTGTGCCTTGTCAGAATACCATAAAAAATCTCTTCAGTTTATGATGTGGGCAAAAAAAAGAACTTTGATGTGCCTGATGTTCAATCCCAGCTTAATTTGTAAGTGATAAGTTAGAAGGTTTAATCTCAGTGCCCATATGTCACATCTCAGAACCAGATCACACTTTGGCATGAATGGCAGGCTCAGCTTAGCAAAGCCCTGGATTGACATATTGGAATGGGTCTGGGAGATGCTCCTGGGGAAAGCTTATTCATCTTTTATCACTGGTGAAAATATTCATGCTTCACATATCTCATATGGGAAGACAGCATTTTCAAATCAAAGGATTCTTATGGACAACGATGAAATCAGATTTTTCTTAGAGTCACTGATCTATGTGTAAGGATCGTTTTTACCTGCGCCAGTGCTCTAAATAATAGGGACAGCATCCATCTAGGATTTTTGGGCCCCACAGGCATGAGAACAGAATACAGACAAGCAGGTACAGACTTCCTTGTAATTATTAGTATAATAAAAACTATTCAATTTAATATGTTCCTGCCTATACATGAGCCTTTTATGAGGCTTAGTACGGCACACAGCTACTCAAAGACCACATTTGAGCCTCTCCATTCCATTGTCCAAAACTGGTAGTAAAAACTATCTCAAAAATTTAGAGGAAGAGGAATGTGACCCCTAAACCTACAAAAAACAATGTAAGACTAATAGAAAGACCAGTGTGTTTTAGGCTATGCATGTTACTATTGAATAAAATTAACCCATGCCTATATAGACTATTTCTATGTATCATGGTGCGTCCTAAATCCCAAGGTTTCCACCACAATGTTCTACAGCTTCAAAAGCTGAGCACGGCCAGCTGGCTGTCACATCTTCAGCCCATCCCCAGCCAGCTCTTACTAAAAATAGCCATTGCTAAGGTAGTTCATCTGCTCCTCTCTCAACACCATCATATTCCAGAGTGGAAACACCTTGTGCCTAGAAACTCCGTCTTAAATAATGTTTAGTGAGGACTCTCAACTCGCTACTTGCAATCCATTATAAAGAAATGCATTCCAATTGCCAGAAGTGGATAGGGAGCACCTTTAATTCAGAGTTTTTTCCCTCAACTGGATGTGTCCTAACAACTTTACAAGGTATGGTATTTTACTGTGAGTAAAATACTATGAAATATTATGGCCACAGCATTAGTAATCTGATACATCATCACCATTAGCGCATTTCACTGCAGACAAACTTGTCAGTGGTCTTTGTCGCCTTCATTAGGAGATTGAAAGAACAGAAGTTCTTTAATTCTAGCTTTTCTGATGGGAGGGCTTAAAGACAGGACAGCTGGAAAGGGAGACATTACAAGGTCTGATCTGGTGATCAAGGTAAGTTAGAATGTGACAATATGAAATACTTCTAAATTTAAAAGAAATTTATTTTAATAGAACCCTTTTCTTTGTCTTTTCTACAAATAACAAAGTGATGTAGTAGAAAAGTTATGAAAATTCAAAACAGAACCCAAATGTCATATCTTACATGATTACTGGGTCAGATTCTGCTACTTGATGGTTGGGGGTTCCTGAGCCATGCAGCACTCGTGTGCACTGTGGGACCCTGCCAGGCAGGACTAATCACAGAGAACAAGAGGTATTCATACTCCAGGGGGTATGACTGCCACCACTTCCATTGCAGCAGCTTTGCTTTGCTCTCATATGAACTAGGATTGAAACTGGGGCTAAGATTTGTACAATAGTGCACATTCCTTTAAACCTTTGCTCTAGTCTTGTGACACGTTCATCATTTCACAATGCTTTGCAGAGACTGAATTTTATTCTTTTATTTGCTTTTTCCTGTACCCTTTCCTTCTAGTTCCTGTTGAATGAAATCTGATGTTGCCTTCTTGTTTCCTTAAACCTTGCAAGAACTGTGTCCAACCAGTGCAGTGCTTTCAGAGATTCTGTTCCACTACAAAAACACTCACAGATGTAATTTTTCACTGCTTCTCACACGAGCTCAGCTGTATGGAAGGAGATGGGTAAAAGCTATTCCCATGGAAGTGGCCAGAAGCTGCCTATGTGGATAACGATCATCTCTGATATTTCTTTATCATTCCTGGAGAGCACAGCTATCAATCCGTGCCTCATCTAGACAATACATTTCTAACATAAAGTCCTCATATAGCAGGAAAATGACAACTGCAAAAGCTGATTTATCCAAGCTGCTCTGCTGGTTCCTATTCCATGGCAGAACAGCTCATATGCTGACAGACAGCTTAGGGCTGAGCTCTTACTTGATCTCATTATTTGCCAGCTGATGCAAGTTAGCAACCAAAGTAGTAAATTGTCGTGTAGCAAACAAAACTTTTGTAAATGCCAGCAGAAATAGTTTCAAGCTAAAGTAAATAAACTTTCATTCTTCTATATTTTTGAAAAGTAGCATAGATGTTGACCTGTGATACTATAGTTTCTCTTGGAATAATTTAAATAAAAGCTGCTCTATCAGAAAAATATTTGGAAGAACAGCACTTTACTACTTTTCATGTACACTTAAATTGAAAGTTATTAGTGATTGATTAGACTCAATTACATGTAGGTCTAAATGGTAAATACAGCTGTAGCCATTTGCCTGAAAAGTGCTTAGAGTGACATTTCTTATTGTTTCTTGTGCTGAAAACAAACAGGGACTGACTCCATTCCCTTCTAGACAAAGCAAAGCAGAACTAGATGTTTGTGGGGAAGCATCAGCAGTAATACTAAAACCTGTCAAAGTCTGGGGGATGATTTCACAGAGGCAGTGCTGTCTGACTTCATCCATAAGATAGTCAGTTCTATCTGCAACTTCTAATCTGACAGAAGCAGAAAAGTAGAAGAGGTCTCTATTTGAATAATGTGGGGGGTTGCCTATATTTTTAAGCTTTCTCAACATGATACAGTTTTCCATAAAAATGTTTGGGTTTAGACTGAGCCTATTCTGCAGGACTTTTTCAACAGCAAATAAAAAAAATTAAACCAAATTAGTGTTAATCATGGAGAACAAAAAAAAAAAATTTACTATTTTATTTTTCCTTGTACATTTCATTGACTTTGAAAGTCAATCCTTTTTCCTGGCTTCATTTTGACACTTCATTAACTGGTGGGTCATCACCTTTCGCTCCACCAAGTAGTGGTTATTTTTCATGCCAACACAGATAGAGGATTCAGACCTGATTTGTATTGCAGGTAATAAATGGTAATTATCTGCACCTTTTTTTTTTTTTTTTTAATGGGATTTGCTGTCTCTATATTGGAGGAACTAAATCTTCGTAATTTTGATGACAGCGGATTAGAGTGTACCCAGTCCTTCTCTGGTGTACTTACTGGGGCAAACACTTAGAGGTCATGCATTCAATTTTGTGTAATTACTGTCAGTTTAATGATGAAGATGAAAGAAGATAGTGTATACTTAATCAATCAGATAAGCATATGAAGCTTTTGCATTAAAGACTTAATGGAACAATAGACACAGAACTGGAAATTGGACAGTGGGCCTTCTGTGACTGCTATCGCACACTCAGAATGGTCAGGACAAACAGTAAATACTTCTTTTTTCTCCATCCTTTTTCTAGAGATACTATAATGAAAATCATGGAAATAGGAGGCCAAGTGCAACTTCAGGAAATGCAGTTAAATTTCATATTTTTCCCTGTAGATGACAACTGTGAAAGGTGCCAGTGTAGACCAAAGTCTGAAATTCATAGACTCATAGGATGGTTTGGGTTGGAAGGGACCTTAAATGTCACCCAGGCCTGACCCCCCTTTCATGGACACGGACACCTTTCACTAGACCAGGCTGCTAAAAGCCCCATCCAACCTTGAACTCTTCTAAATTACCTATAGAACAGACACAGCATTGACACAGTGACATAAGCCTTGTTTTCTCTGACTGTAACAATATCACAGGCTAAAATAAAATCTGTCATAATTCATATATTTTAAATTCACAACTTTTATTCTATTTATCTTCATAACACTGGTGATCACTGGCGTGTCTACAGTGTGTAAAATCCTACATTTCCTTATAATTGCAAGGACCACACACTTAAGACTGCCTATTTCTGGGCTGAGAGGCTCAGGACAGGCATCACATCCAAACCCATTCAGGCTGTCTGTCCCTTCTCTGCAACACTTCCCAGTGGGCTTTTCCTGGCCATACTTTACATGCATTATCATGCTCTGCGGGAAACTCAGCAAGCACAGCATCTCACCAGAGTAAAAGCAGTTAGTTAGGGCTTCTTGTAATACAGCAGTTCAACAGTTGAAAGGATTGTTTCTACATTTTGCAGGAAGAAAAAAAAAAAAGGTGTTGAATAAACATATTCCACGGAGTGGGAAACATGAGCACGAGCCTAGAGTACTCCAGAGGAATGCTAACACAACGCTGGGATAATGCTACCTCCTGCTTCTGGGAAGATTATTTCCCCAACCCAAAAAAATGATGGGGCCACAAAGTTATATGAAGGGAGATAGCAGGAAGCAGAAATAGTACTTTCTTTAGATGTCTGTTAAAAGAAAATAGTGATGATTATTGAGACAACACAGTTATTCAACTCCAACTAACATTCTGATCTAAGATATACAACTTTAAACCAGGATTAGACTGGTAAACTCACAAGAAATTTAAGTTTTAATATATATCCTCCTCTTCATGATTTCCTATTTACTGCTGTGCATGAAATCCCTTCTTTGTGCTGACTATTGTAAATTCCACTTCCTAATTCCTCTCACTGCACAGGAGGGTAGTTTCTTACCTCAGAACTGTTGATCTCACACCACCAGGTTACAACATACCAAGACAGGCTGTGTATTCAGCTGTAAGGTCACAGCACTGCAGCAATCTGAGCCCAGGTCTGTTAGATCTCAGGCTGTGTCTGGCTGATGGCTTTTTTATCCATTGGAAAGCAGCACTGGCAAAGAGCAATGAGTCCAAATCTAACTGGATCCTGAAGATTATTACATTTTCTAGTCTGTACAGATTAGACCACTAAAAAGGTTATGGCAATTCTCAACTACATTTGAATATATGAAGTGGAAATGTAAAATTCTGTCACTCATTTTACAAGCTCATGAAATTTCCAGGGAATACAGTTCTAATTACCTCTCATATCCAATTTGCTAAGATAAGTAATAATTTCTACTCTTCTATTAAATGCAGATGTAAGGAGCCTGTCAAACCGCTCAAGAGTACAGTTCTCCCCAGATGTTACACCTGTTCCTCATATATCACTATCCTGTGTTTCATCATTTGTGTTTACCAGAAGGTTATGAGTAGCTCAGATCTGCCACCAGGGAAGGTCATCACTGAAAGATACTTATTACTACATTTAGTTACATTTTATTAATGGTCCACAGGCTCTACTCAGGGTGTAGCTTGGCTAAACTTAATGGAAACATATGGTGAACATTCTATGCAGAGAAACCAATAAGCTGACTGGAAAATGCTATATTGGAATAATCACAAAAACTGGATGACATATTGGTTTCATTCTCTCTACCTATCCTTACTTCTAGAGATTTGTCCACAAAAGAAACTTTAGGTTTACTTCTGTTGACATTTAGGCTGAAATTATGTTTGTTTTTTTTTTTTGTAAAAAAAAGGAAAACTAGGATGATAGAAGGAAAGTTTGCTGAACAAGTGACATCAAGAGATAAACTGCTTTTGACTTTTTGCATCCCTTGGGAAGAAGGTCCTACCATGGTTTTTGATGAAGTTACACAAAACTGTGTTGACACATTTATTTATACAGAAACAATGAGTCTCTTGTCCTATTACCAGAAACAGGTACACTATAGTTTTTCTAAACCTCAAATAATTGTAAGATGGGCCTTAGTAAAATATCTTACTGTGTCATTTGTACTTCTGAATGCAATTCTTCACGTCCGGCCATGATTGCTCTGTTTACCAGCACAGCACAAGTGGTTAAATATCTCCTGTCTGTAACATTTGTTAAGAACTGGAGGGGTTTCAGACTGTGAACTGTAAAACTCTGATAACAAGACAGTAAACCTGGCCCAGTGACCCAAAACAAAGGAAGCAGTGGATGTAAAAGGGTAATGCTGGGAGAAAGAAGGAAAGTTCTGAATTAACCTGGGATGATTATGTGTTCTGACAGAATGAAGTAACTCCTACTCGCTATACTAAAGCTACATGGCAGCAGAATGGAACAAAAACAGATGTAGTCTTTGCATGCAGTAGATAATAAGTCTCTTCTCTCATACATGAGTAAATAGAGCTGCTGGAATAAATTCTGTCAGCAGCCACTAAAAATATGAGTAATTAGACATATATTTAACATGCTAGATTTAATACAAATTCCTATGAAAACTCCATAAACCTATAGCATAAAATCACAGAGGAGCATGCATGCCTTCCATAAAATATTTTGTTATGTTTATCTACAGGACATATTATTCCTGTTACAGCAGCTCCTGGTGCAGGTTTGCACCACTGACATATCATTTCCATTAAAAGCTGTGGAACAGCTGCATGAAGAAGGGTTTTGTTTGTTTTAATCTCCCAGTGTCTCTGTTGGCTCTTCCAGTTCACATCCCTTGTAGTTAGAGGGACCAACAGAAGCCATAACCCTCATATTACTGGGTTCCACTGAAGGGGGATCTCTTCCTTCTTCCAGAAGTATGATTACTTGTCTACCTCAGATTTCTCACTTTCACTGGAGTCTCCTGGCACCGTTAAACTATTTTATGCTACCTATGTAGCAGGAGCAGCAACACTGTACAGTGCAAACAGCATCCAGCTGTGCTCCCCAGCTCATGCACGCCCCTGGCCTCTGACCAAGCTCACCACGGTGAAATGGAGTGCAAATAAAAACCTCTGCAAGCAACATAAACACATCTCTAGCAGTTGAGCACAGAACCCTTGCTGTTCTGACAGCAGGCATTCCTGTGCCACTGCTAGGCAGAGAACAGCCTTGCCTGAAAGCAAGGCTTAGACATGACGTGGTTTAATGTCTGCATGTTGATAGCCTTTTCTATACATTTAAAAGTGTATTACAATCTTAGCTGGCCTGTCTATTGCTTGGCCAAACACTCTCAGCAAAGAAAAGGTCAGTAGGATCCAAAGAAACAGGTTTTTTCACTGGTCACTTAGGGAGTTCAAGAACTTTGAGACAGATCTGGTCAAGACATATCGGCAGCAGTTTTCAGTGAAGATGAGTGAAGTGCCCTAAGGACAGTCAGTCAATAGTGCTGTGTCCTCAAGGAAACTTTCACTATTCACACCATTTTGTGATGACACCCAGTAAGGCTGATAGAACACTGTGCTTAGTGAGAGCTTCCACTCAGGCTAAGTCTCAGGTCAGGACACTACGGCCCATTTCTCAGCCTCAGAGTTAGCAGCAAATGCTAAAGGCACTCAGGTAAGGCTCATGCAAGGAAACCTAAAGCCATGGCAGCGAAATACCAGACTCCTCCAGATATGCCTCTCTCTTTGTAAAGCCAAACACAGCTGCTATGTTTGTATACAACCCATGTGAACACACACGCCTTCACATTCTTAGACTTGGCTTCCTGGCTAATGGCTCCCTGCTGGCTTTGAGGATTAAACTTCACTGAAAGGCCTAGGGAAACCCTCAGGAATTAACAGTTTTGTGTTATCCAGTGTTTGAGGACAGACAAAAAGAACAGTGATGCATTTCAAAGGTAACCTTCATTTGGGGAATAAGCAAAGCCTGATGCAGTTACTGTTTTCAAACAAAAGTGTGTGAGCCTGTGGAAAAAATAAAAACAAAAAACAGCCAAAGGAAACTAATCTTTTCAGGTGTGTACTGTTCCCCCAGACTGACAACATTCTTCTCCTCCTTTCATTTTTTTTTGTTAATTTTGTTAGTGTTGTTAGCCCCAGATAAACATGTTAGTAATAACTGTACTTTTTCACAGGGAGAAAAAAAACTCTACACCCTGTAAGATTCTTTCTGTTCCATTCTGGTATTCATTAAAATTAATTTTGAACTACGAGAACTTTTTCGGGTTCTAATTTCTTTAAGTTCCAGTGTCTTGTGCTTACTAGAGCTCCATAGTTTGGTTTGCACATTTGAGGAAAGGAAAGTGATGCTTGACTTGATATAATTGTCCTTTGTCGATATTCCAAGATAGCGATGGTTGAAATTCTGGTCATCACTGGATCTCAGAGAAGTGATGTCTGAGAATGTCATGTTATCGACTGAAAATGTGGAGTATAGCATCACATTTTGAAAGACACACCAAGTGAAAGCAAAAATAGTAATTCCCCAAATGCCAGTGTAATAAATAATATTAGACGAAACATTTGAAGATATTTAAATCTATCCTCTGAAAATTTCCTCTTGTGACTTTCACTTCAAGACATAGAAAAGGCCTTTTTCTGGAATTATTTTTACAAATACTTCTACATAAATGTTCTCAATATATAATACGTTTCTTTTCTCACATCCCTTGAGTCAAACCACTTGCTATCACTCTGCTCCAGAACATTTTCTGTTACCAAGGAATTCCTGAAGCTTGCTGGCTCTCTATAATGGAAATAGTAACCAGGTTTGTGCCTGAAAGGGATCCCAAGAAAGCTGTCATGCAGAGGAGAATTTGTCAGTTGTCCCATTATCAGCGTAATTACACTGATGTGTTAATGTGGGAAGAAAAACTGAGTTTCTTTGGTTCAGCAACTGTCCTCTCCCATTATTACTGCATTCCACCAATATCAAATGGAAGAGCTGAGCCTTATTTTTCAATCCAAGTGCAGTGTAGCAAGGTAAAGTGTTAAGTTAGGCATACATAAATGTTTCTTATGTGAATCTAGGGGAGGATGTTTGATTGACAGGCAGACAAAGTAAAGTCTATTTATATAAAAACAGGCAGTGTTGATGGAGGTTTCCTCCTCTTCTGCCATTTCTTTCTCAGTGCCTTGCCAGCAAATCTCATGGTTAATTTCCACATCCTACAATGGCAGACAAAAAGTAGTTCAGTCTCAAGTCCATTCAGCCTTTAAGCTCTCTTTCAAAACTGCAAATAAGCTTGCAGACGTCTCTGCAAACTGCCGAGATTCTCAAATTCTGAGTATTTTCCCCTGAGGCAGCCGTGGTATGTTTGACTATTATGATTTGATCCCCTATCAGACAGTCTGATAGAGACTCTGGGTGCCCGTTAGGAGAAGGTAAAGATTAAGCCAAACATCATCTGTCCAGCATTCAGGATTCTCTTCCTGCACCTTTATCCTTGAATAAAGTCATTGGAAATGCCTCAGCCTAAGGATTCACATTATTGTACAAATGATTTTGCTCCCAGCGTTTGGACAATGCTCTCAGCACATGGTGGGATTCCTTTTGGGAGCCTTCCAGCTCAGGTTATTCTATGATTCTATGATGGCTCTCCAGCTGACAGGACAAATTCAGCACATAAGCCAATGAATCCATGCAGTGAAGGAGAACTACTCCACCATGGTGACAGATCTTGGGATTCCAAAGCCTTGCCAGACCAATTCAGAAGCCAGTTAAGAACAGAAGGACTAACACCAAGAATCTTACTTTAAATTTTATCCTCCCAATTTTCTAAGCAAAGAAAGCATAATAAGAAATGAGTTATGTGTTAAAAATGGATGTCCTTATGTGAGAAAATTGTAAGAATAATATTACTGCCCAGTAAACCAGGAAATTATGAATCTAAATGACGTGGATTAAATCTCTGTATTCTCCTAAAATTAAAATATCTCTTAATATTATTGTAGCAGATATAGCCGAAACACTGCAAAAATTAGATAGCTGGTTTCTTCCATTTTACAATTCTTAGAGGTCCTTTCTGCCATTAGTCTTAGTGTCTGTTGTGATTATGTGGTGTTTCTGTATGTTGAACAAAATGTCTGGCTTGAAGCACAAATATTGCAGTATGTCAACTAAAACAAATTTAATACTGATCAGCTGCACTAATTGGAATGACAGTGACATTCTGCACTACACTTTAGAGTGGAAATACCTCACAGAAAGATGCCCGACATTTGACTGAGATTCCCTATTCAGGCTAATTACATTGTTTAGAAATGCAGCCCCCAAAATTACAAGCACAGAATTCAAAATGTATTAACACAGCTATAGTATTTCAAAATGTCTTCAACCCTTGACAGAAGAAATTCTTCTTATAGAAGGACATCAACAAGGTAGTTCTCCCCTTACTCTGTGAAAGAAGGATCTCCTTTTAATTTAACAATGTTAATACAAAACAAAAAGAAAAAACCCACACTAGTGACTTAACAATTCACACGGTTCCTTTGAACCTATGTGTAAATTCACGTTTATTGTATAATGACAGTTTAAAAAATGATGATTTTTTTCCCCCTACGTTTTTCTTTTCTTCTTTTTTTAAGAATAAACAAGAAATCCTTTGTGTCAGTCAGTAAAGAAAACTGGTAATCGCCTACCTGCATGAGGAGTCCTTGCCAGTTTACACACACCTATAACCTTCTCATCTCAGGGAGATGAGCTTGAGAATAGGTATAAAAACACTGTTTAGTTTCCATGGTACAGTCAGTCTTCCGATAAGACTAACTGTGTGGTGGAACTTGGATAATGCAGACACTTATTCACTAAAAAAAAAGTCACTCAACACTAGCAAGGAGAATTTCGTAAGAAAGAAATTATAAATTCAAAAGAATCAGCAGTTGATAATAACTATTAACTGTATTAAAAGCTGCTTTGGGAGGGAGGTCACTCACTTTTCCAGGCAGTATCCATCTCAGGAGAAGAATTTATGGGGGCTCACAAATACTAGAAAACAGAACTCATTCTGGATAAAAGAGTATTTTCAAAAGTCAGAAATCTGCGATCAAAATACTGGAATTCTCAGTCAGCTCTAGACAGCAACCACAGACCACATTTCCAAAGAAACCTCTAGAACAGACACTTTAACAGTGGCACAACAACAGGCCTAGATGAATAACCGCAACACCTTTGGCTTTCAAGAGGGATCTTGTGTGCTGAATTTTTCCCAAGGTAATTCCCTAAGCATCTAAAACTGAGAACAAAAATCAACACACCTAAAATGAGGATGTTTAAAATTCAGATCTCAATCTTTCTGCACTTTTCCCAGCAATTAAATAGGATAAACGTTTAATTAGGAAATGTTAAAAAAAGCACACTCCACAGAGAAGGACAGGAAAAACTTACAATGATAAAGAAGCTCTGAGTACTTCTGTCATGTTAGTTCACTGATGATTAAATTGGTTTAAATATTAGCTATAGTTAGAGCTGTGCAAAATAGACTTTGTTTTTCAGAAATTACACAGAACTTTTCAATTTCATAGAATTCTGCACTGCCTCAGTTATGGGCTTCATTTGCAGTGCCGATTAAGTAGATTTTTGCATCAAAAATGCAAATATATACACATTTTTGATGCAAAACACTCTTTGCTTGAATGCTGTTATGTCTGCTGTGATACTGGCCTGTTTGTGCTCAACAAATTTTTCTGTTCCTGGAACTTCACAGTACATTATGGGCTCAAAACAGTCCCACTTGGGGATAAAGAAAACATCCTTAAAGTTATGCAAAACATTCATAACAAAATGCAAATAGTGTTTACAGTTTTCAGCATCTCAGTATAGCAACTCATATTCTAAATTGCAACCAGCTATAAGCTATATGGAAAACTTTTTAATCAGTCTATGTGCTGGATATTTGTATTCACTGCCTTGTACAACAAATGCTGCAAATAGGCTGGGCCCAGCTTTATATATAAAAGCACTAGTTTTGGATAAAGATGCTGGGTTTAGATACATTTAACAGACACACAGAGAGAATGAGATTCATTTTTACTGAGAAGATTTTCTGAGAAGGACATTTAGCCAAGACAGGGGGCTGTTTCCTCTGGGGGAGTGAAAACCGATAGTCAACGGATTGGATTTTAATTCCACCCATGTTAAAATGCACCAAAAATGAATGGAGGCCAAAATAATTATTCACATCACACACTGCTGGGCAGTTATAGATTGATGTATTTACATTTTGCCAGGACAAGCAATGCCTTCTGAGAAATACAAACCTCTGCTTCTTTTACCCTTGCATCATTGATGGATGCAATACTTGTCATTGCTCACTGACAGAGCGAACACACATCCTCTCATCCCTCCATACATATTTACCTTGCTGTCTTCCTTGCACTAAGTAAAAAGTCTTCCACATTTAGGAGTCAATATTCTGTTTCCTAGCATGCTGCATCAATAAACTAATGACAGTTCTGTCAGTCTTTCTTGTGGTCAATGCTGCCTCCTCCAGAGATGTCCATAAAACAGACTGTTTCTCCCCACTGTACGGAACTCAAACACTCTGGTTCACAGAATGATTCTAGAGAGTAAAAAGAGGAAACAGTTATACTGCAAAAGACTGTTAGCTTGTAGAGAAAGAATCACAGGGAGCTATGTGGATGAGAACTACACCACAGTAAGAACCTTGTTCAGACTTACCTCAGGGAACAGCCATTTTTCAGAGCAGAGATAAGTGGAGTATGTTTTCAAAGTACATCCTGGCAAGCAGGGCTTCATTGGAGTGAAGTCTCCCTGCATGAATGAAGATGGCTGCTGCCATGAAAATTGTGAGGACCTCATCTCACTGCTGAATTTTATTTAGAAAATTCTCCCACACGTTTTGTTGGGCATTCCTTGCTTTTCTAGGCAGAAAATGCGTAGTGCAGATGGTTGCTGATAACTTCAATTTTCTGCTCTTCAAAGGGCAGCCACCACAGTGGCAACTGAAATTATGTGGACGCAATCTAACTGAAAGAATACTGGACAAAACACACAGTGAAAGTAAAATTTGCTTCACAGGTGAAAAGAATCTGAAAATAAACAGGAACCTTTTGGTTTAAATCAGCTGATCTTTCACACCTGCTCCTTTCTAGACTCAGGCACCTGCAAATGATTCCCCATGAAAGAAATCTGATTAAAATCAAAATGAAAGGAAATTATGACTGTGTTGGTACTGGATTGTAACAAAATTGCAGACTATGTGTTCATTAGGAGCCATCACTATATTTATATAAGGAAAATATCTTCATAATCAAAGATCTATGTTTTATATAATTTGCTTCCTTTATTATATAGTGCACTAGAGTAAAAGTATAGTTTTTCCGACAGAGCAGAATTTACATGAAAGGCTTTTCCTGCTTATCTACATCAGTCCCTACCTACCTTGATCAAGGACATGCACCTCTCCTCACGTGCAATAACGCTCATCAGTCTGGCTCAAACTGAAAACCAATAATGGGGAAACTAGTGAGCAACAACAAAAATCTGGTTAGGTGAATAATGCTGGCAGTTTGCCACATCTAAGACTAAACCTGCTATAACTTTTATACCAGGTATTTTAGTAAAATGCATAAATAGGTTTTATTCAAAGCCCATATTTTATAACAGTCCAACCAGACCAAGACCTCAGAGATAGCATTCAACAGACACATTTTTATTACCCTCCAAGTTCTCTTTACATTGATTGTTTGAAAATTTTCTTCATGGGAAGCTGTTCTTGACACTCAGATTGGAGTCTGTGTGGCTCATAGATAAGTAGCTGGAAGTCTGAGTCACTTGTTGGACCACACAAGGGAACAGATCAAGAGACTTTTTATCTGCCATGTCAGTTCTTTGCCAAATGTGGGAATCATGAACATTCAGATTTTACAGGGCAAAACGCGTTGTGAGCTCAAGGCAAACACACTAACTAAATGAATGGCAAGAAAACACTTCCCTGATAGAGTTCACTGAAACCCATAAAACTGAAGTTTATCCTTTTTAAATTGTTCCTTTGTGTAAAAGGGATTATACTGCCTATGATTTAGTGCTTCTTTAAATGGCTGCTGCTGTAAAAGTAAGATTACTGAAATGAAATGATTTAGGAAGAAAATACAAGGGCAAAAAGCCCTCAAAAGCACCTGAAATAGTTTTTGTTGAATTATTTAGCATAGTTATATTCTTGTTCCCTTTTGTAACTTTTGTCTACTCCAGTTTATGATTGTCATACTCCGGAAAAATTCCAATTGAAAAAAGCACTAAGCCACCTCACTTCAGCACGTACATGAGCTTTACGGTACAGAAGAATTGTCGTGGCGAAGCCATTTCTTCTGTCTCCACGTTTCAGAAAGTTACATATCTAATTCCGTCTTACAGTTAAGAAACATCCTTTAAACTAACTTTAGCTTTATATATTATAAAATCAAAGATTGCATTAGAGAAACTTTGTTTTCTAAGCTATGGCTGTTTGCTTATGGCAGTTCTTAAGTGATCTCTTAAGAAATCTTTACAGAGATGGGGACTGAATTTTGTTAGCAAAGTGCTGTGGCAGTAATGCCTAAAGATGACTACCAAATCTCAGCAGGCAAGGAAAGAATGTTTGTTATTTGAAAAATGCAATTTAGACATTTGGAACCCAGTTCTGTTTGAGTGAGTGAATTTACCCCCACCCTTTGCCCTCCCCCACTGGCACCTCTCCCAGGCTGTGCAGCAGCATTAACCTTCTGGACAAACATGCTGGTGCTTCCTCCTGCAAACTGAAGGATGAGAGCTGAGCAACACCTTGTGTTAGATGATAAAACTAACCATATGCTCTGAGCTTGCTCCTTTTCTTCCTTAATATAGCAGACTTTGCCTCTCTGTGCTACCAATTCCCATGTTTTCTCTTTGAGGCATTTATGTATTTCCATTACTTTGTGAAACACCAGCTTTCATAAATCACTTTATGGCACTGTTTTATATGTATTTTGTTCTTCCTCATTATTTCTCTCTGTCCTTTCTGGCATTATGTGCTATACCAAATGTTGCTTTCCCGTGTAAATCATGAAGTTCCCTGAGATATTTTTACCGGCATGATTGAGAGCTCAGACTGACAGCTGATTATCACCGTTCCGCTTCCTCCTTTTGTCGATCCTTCGCTGTTAAAAAGTCTGATGCTTGTCTCCTACTCACCTCAACTGGAGAGAGCTCTTTTCTACCAATGTGTTCTTTAAATATCCAATTGGGTAGGAATGTTATAATAAAGTAATTGTTAAGTTATGTTGTTGTGAATGACTGCAGATTACTCGTTGTTACGTGACTGTACTGTGCAAACATAATGATTCAGATGGCACTTCCACTATGTTTAGTTGAATTCACAAGATCTAGGTACTTGGAAATCTTTTCTCCCAAACAGAATCCATGCTCAGTTTTGTGATAAAGAATTTATAAAATAATTTTTAACCTGATACTACAATTAAGCTTACTTTTAAGTTTCAGATCGTGAGTATTTAAAGGCAGTTCCTAATCAGCTACTTTTAGGAACTAATAAGATGAAAAAAAATTATGTCATAAACCAACAAATACTCTAACAGCATGCAAAGGGTATTAAAGAAGCAAAGAAATTTTTAATATACCCATACAATAGATATTATCATCTTTTTAAAAGAAACATTTAACAATGCTTCAAGAATCAAAGCTTATACACAATTAAACATTATTGTGGGCCCTTGCAGGTGGTTTTAGGGAATTTTTTCCTATGAAAAGCTTTTGCTTTTGATGAAGAATTTATCTCATTAAAATTATAGGTATGGATAACCGTAATTCCATATATAGAATGAGGGTTGATTCTCAAGTCCACAGAAGAGCTGCCGTTTATTTCATTCACTTTCAGAGTATCAGCCTGCAACCAGCCAAGCCAGGTTTAATGTGCATAACCTGCACAGCAACATCCAGATGACTGACTACAGTACACATAAACATGATGATAATACCTCAGGTAACTGCTTTAATAATACTAAACTGAAGAGCATTTTGGATGTCTGGCTTGGCATATTAACGAGACCTAAAGATCAAACATGAACTAATTAAGGCTCTCTATAAATTATGCAAGCTACATTTTGTATCTTATCATTACTTAACAAAATTTGATATGCTTTTGTGTTTACTAGCTCTTGACGTAGGGTTTTGTTTCTCCTAATACCTTATTTTAGCTTCTGGTACCAGTAGGTCGTAAGAGGCTATAAATTACCCTCATTGCCTTAATAATCACGGGATTGCTGAATAAGCTCCATTCCATCATAACATAATCACATTCCAGCATCTGCACCAGGCTTCAAGACTCCCTACTGCTCCTGAGGAATAGTGGTCCGAGTCAATCAATACAGAAAGCATTACCGTGGTGCAACACATTGTGTGTGTGACACTGGCATATCATTACAGCAGCAATAACTCAACGATAAAATTACGGATCTAAAGCGGGTCATTTACAAATTTTTTTGTTAAATAACACGTGAAGATCATAACAACAAAATGTGTTTGCTGCATTTCAGCAGAGTCCGTTACTATTTACAGTATTTTTTTTCTTGCCACTGCAATTCACTGCTCAGAATTCTACAGGTGTTAGTGCTGAGGGAAATGGGTTTGCAGACTAACCACAGCAATCTGCTCACGTCTTACCCAGGAGGGAAGACAAAATTAATTTAGACCAATTTATCTAGTCAATGCAAGGAACAATTAAAAGATTAAAACTATAGCTTATTGGAAGAGATTTCAATTACTTGCAGGTAAAAATCTGTATTACATTTACACACACATCGCCTATGATTGAATTAGATCTTTCTTGGCTTAACATAATTTTGAAATATTTCTGGAAGCACAATTTTCACTTGGCCACTCTATGTTACCAGAGCTTTCAAAATCCCACAACCTTCATTAAAGTATAACAGATCAATTTCAGAATCTATTCTGCACAGTGCCAAATCCACTCTCGTTTTCTGTTTGGTTTTAGTACTCATTGCATGTACTGCAAAGGACTTTTTGCAGATTTGCCACTACTTTATGCCTTTGTAAGTAATCTCATTTCTCTTCCTGCCGGGAAATTCAGTCATTGAATTCTCATTAGGTTTTGGTTGTGTGTGTTTTTTGTTGCTGTTGTTTTGGTTTAGGTTTTGTTCGTTTTGGGTTTTGTGGGTTTGTTTATTTGTTTTTTATTTTGGTTGTTTTGTTTTTATTTATTTGATCTGTTTTTAATCTGCAAATAACTGATGTTCTCTAAGTTGGCCTATCCCAAACCACTTAAGTAAAAGAACTTCACTGAATAGGTATGGAATCAAGCCCTGGGGCAGTTAAAATGCCATTTCTTTAAATGTACAACTTTATTAATAGTTTATATTATATATACCTTTTGCTAGCTTTTGTTTTAATCTCTTCACAGTAGTAATTTTCCCTTTTAACTTCTCTAGAAGATAAATAATGTTTGAGAAACTGTGATCACTAACAATTTTTTGCACAAATGGAATAGTCTTCTGAGCCACTTCAGGGCACCTGCATCACTGAAGTGCTACAACAGCAACAGCCTGAGATGAATCTCCAATGCCACTGAACTGCTGCTCTGGTAATTACTCAAGTCATCCTCGTACTCTCAAAAGACTGTTAAAACACACATTTCTGAATGTGGCAGGAGTAATCTCCAGGTCAGAGGCCTGGGCATGGGGGTTGGTGTAATGGCAGTGGAGAATTAAAATTAGTTTACACCAGGCCTTATTTATTTTTTCTTCAGAACTCGTGCACTTTTAAAAGCAGGTAAACACTCACAGAGCTTTTCAATCATCTGTGCCTTGCAGATAATTTGCCCCTGGAAACTAAGAGATCAATTATTTCACTGGAATAAAGTTGGGCACATTGTCCTCATAAAAGCCATCCTGCAGACCTGGCCCCAGTGTGAGCTCACCTACAGCAGCATTCCCAGGCTGACAGAACCTGCTCAGCAAGAGTCAGGTAAAATCCAAGAGCTGTGTGATTTTGTTAGCATGGGGCCTGAGATAATATCCTTTGCCTCTCAGGTGGGTTTCTGAGGTTGGCCTCATTACTACAGTAACACAAATAAACACTTTTCAGCACCTCGTGAATTTAACTGGACTAAAATAGTGTTTGCTCACAGACTACAGGCAAAAAAACCCCAATCCCTTATTTGGATTTTTCTTCTTAATCTTAGCTTCACATCTAATGAACAGGATTAATTAAGGTCATTAAGCACTCATCAAATAATTCTGAGAATTGAACGTTTTAATAATTTTACTACAGCCAGTAATACTGACTTCTCTGCAAAGATGCAGGAAGGCTAATTTTGAGATGATGACTGGAGGAAGGAAGAGAGGGGAGGAGTGCAGCTCAGATTTACAGGAAGTATCCAACTGTAAGTGGCAGAGCACCACAACCTGCCATCAGTCTGAAGTTCACCTACAGGATTTCTTAAGCATGTGTGGAAGCAACAGAAACAATTTCCATTGAGAGAGGTATTAAGTAGCTGCTACTTTTTTCAGAACTAATTCTGCCTGCAAATCACCCAAAGGCAAAAATCTTTCAGAGGATGATGGGAATCCCTGGCTCCCACACTGGAAAGTCAGGAATATTTACCTAAAAATAAAGAACAAGAATATGGTATATGTAGGACACCATTACCACATTTTTCTTAATCAGGACAATCAGAGCATTTACATTTATAGCTGGTACTTAAAAAGTTTTCACTTTTTTTTCACGTTAATCCCACAAGAAAATAAACCTCTACTGCTTAATCACATATCAAATAGTGCATTCTAAGTGTAATGCAGTTAATTAAAAATAAAATGGTGCCTTTGACCATCCCTTGGCACATCTTTTCCACATACGAAAAGTTACTTGAGAAAAGTTGTATCAACATGGCTGATCATATTCATTAGAATTATACTGAAATAGAATTTTAAGTAAAATTCAATGCTCTCTCTCTATACTGTAATGCAGTTCAGTCTGTTATGGTAACTTATTTAAGGTGCAATACATAGTTTTGAAGATAAAACTCAGTCAAGTTTCTATTCTGTTAATTCACCATTTTGTGACTGACTGAATCAAATAATTTGGAAAACATCCACATTAGGCTGTCTGACTTAGTCTTAAAAGGCCTAGACTGGAATCCAGTCACTTAAAATAAATATGGACCCATGGAATTTGTTTAGTGATTCCCTTTTATTGTTATTTTTGTAAAAATAAAACGCTATCATATCACCATGATTTAATGTTGGGAGTTTTAATTATATACTTTTTTTTTTCATTATTTGGTTTTGAAAGCCCTCTTTCATTAGAAAAGGCTCCTCTGTCCCCAAATTCAAGTCAAATATACTTGACACCTCAGAGAAAAAAAAAAACAAACCAGAAATCCATAAAATGTCAATAAGCTAAAATGGAATGTAATTTCAGTGTGACAATTTTATATAACAAAACCAGGCTTTGAAGTGATGGTACTCAATAGGTAATAATAATGATAAACAAGTAAAACATTGGTGCACCTAGAAAAATCATGTTATGTATATCTTTATTACAGTTTTCATAATACATGGATTAACAATGGCCAGGCTGTGATTTCATCAAATTCCTATTTTAAACATTACATACAAACACTGAGCTGTTTAAAAAATAGAAATGCATGAGTTTTGTCACCTTTTTTTTTTTAATCCTTTTTTGTTTTTGGCATCAGGAGTCCTGTGACTTCCAAACGGGAGATCAAATGGTGCATGATAGCAGACTGCCTGAGCTGTAATAGGTTATTGTTCACATTCTGTGGCATATGTATCACCTCAAACGGTGCTAAAAGAAGCACTACAAGAACAAATCTTTCTCCTTTACCATTCTCCTAATGACATCAGTGGGTGCCGAGCGACAGCTTGCAGGACTGCAGAATTCACAGGCTTACACAACTCCCTTCCTTGAGCACAAAAAGCAGCAATATGTGATCTGAAACGGAGACACCTGAAGCTGAGGGATTTGGCTTTATCTGCTTTGATTTTTATTTTTTTTTTTAATTATTTACATTTTGTGTGCATGCGTGGGCATGTGTGGAGACGCTGCAGAAGAAGAGCTGTAGAGGTTTTCTTACAATACTTATTTAAAAATGAGTAACTTGCAAATACAGTATGGCACATCAGAGGTGGGCTTTATGTTGCTGTATCACTTAGCACTTGTTATGCCTGACCTCGCAGCAATTTGAAGGCAAACAGTAAAGTATAACTCAGCCAAGCCTTTGTTTAATGGAAAAGAAGCAATTTACATACATAGGGAAGTTTGCTCCCACATCACTATTACCAGCCTCAAATATTTACTAGCTATATCATTCTCAGTATAGGAAGTACTAAATTCACCCATCAGAGCAGGATTTGCCTGAGGGATGCAAAAGCTGAACATTGCGAAGTTTCTTAAACGAAAGCTATAGGAGGATTTCCAGCCAAACCTAAAACTCAGCCAGATTCTCAGAGTTTTGCAAACTGTTTGTATGTTGTGGGATGAATTTAAAGTAGGTTACTAATGAATTGTGGCTTGGATAGAAACCATGAAAGTATTACGTTTTTTACAGCATTTGTCTGAGGTAGTACATATACCACACACAAAAATGCAAAAATATACAGATATTCGTGACTATTTGCATATTACACAAGGGAACCATGGGAATGTTTGTATTTGTATCTGAATTTTCAAGAAGAACAGATAATTTTAGATAATGTTTTTCATATTGACCACGGTTGGCTAAAACCAGAACAAATGACGTAACAGCATTTCTGGGAATGCTTCCTGGAGCTGTTTGTCAGTGCCCTCTGAGGCACCAATTTTGTTTTGGCTTTAGCATCGGCTCACAATATGATTAACACTCAAACCAAACATCACTTGTGTGCTGGGAAAGGATATTTGTTGAATCACAAACAAACATACATGACAAACCGTGTTGCACTTTTTTTCTCAGTAAACTGCATAAAACTTGAGCAAAAAAAGTCTATAGTGTCTTTACATTTCTGATCTGTACAGCCAGTAGTTAAGCAACAGAGATGTATATTTGTATATGATTTGAACATTTCATTCCCATGACATTTGCAAATTTAGTTCAATTCATTGCAAAGGTAAAATTATCTTCCTCTTAAATAAACTAAGAAATGTAAACAGTGTAACATCATTAAAAAAACCCTCTCTTCAGTACTTGTAACTGGTAAAATGTGAATGCAAACAGATGTGCTGGTATATTGTTAACGTAATGTCTCAGAGGACATATAGTGAAACATAATTAGCAAGAAATTTATGTATGAACCCTCCAGCGATTTTCTTTCTGGGATTACTTTGAGTACAAATATAATTTAACTGATATATTTAATTTTTTTTAAAATTAGAAAATAAGGCAAGTGCATTTCTGAAAAAGGTGCTACTCTTCTACACTTCTAGATAAACATGTGACACCTCTGAAAATTAGATCAATAATAAAAACATTAAAAATATCTGCAATTTAATATAGACTGAAAAACTATCAAAAGACAAAGTGACCAGCATCAATTTCAGAAAATATTTTAGACTTCATAAATACGAGCACCCTATATTTACATAAATTATCTTCTAAACTAGTTTTCCTTTGAAAGACACCTTTGCCCTAACAGATATGTCCATTAAATTATATAAATGTTTCAAATATGAAAAAAATAGTAGTAAAATAGAAACCTCAGACGATGTTATTTTGGATTTGCCTTTTTTCTGTAAGATTTGGTTCTTGAAAATGTGTAGCCAGCTTTCACAGAGCTTTAAAAAAAAAACAAAACCAAACAACGCATGGATATGAAAAACTTGTGCTCTAATAATTACTGCTACTGTATAAAGATTCTGTTCAGAGCTTTTGAGTTTTCATGTACAAAGATTATACCACTACTTGTAAATCCCAGCAAAATGTTACTTTCAAAATTTGAATTCTAATACACTATTGATTTATACAGACATTAGGAACCTAATCCTTTAAACTGGCTTTGTACATTAAGCACATTTTTTTAACTGTAAATTTAATAGTTCCATTTTAAAAAAAAAGTTATGCTTCAATACAAGGCTGATGTTGACCTTGCACAAAACAGGATATAATTCTTTGTATCTCTCACTGATAGAAAGGGAGACAGAATCCTGTTGCATGCTTTTTTTTTTTTTCCTGAAGTACCATAAAACTCTTTAGTTTGTGACTAAAAACCCTGAACAGTTCAGGGAGAAAATTAGTTGACAGCACACATTTCACTAGGCTTCAGTTGTATTCCTATGTTTAGAGGTACGGGCAAACCCCCTGTACTCTTTGAAGACAAGTTTTGGAAGGAAAAAAAAAAATCAATACTAGATCGAAAAGGAGCTGTATCTTTTCTTACAATAATTGGATATGTAGTTTGAAACTGTGAGAATTTATCCCAAACTAGTCAGATAGTCTTAAGGGTATCTCACGAGAGAAGCAAAAAGGACCTACTGTACAAAGACGCTTGGCTCAAGCAGTAGTGCAAAGGTACTGCCCCAGGAGCAAATGTTCCTCTAGAGCTACCAGTTTGTGCACAGAAAACCATGTGACACCTCACCTTCCAAACACTCTATATAACACTAAAAAAAAGTTCCCCATAACACCAGGCAATAAAAGTATTCATAATAATTTCATCAATCAGTGAAAAGCATTAATAATTTGAGAACAAGTGCCATCAACGACATCCTGATTTTTTAAAAATATCATAGCTGAGAAACACGTGAAGTAGTTCCGCTGGAACTCCCCCTTCAAGTCCTCCATCCCATCAGATAAGCAACGAACCTTCAGTAAAAAGGATGGTGAAGGCTGACCTGAAGACCAGACAGTCTGTACATTCAGCTGGAGCGTGGGGAGCAAAGGGAACTGTGGCTTCCCAGCGAGTGGCAGAACATACAGTGTCAGCTACTGAACTGACTGCTCACCTGAGGTACTGCAGTGCAAGGGGCCTGTATACAAAGGAGAATGGGAGGAGCTTCCCAAAAAATCAAACTGCTGCAATCATTGATCACTGCTAGAGAGCGCTCCAGGTAGGAAATTTGTTCTTAGCTGCTAAACTCTCAGCACTGAAATCCACCAGTAGAGATCCCGCTACATATTTTACCTGAGAAACAGAGGAAAAACTCAGAGGCAGTTTTGAATAACTTCGTAATGTAGCTTGTCTCTAAAAACCTACACGAAGGTCTTTTTAGCATAATTAAAATAGGACAATCATATTTTCCCCCAAATATCTTTATAAAGAATATATAAGTGCATAATTAGAAAAAATTCCTCCTTAGATACAGTTAAAAACATATCCTGCCCTTGACATTTAATTTTGCTAAAATCCTATGCTCTGTTTTCTTTTTTTTTTTTTTTGTTTAGCAGTGATAAGTAACTATACATCATATCACCAAAAGTGTAGATATGTGGTATATCCTACTTGCAGCTAAAACAGCTGAATCCACCAGGCTTTACATTGAGATAAGGTTTTCAGCAACCTGACTGGGGCTATGTGTTGTTTTTTTAATGGTTACAAAAAAGATTCTGATAATGTAGACCAGCTCATCTCTGAATTTATTAACATACAATTTTATTATTTTTCCTTTCATGTTCAAATCAGAACTGGAAATGGAATCCACAGCTGTACTCTTTCAACAGAACTGTATTTTCTTACTCATATAAAACAAAACCTAGAAATCCCCAACTCCTTTCATGTGAGTTGCCACCTTAAAAAAAAGGGGGTGTAAAAAAAAAAAAAAAGAACATAAGAAAATAAGATATATATCCTACTGTTTAACACTGTTTACAGATCTTGGTAGTTGGGGTAATAAGATACAGTATGTGGATTATTTAGCAACAGCTTTAAAATTACATATTTTTACACCATCTCATTTAATCAATATCAGTATTCCTTTACGATCATTGCCAATTCATATGATAACCTCTTTCCAAAGTATATCCATTTAATTGTAAATAAAACAATTCATTAATTCTTTGGCATCAGAAGAATCATACAGCTGCAATTGTTCCATTGTGGCGAGAACGAGACCTTTCCAAAGTTACTCGTTTGTTATCTGTAACACAAAGAGAGGAAAAAACAAATCACCATAAGATTTGAAATACGGATAATGCAATGTCAAGAGGTTTTCAAACAGCCCTGAAAATCATTTCGAATGATATGTAAATAAGTAACTAGGAGATTGGATCAGAGAAGTTTCACACTGCAGCTGCCAGACTGAGTTCAAGAGTTCTGCAATCAGCAATAAATTACTTTCTTGATCAGAGAAGCTGGGTGATAAAAGCATTAGGAGAATCCTGGAACACAGTCCCCTTGGAAACAGCAAACAATAACTAAAATTGCTGGGTGAAAATCGGTAAAATTTTATAAACAATTTATGCACAGAAGCTTTGGATAAATACTCTTCAAGTTTCATGAGAATGCGGTGACCAGTGTGGTGGTGAGATGCCCAATAGATGCTACAAGTCCAAAAAGCCCAAACACCGTTCACTATAATTTGGTACAGAGTTAAAAATAGAACAGTTAAATCAGCCACTTCCTACATTTCCTGATTGTGCAACGAGAACAACTTTTAGTATAAAATATTACACAGTAATTATTGCAATGAATAATAAATATGTCTCTATCACAGGAAAACAATCACCAAGTACCAGCAACATTCCCAAATGCCTTTAAAATAAAATTTTGAAGCCATGAATATACACATGCACAGGCACAAAAAGGGGCAGAAGATTAACCCCCACTTAGTTTTCTGGAGGTTTGGATCTTTCTTTTTTAAAATGTGGTCCTTCCATGTGAATTTTTTCATTTTTGGAGGGAGGAACTGTTTCGTTTGACATTGACTTTTCTATTCTCTCATGTCACACTCAGGTCGCTGCTCTGCATCAGTACAGTACCTACATTGCTCCAGCACTAGGATGTCCCAATATATAGCTGGAACTTCTACGCAGGACTGGAGTATTATAAAACAAAAACTTCAGAAGCAGAAAGTCTGACACACACACTGCAGGCAAGCAGGTTTTCTCAGCTTTTCTCCAGAGGAGCTGATTTATTTCTCTCTGCTTGCCCAGACTAGAACAGCCTATGCCACTGGTGCTGCTGGAGGAGGCTGAGCTCGGGCCAAGCTGAGGGTTCAGCACAAAGCATGAAATCCCAGTAATCTGGGATCCCAGCAGTGAATGTAAATAAATACCTGCAGGGATGGTGCCAAGAGGCCGGAGCCAGGCCCTTCCCAGTGGTGCCCAGCTGCAAGACCAAAGGCAGCGGGCACAAACTGAAACACAGGAGGTTACTCTGAACTAGAGGACACGCTTTCTTATTGTGAAGGTGACTGGGCACTGCAATAGATTGCCCCAGAAGGTTGTGGAGTCTCCATCCTTAGATTTTCAGTCCTTGTCTAGACACGGTCCTGGACAATTGGCTCTAACCCTGCTTGAGCAGGGGGTGGCCAAGATGATCTCCAGAGGTCCTTTCCAACCTCAACCATTCCATGATTCTGTTCCTACCTAACAAAGGCAGAGATGGTCCAAGTATATTAATAAGGATCTGAAGAAGAAAAAGAAAGTCATCTCTGTGATCTGTTTCTGGACAAAAACCAGAGGCTGCCTGTGGAGACTGAATGGGCTCTGCAAAATCAGCCTTCCCTTTTCCTGTTCAGTGAAAGTGTCTCTGATGCTATAGGGAATTAACGGCTCCTTTAGCAAGATTATTAGTTCTTTTTATAGTTCTGCCTTGCCTCCTTTTCCTAATGAATCTATCCATGCATAAAGTATTCAAATTACCCTAAGTCAATCTGTTTTGCATGGGAATAAATCTCTACACTGGTTGCAGTGTCACTAAGCACTGGAAATTAAAGCACAAAAATGCTAAAACCTAAGAAGGAAAGTTATCAACTGAAATGTGCTGCTGCTCCTCCAAGACAGTGACTCACACAGAGTCTAGTGATACTTGCTCTCAGTGGGGAGAAGTGCCTTCACCACTAAACTATTTCTTGATATCATTTCAAGACTATCAACTGTACAGGTTAAAAACAGATTAAGAGATTCTAAGAACTGTTGATTTGTTATTGAGGTTTTTTAAGATTTTGTCTTTTCAGGTGTTTTTTTTTCATCACGGTAGAGACAAACATTTTCTGCAAGTGACAGTTCAAGTTCTCCTGCAACTGCAAACCTTCCACTGGACCAGGATGCTCCAAACCCTGTGGAACCTGGCCTTCAACACTTCCAGGGATGGGGTAGCCACAGCTTCTCTGGGCAACCTGTTCCAGCACCTCACCACCCTCACAACCAAGAATTTCTTCCTAATATCTAATCAAAATCTCCTCTCTTCCAATTTAAATCCATTCCTGTAAAAAAATATAAGAAATCACAACCAATAAAAACCACAGTAGTAGGGGAGAGGGAAATACTTTAGCAAAAACTATACTCTGAAAAATGCATTTTTCCTTTCCTTAATGCTCCATCCTTCTGTTATTAAAAGAGAAGTCTCAATAGCTGCAATAGATTTATTAACTCAGTAGCTTGTTATCAACATAGAGCTCAGTTATATTAGGAGAAAAATAAATGCTACTTTGCAGAACTGCAATACTAAGATTAAGTGACTTTTTCATTTCGTTTTCTCCTTATCCACTCTTCCAGGTAGTAACTTTATGTTCTTCTAATTATGAACCTTATTTTTTATGAGCAATCAATGCTAGTAATAATATAGATGTTGTGCAGTCAAATGGATTGGTCATGACACTGAGATATCTGATAATGGAAAAGACAGAGTCTATAAAACCATACCTCAAAGGTACTTGATTGGAATTTGCATTATCTTGTAACAAAAAAAGTTCTCCCTTTGACAGCCCTTATATTTAAATTATAATAAATTATAAACGGGTATCTTGAGCTTGGCACCTTAGTTGACTAAATCTCCTTTGTTTCCCCTCCTGAATAACCTCCTCAAGGTGAAAGAACTGACCTTTCCACAGCTGACAACAATAAAATCTTTTTAATACTGAGAGAAAGAAGGTACTAGTTTGAGTTGCCTTGAAAATAATCATATGAAGAAGTTAAAACTTTTAGCAACAAATAAAATATTTAAAATTTCATCTTTTTGGAGTAGTTTTGACTGTGCAAAAGATGCAGAAATGCATTCTGTAAGGGAATTTGTATGGCCTGTGCCTTTGGGAATCAATGAAAGCCTTTACATCAAACATTTATTTCTTCATTCGTGTAAAATTTTGTTCACTAGGAAATCCTACTGAAACATATCTTGTTTTCATGAGCAACCAAAGGAAAAATACTCATGCAGTCCCAAGCACTTCAGCAGGTACCACAAATATAACATGGAAAACAGCCAGAAAAGCAAGATCATTTCCTATAGGTATGGAATGATTACACAAAAAAATGAGTAACCTGGTCATTTAAGTATGTTGTAAAAGGATAAACTGTCACAGCCAATGACAATTCCAAGGAGCAAACACTGCATCTGTGATAATGGGGACACTGGCATTTATTCTTTAGAAAAAGGTGAAAATTTGAGCGTCACTTGACAAGTGACATTTTTTTCTGATTGAGATAACTAAATATTTTCTATAGAGTGTCACTGATTAAAACTGTGACAGGTTAAACTCAAGTCACTTCAGCCTGGGCAGCCCCTAGTTTTCTCCTTGAGCCATCTAAGCATAGGGAAAACTGAAGCCAACTTACAGTATCATTTGATGTAACAGCCTATCATCAGCTGCTTTAAGGAACAACCCATGACAAGAATTAGCTTTATCATTTTCCTTTATGGACTGCATGCACCTTCATCAGCTTTAGCTTAACAACAATGAAAGGTTCCATTTAGAAAAAGGAATTTATAGAACATAAGGCAGAAGCAGGACTGATACAGTGTAAAGCAGCAGGGAAGTCCATCCATCTCAGCGCCTCTTTAGCAGCCACAGCTGAGCACTGATCCTGCATTGCCTGGCCTGTCCCTCTGGCTTTATCAGAGACACCAACTGAGAAACAAGCCAGGCAAGGAAATTAGGAGCTTCAAAACTGTTGTTGCTGTCCAGAGCAAAATCCTTCTGAGAAACAACGCCTTGAGAGAAAATGGCTCTCCTAACCTCAATTCTGTGGAGATTCAACCCATCTCTGTGAGATTTGATTTCAAATTGATCTTTCAAAATGTATGGCCTATATATAAAAAAAATATAGCAATAAGGTAAAAATCAGTTAAGGGAGAAATACAGCGAAAATAACACCTCAGAAAGGACTCTGAAATAGCACTTTTCAAAAGATCTTTATTGCAAAGAGATGAAACAAGCAAATAAAACAGTTTTCTAACTGGGTTCAGGGAAAATGTACTGATAATATGCTTTCTTTTAATCTTTTAGTACTTAAAACACTCTTATTTCAACCTCAACAGGCACCCTACACATGCCTGGCAAATTCTGAACTAGACCCTTTATAACCATCCCATTGGGTCATCTGACATTCATCTTGATTTTATATTTTTGTAACCAAAAATGAGAACAGATCAGGTGATACCACATCCCTGTTCTCAGCTTTTTTTTCTGAACAGAATCTCGAATTCATGGCAATCAAACTTAAATGACAGCTAAAAAGGTTATTTTAGCATCAATTTCAAAGCAAACATTGAGTTTTCAAGCAAACTGTGTAGCTGTGAGGTCAAATTTGATAAATCCTGTTTTATTTTGGTGTAGGTCCAACCCAAGACTTTCATGTGAAAGATGAGTGATAACCTGAGATTATAAATGTTATTATTGAGAAAAAGAAACTTACCCTTAGGGCAAAAAATATCAGCTTTTTGGTCTGTGTTTTGTGTGTGTTTGGGTTTTTTTAAGCCTCGAAATCAAGAAAGTGCAGCTGAAGCATGTTAATTATAAAGGCATCATGTGTTGATCTTATAATAATAATATAAAAAATATGTTCCTGACCTGGTTAGTGGGATGTTTACCAGTATATTGATCTGTAAGGTGTTGAAGAGTAAGAAAAGGTTTAAGAAGAAACAAGGAGGAAGAAAAAGCTTTAAGGAGAACTGTAACACTTAGAAGGATCTGGGTGGTTCCTCCTAAGAAAAAGGCAGAAACATACATCTTTTGAGTTATTTCCAGAAGTCTGGAGTGTCGTGTTCTGTTCAAAAATATTTCCTTCAAAGCTGTTTGTCATTTAGGTAACACACAGCACCTTTATTTTAAGAAGGTTTCCATACTATTCTTTGTGAACATTTTCTCTTTGAAAAGGTATGTGGCTGTGTGGGTTCTTTTTAACTTGCTAAATAAATTTGTTAATATCCAGAAGCACTGCAGTACAGAGCCAGGTCTAAAATATGGAGAGTTAAAGAAGTTAAGCCCTAACACAAAGGAGTTTTACTCAGATTAAAAGGGAACAAAGACATGTCTAATCTTTCTGCTGCCACTCAGACCCAGCTTGCTGGGCAACGTTAATTGTAGCCTTTGAGTCGTACGAAAATGCAGAACATCAGTAGAAAACCCATTTATTTATGTTCTATGTGCTAGTCATAAAAATGCTTTAAAAAGGAATAACGCGAGAATTTATAATGCTAAATGGCATGTGTGATGACATTTACCAGCTCAGAGCAATCCAGCTGTGACCACAGTCTATACAGCGTGGGGACACAATAAAAGTAACACTTTTGCAATCAAAATTGAGGATATTGGCCATCTGTATCATAATTCCAATAAAGAAATAAATGCTTACCCTCTTTAGAGCTGAAGTTTGGTATTTGTAGGATAAAAATGGATTTATAAACCCCATTTTCAAGTAATCAGTTTAAAATAAATTTTACTACTGCTTATTTCAGGCCTCAAAGATTTTAAAAAAAAAAAAATTGGCCCAATAAGATAAGATTCCTTAAACCTTTAAGTGATCTATTTAATATTTTAATTTGACTTTGCTTTCTTTGTTAATAGTACCACTTGGGATATGCAGTGAAAGCTCTTCCACAAGAATTGCAGTGGAAAAGCCTTAGCTGGAGACAACACATGCCTGCCTCAGGGGTTACAAGACAAATCAATCTATTTTTCTCCTTTGCTCCAAGGGTAATTGGCCTTTAAAATTACAGAGAAAAATAGGCCCTCATGTCAGTACAATGCAGGCACATATACAACCATTTTCCATTTCTTTTTCAGTTTGAATTCTCAGCTGAGAACTAAACTTATAAAGGTGGGAAAATAAAAAGAAGATGAAGAGGAACGATTGCATCAGTTCAAATCCCCTCCAATAACAAGCAGCACTGTGACCAGCATTTGAGTCTGGAATTTACTGAAACCTGCTATGAATAGCTGTCATTTTCCTAGTCAGTATTTTTTTATTCTTGATTGTGATAAAATGTACTTGAATTTTTGTGACAGGCTGTACCACTGGCATTCATGGAGGTTTGTCACAGAATGTAGTTAAACTGAGAAGTTCTAATTATTGCTTCATTTCCCATAAAATCTTGCAAAGTAATACTGATTTTTACCTCATTCTTGTGAAATTGCCTTTTTCAAGGAGCAATCATGGCTATGAATATCCCTACAATATTTCTAGTGTGCTACACACATAATCATGTATAAACACAGTTTCAGACTCTGAATACTGTTAAATTGTATAAAGTAAATTTTAACTTGCCTAATAAATTGTTTCATAGCAGTGAAACTCAGATGATAGCCTTCACAGTTTTCTCATTGCCATTAAATCTGATTTGCAATACATTACTCATGTCATACTTTTAATAATTGTCACGTGAAAGTATTTCCCAGTGCATGAAGATAAGCAATCAGCTAAACTATAATTGATATATAAAAACAACAAAGTTGACAATAGTCAAAACAACTTAGTATTTTAAAAACAGTACTAATATTTCCTTGAAACAGAGTCTTGAAACCACTAAACCTTTAATGTGAACTTGCTCACTGGGAGTGTGTATACAGGTGTAAAGCAATTATTAGATTTGATATCTGAATGAACTCAGGTTCCCATTAGAGCCTGAATGCTTCAATGACCCTATTATTTTCCTTCCAATGCTCCCAGACCTGATCAACTTAATTATTCTGACTAGTGAAACATTTAGGACATGAACGTATGATTTGCTTTAAACCAAAGGAGACAAATGAAAGTACTTTATAAAATAGCATAAAAAAAGGAACAAGACACATGATGTGATGTGTCAAATCCTGGAAGAAGGTCAGGACCAAATAAGAGTAACAAAGAAACAGACAAAAAGATCCACTGCAATAAAACCACTCTTATTCAGATATTTTCCCCTTGAAACTCTAATTTGTAACCTTTATTGTATCTTCTGTAAGTGAAAAAGTATAGCTTGTGAATCAGAGGGGTGAAATAAATTTCAGAGACTAAATAAACTATGTCTTCTTCTGTACTGAAAGAATCCAAACCTCAAAACACAGAGACTGTGTCTTTCCTTTCATGACTACACACACGCTTTAAGCAGTTGTCCAAAAGTAAAATTAGACCCTCTACTGAAAAACACTTCATGTCAGAGAGGACAGATTTGCTGATGTAAAAGACGCGTTTCCCTGTTTTAATTGTACCTACTACTTCACTGCTAAGGAAAAGCGTGTGACACTGCAAAAAATGCATACTCACATTTTAAACAGACTTGGCCTGATGCTACTACACGATATTCTTCATAAATAATGGAATTTAAAATGGCTTCCCAAAATGTCCTATTCCCAGCTCCCCTATTAACACTATCGCTCTCACAATTTGTATTTGCTTTGAAAGTAAGTTGACTGTAAGGTTACAAACAGGACAAAGAAATAAAGACAGTAATAGGTTCTGAACTCCAAGTATACAAGCAGCCATGAAGTTAACATCTTCTCATCCCACTGCATTTGTCCTTAAAAAGAATCAAACTGACATCCAAGTGGTCCCCTTGCCCCTCGCCTCCTCTCACTAATGATATGTAATGGCTGCTGAGCCTGCAATAAACGTGTTTATGTCCAGCCACATTGCCATCATTTTACAATCTAATCTGATACTTTTAAGAAAGAAGGAAGTCGCGAGAGACCGGCACCAGCTTGTGCTGAAGGCACTTCTTGACATCAGCCTTCACTTCGCACTTCAAATGGAAGGATTCGATTTGACAAAACATACAGAAAGTCAAGAGAGAAGGCTCTTCACCTCCTCTCCGAAACTGCCTGATAGAAGTCAATACCAATCCCTTTACAAAGTTACAATCAAAAGCCGACAGATGAAAGTCAAAGGGGAAGCTTTCTAGCTATTCCTTACAATATTTTATTAAAGAGCGGCATAAGGACGTGTTTGCCTCGCTAGGATCGCCCCACCTCCACTTCCCGTTTTTATCAGTTAGCAGTTCAAATACTGCAGTTACATCTCCCATGTACAGCTGCTTTATTCTCTGCATAGGACATGAAAGTAATGAACTCAAAGAGGGTGGAAAAAGAGAAAGCTCTCTTTTCTCCAAAGGAAATTCTTTCAAAACAGGAGCTGGGTAACACTCCTGAAAAGCAAGTATTTCCTAGTGTTTCATGTAAACTGGCTACCACAGTTTTCCTCCATACACAGACAATGACAATATTCCTTGTAGCCTGCAAAAGTCAGTCTCCTGTATTTTTTATGCATTAGGAAAAAAATATCTTTACATATATATATATATAAGACCCACTCTGCAATAACTTGTAGTCTACATGTAAAATGAAATATTTTAAATAATACACTAAAGGCAGAATATCTATAATTATTTTTTGATTAAATAAAATATCAGCATTTTTTATTCATGGCTAGGTTAACATTTACAATTCAGCATTTTGCAATATTTAAATGGCATTGAATATGCTATGAGAAAACTTAAAACTACATCACTCCTGTATGACCAGCTGGCACAGGCTATAGGCTTCTGTGCCCATCTGCACCTTCACTGCAGAAATTAAAGAAAAGCTCCTGTTTGAGCCTGGCAAGATGATCTCACCACTACCTGTTACTTCTCTCCACACCCCAACAGAGAATAACTAGATCCTACATGTGACTTTTACTATAAATTGTTTGCACCAAAGGCATGTGAATGTGAAACTGTTGCTTATTAAAATAATTCATACAAGGAAGTCATTTAGACTATATATGGCAGGATCTGAAGTAAAATATAATAACTTTTAGGGACTTGGGAGTCTAATTTCTTTCTTGACTGAGCACAGACAACTTCATTATGATTCAGCGTGAGACCCTGGTGCTCACATAAAGCAGAATTTGACCCTTTATGTTCATATGAAGAATAAAATTACAAAAGCAGTTAGTGCTGGGAGAGGGCAACAGGTTTTCACTAAATAGCTCTAAATAGTTTCTATTTATTAGTACTTGTATCTGAGGAGTGTCTTTTCCTAAGGTTTCCTGCGCTATTTCAGCAACAACTCTCTCAGATTAGTGGATCCCAAAAATTAACACTGGATCACTTCAAAATCCTGACCTCTGTTGTGTGACAAAAATCTCCCACTGTATCCTTTCCCCATCAAACAGCTCCTTCTGCCGCACCAGCAAGGAGCTCAGAGGAGGAAGGGCAGATGCCTGTGATTTCACAAATGCAGCTGTTACTCAGATGCTTCCTAAGAACCCACAAGTATTTCAGGGCTGCCCTAACAGCCCTTTTGTAAAGACTACGTGACAATGATGTTCAGGTGTACTATTATTGTCTGCTTTTTAAAAGTGGTTTAGAAACTCCAGGCCTTTTTATAAGCATACATCAAAATATTTCTTGCAAAAGAGTGACTACTTAAGTGAATTCCTACTTAGGAAAAAAATACAATTATATAAATACGGACACAACTTTCCAGAAGCAAAATATCTATATACACAGTAACTTCTTTCAGAGGTCAAACTTTCCTACCTTTCCCAGATGCATAACTACAAACCTTTCCTTTACTCAACAATGAGCTGTGACAGTGCTGATAGCCTATATTATGCATTATAAATAAACCCTAAAAAGTATTATCTGTATTAAAAGCAAGGCAAGGTCTGGTTTGATAGATACAAAAGAACACGGCCTGTTAGTGACAAAAATACATAGCAAGTTCTCAGTGCGAGTTCCAAAAGTTTTAAATAGCAATTTCACTTTAATATAGAGCTAAAAAGAAGTTAAGCTCTTCTAACTGACCAAGATTTCATCATCCCACTATTTGTACCAAAAATTCTTTTGAGGTCACCAATTAACTGATGATACCTTATTACAACTCCCAAGTGTTGCACCCTCTGGACAAATGTCACAACTGGAGAACTAATTGGAGCATTTCAGCTGCTCAACACCAGAGTTATAAACTTCCATGAAATTGTCACTTACAAAAGGAGCTGCAGGGTGCGCAAAGACAAGGTAAACGTCGATTGTTCCTGGTTTTGTCAGGTATGGGACAATCTTAATATTGCTTACACATTTTAAAAACATTTTGTTAAAATGCCTGTATGCTGTCTTTTAAGCACTTTTAATTGAAATTATCTTAGGCCACGACTCAAAGGTAGGTAACAGATGAATGAGTAGAAGTATTTTACATGAGTTTTTAACTATAATTGATTCAATAAGAACTCTACCCAAATGCTAATGCCAGCATTGCTAATAAGAATAAACACATTTTTACATACATGAATGCTAAAAAGGCAAAATTATACAATGTGCTGGCTACACCAGAAAATTAGTCCTTCCTTCAGAACTTCAGGCATCGCCTCCTTCTCTTAAATAGCATGCTCATTCAAAAAGTTTCTGGCAATATTCTAACTCCAACTACACTGCGTTGGAAAAATATAGTCCTACAGCTCTACTGAGCAGTGAGAATGGCTGTTCTATGCTTTTAAGTCTCCCTTGGTCACTGCATTGTTTCTGAAAGTTAAACTATTTCACATCAATTGCCCACAATCCTCCTGTGTTTTCTGACCTCTTTGCCAGTTATTAATTTCCTTAATACATTATCTATCAGTTATTCTTCCCAGACACACTAAACTTACACTACGCTAAAATTCTCTTTAAGATGACACTGATACCACACTCCAACTTCCTCAGTGATAATTGAAAATGAGCTGCATAAATAACTGAACAGGGGAACTGAGAATTACAGTGCAGATCCTACTCTGAGCATGAATATAAAATCATCTGTATTTTCCCAGCCCTTTTCATTAAAGAACATGAAACATAACTACTACACAGACCCTTCAAATATCTTTTGAGTCCTCCAACAACTTTCTCTTTACACTGAACCCACTCTACTCATACACCTGGCTTTACTTTGCTGTGTAGGTGAATCAGCCTCATTTCTACCTGCTCTTCCCTCTCAGCGTTTTCAGAACAAAAGTTCTGATGAGCACCCACAGTACTAGGTCAGCATCCCACCCTGCCCCGTGCTGCTCCAAATCCTGGACAACAATGAGACAGTCACCCGGTCTTTCTCTCTCCTGATGCACTGGGACTAAACCAGCCCATTTGAAGAAATATATTCACATTCACTTGGGCTGCATGGGAAGCAGTGACAACACCTTATACAAAGAAGCTCCGGAAGATTTTGGAATTTAAATTCTGCTCTTCTCCCTCCTTCAGACTGAAGCGACAGGAGGGAAGGATAAGGCAAGGGGAGCTTGGCTGCGTATGAGGGAGCAGAACAGGCTCAGAAAAGATCAATGCTGAGAGTGCAGAAAAATGAGCAAGTCATTTGAGGACAAATCTTGGCCTTAAGCATCTCCTGAACACAGAGGTCCTGATTTGCTAATAAGGACGAGCGTCGCTGGGTAATCTTTTTCACTGTCACATGGAAGAGACTTTAGAATCCCACGTCACCTCTTAGATGTCTTCGGCCTTGAAAACAATGTTTTGTATCACAAAATAAACCTTATTTTTCTTTCCATTTCTTTCCCATTTAGAAATCTAGTTTACAGTACCATTCTAAAATTGGTTTTACCATACAAACAAATAAATTATGAATTTGGGTGAAAGAAAACAAAGTCAGGAGTTTCTTTTTGGGGTGGGAGAGAAGTAGGAATTTACACAGATTTTGCTGTCAGATACAATGATTAGGAAAATACATCCTTAGTGCCACTAAAATAACATTAATCCATCAGATATTTTTTGCCTAAAGCTGGCAATGTTCTTTAGAATTATGTTTTGCTGTGTGTAAACTGTTTTAACTACAAGCTCCTTCTATTTCATCCGAGGGAATATTTTTTCATGCTCGAACTAGTTTCATCTTCAGAAATAACTAAGTCAGTGTGTTAACAGTTTACACCTATTTGTGATTCACTGGGCACTGTGGCCTTTTAAGTGTCATCCACCTTTTCCCTGTACTTATAACTCCCAAAGCCAAGGAATTCTGTTTGTTTTAAAGCCAAAGCAATGAAAATCATGACCAGCTTGTCCACTGTGCACCAGGAGCAGAGTGACTCAGATTTCAGAGCTCACAATGTTTTGTTGAATTAAACATTTGATCAAGGGCATGTTATCCTTTTTGTTTGTATTCTCTTTAATTAGATGTTCTAGACAGAATTTTCTATAAAACAGAACTGAGACTTTGCTGCACATTGATGATAACTCCTGCTGATGTCCAAGTACTTCTCTTGCCTTAGATACTCAAGGAAACAATGATGTCAACTTAGAGGAAAACAAAAAGACATTTTTGAGGCTCTTTTATCAGCTGTTTGTAATGAATGTAAAAAACTCCCTGAAAAAATGCTATTAGCAAATTTCTCCAATATTCCAACCAAATATTTCAATATAAAATAGCAACCCCCCCAATAAGCAAATAAGAGAGAGCCTCTATTATAGCTTAACTACTTGACTTGCAAATTTGCTGGGTTCTGGATACACAAAGACCTCTCTAGAGACTTTTTTTTTTTGTGAGGATGGGGACCTTTTAAACCACATTTTTTTTAGAAATATGAAATTCACATCTGTGATTTTGGAATTTCCTACTCAGCAGTAACAAAAAAGCAAACTGTGGATGAAAAGATGAAAAATTTTCTGAAGCTTTACTACAAAGTTTGTTAAAGAGATTTCTTTTTCATAAAGTATGCAAATCTTCCTACTTATATTCCAAGAGTTCTACTGACTCAGTGTAAGGCAAATAGCTATTTCATAAAACAGCATCTTGCGAAGGGCTGAAAATGATATCTACACTAGAGAAGGGAAAAAACTCAAGGAAGAGAAATACTCTGAAGTATGCAAAGTATTTTCATATGCCTTTTTAATTTTTATTTTAAGGAA
This sequence comes from Cephalopterus ornatus, assembly GCA_013396775.1. NCBI lineage: Eukaryota > Metazoa > Chordata > Aves > Passeriformes > Cotingidae > Cephalopterus > Cephalopterus ornatus. Next base: position 179,196 of record VZRE01008318.1, on the reverse strand, counting down.
TACAGTAAAATACTCTAGGAATGACAGATGCATGAGCAGTAGAAAAGAGTCAAAGTGCTAACTGTCATTTGATTTATTGTATTTGTTTTGATTTATAGTTCAAAACCAAGCCTTATGTTCTTCAAGCCTAGCACAGCGTGAGACAGCCATAATGTCTGCAAAGTCCAGTGGGAAGGATTAGCAAATGTCACAATACCTTTAGGGCACAGTAGATCCTTAAAATAGGTAATGATTCAAGAGTTTAAACAGGAAAAGTCAGCGGGGTGCCTTGAAAAAAAAAATCTGCATCAGGCTGAAAGGTCTATAAACTTAAGCTTAATGATGAGCAAACTAAAAGGTCACTGTGCACTGGTGGATGTTCAGTGGCAGTGGTTTGATGTGACTGATACAATCATTTCTATGTCCAGAAAAAGAACTATTAAAACAGTTTGAGTCACATGGCGCCTCTTTAAAAAGATCATCCCTTTTCTTCTACCTTATCACACACGATGAACAAATCTGTTCACGGAAGGGACCTTCAAAAAATTAAATAAAAATGCCTTATAGGCTTTAAAATAAGTTTTCATGCTTATATATGTGTATATAAATGTATATTGTAGAGAAACAATCACTTATGCCTTTTAACATGCAAAGTTTCACTGGAAAAAAAATGATATAGTAGTTTTTCTTGATGCCTCAGATCTAAATAGCTGATATCCATGACTTCTGATCTTTATTTAACACAGGTAATGACTACCTGTATGATGTCTGGAAATTCATAAGCGTTGTAATAATCCAGTCAAAATGGTTACCATCTGTCACATGTGGTCCTTTGAACACTGATTAGAATCATAGAATCAACGGGGTTGGAAAAGACCTCCAAGATCATCAAGTCCAGCCCTTGATCCAACACTGCCGTGGTTACCAGACCATGGCACTGATGCCACATCCAGTCTCTGCTTAAAAACTTTCAGGGATGGTGACTCCACTCCCTCCCTGGGGAGCCCATTCCAATGTCTGATTACTCTCTCTGTAAAGAATTTCTTCCTAATATCCAACATAAACCTCCCCTGGCAGAGCTTGATCGTGCCCTCTTGTCCTACTGCTGGTTGCATCTGAAAACAATTATAATTTTGCAGTTTAAAGACATTACTAAGCCTAAAGACATCACTAAATCTAGTAAATAATCTTTAAAAACAGTCTCAGGGCATTTAAAAAATCTTTGCCACTTGAAATCTGAATAAGAAGATAAAGGTCTAAAAATGTTCTCAAAAAAAATTAATAATAAAAAAAGTTCTGATAAACTAAGTGAGGAAACAAAACCTTTCCCTTAAAAAATCCCCACTGAAATGGAATATTGAACAATTCTCAACACTTTTCCCAAAATGTTTTTGAAACTTGTTTAGGGCACCTATAGATTTTTTGTAAGCAATATGGCTCCAGCAAATTCTAATTTTTTTGAAAATACATTACTACACAAAATAATAATTCTTACTCCTTAGAAAGGTTCTTAAGGCCTAACATAACTTTCATTTTTTTCTTGGATGCTCCCCATTCAGGGGCATCCCCATCAGCTTTGTAGATGAGGCAGCTGATACCATGGGAGTATTTTGTGCCACAGCTGCTGAGAACATGAGTTTCATTCTCATTTGCCTTCACCAGATCTCTCAGCTTTAATGAAGGGGTTAACAGCACACTGCAATACTTTACTATGAAATATCTATGTGCATTTACAGATTATTTGAACTTTGTACACTCCTGTGTTACTTCTGAGTCTCTTCTCAGTTTGCTTGCAATCAAAGTATTTTTTCAAATAGTTTTACTTCTTTTATTTTATTTCTGCTTCATAAGACAAAGTACAGAAGGTTAAATCTGCTGCTAAATGTCCATCTCTTCCCAGAATAATGAGGAGATGTGATAGAAAGTTTCAGAATCTTTGCCAAAACCAAGATAAAGCAAGAGTAACCTTGAGGGCTTCATGATTTTTGTGGGTAAATGAGGATACTTAACAGGTAGATTTTAACTGCAGTTTGCCAAGGGCTAACTGATAAGATTCACGACAGAGATAAGACTGCTTTACATATTAAATTCCCTCACCAACAACCCTTCAGATTTCTAAAAAAAAACAAACAAAGAAAAGAGGGAGGATCTTCACACCAATTTATCACGGAGAAAGAAATTACACCCCACTGAGCCCATTTCCTCCCAGTATTACATTTGGAAGCCTCTAATGAATGCATAACATTCATACTTTTGAAAATGACACATTAGTTAACTTGTAGAGCCATAAAATACGCATTTGCAATCTAATTTTACCAAAGCTGTTTAACAATACAATCCAGCCACTCGGAAAAGAAAGGTGAATATATGGAAGAGTGATGAATGGGAGAAGTAAGTTGAGTTCTGTGCTATATGGAAGGCTGGTTGGAATATAAAATAACAGCAGTGGGAAAATATTTGGGTCTATACTGCTGACAGCCTGAGCAAACAGAGCTGTCCTGCAACAGGAGGAGGGGGTGCTCACAGAATAGAGCAGCAACAGAACAGCCTTCACCTCCCTCAGGTAGATTGGGGAAAAGTCACACTGGACTGTTACACAGAGATCAATCTTGTCAACATTATTGGTGACCATCCCATGGAGTAGCCCAAAAGTGGAAAGGCAACCTTTAGGCTGACCCACAACAGCTTTTAGAGGATCTCTTTTACAGTCCAGCCCGTAACCGTGTGGTACCGTGACTTAACATCTCTGCATGAGCAAAACCACATCAAATATTGACTGGTTCTGTTCAACTTGAAAAAGGAGGCCTATATTAAAACAAACAAAAAAACCACCACCAAACAAAATAAAATAATAACAAAAGAGTTGTTTAAAAGGTTAAGGAATAGATTATTTACCTTTTACATATGGCATGAGGAATGCTACAACACACCCTTATTTAGAAACACACAGCAAAGGCATACCAAATAACAGTGACAGGTTTAAGAGGCAGGAAAAAAACCCCAAATGTGATTATGCAGTGGGATAGAGAAGGCCGTTCTAAACAAGCAGACACCCTTCTAAAGGCTCAAATCTGACCTAAATTAATGAAACAAAGCAGCATGATCTTTGCGTCCTGACTCTAGCATTAGGTCTTACACATGCAACAGGACAACACCAAAACATTTATAAAGACAAAACAAACCCTGATAAGAAGCAGTAATGTTATTTCCATTACTATTCTCCCTATAGCATATGAGTATGGATACAAGCATAAAGGTTTCTCACCACACACCCCCTGCCCTCAATGATTGATGTCTAGTAGAATTATTTCCCATACATCTCAGCGGTGTTGAAAATCTCAGTAAGTATCTTTAAAAAATCCAAGGTCAAATACAGAGTCAGCATTTAAGCAAACCACTTAGCCCTGGATATCCTGGGTCTAATCCTAGTAGTTTAGCCAGCAGTTAAGCTGTCTTTCCGTCTTTCTCTCTGAAAATGGCTTAATCATCCAGTCTGGCTTTATGCAATTAAAAAGCTCCCTGCCTGTAATTGACAACTGATGTAACTAAACATTAATTCTTATCCTACAGAATTTATATTTAATCTATAATACTAATATTGCCCATATTCAGATAATACACTAAACCCATTGATTCTTATGTCTCCAATCCCTTGCCTTTGCAAAATCTACTTGCTGTACCAAAAGCCCAAATTAATTCCTATCATACAGCTTCTATATTTTGTCTGTAAGAGAAGAAGAAAATTCAGTTTCTTAATGTATTTTGTCTTGCTTTTTCTTTCAGATGACCTAGGAGATGACTGTTTCTATGAACTACAAAGAGGTCGAAGGACTTGGGCTTGTTGGCTCTTGTGAAGAGAAGGGCTGAGAAGGGATGTAGCAGCAACCTCCAGCTGCCTGGAGGTAAATCACAAAACCTGAGTCAAATGCTTCTTGGTCACAGCCAGAAGGTAAAACAAGAGACAGCAGTCCAAACCTGCAGCTTAAACATTAGGAAAAAAAATGTTCTGCAGAAGGAATGCAGAAGAATGGGTTACCCAGGAGGCTGTGCAGGTTTTCAGGAGCTGGTTTGACAAGTCCCAGCTGACTCCATCTAGTGTGGTGATAATCCTGCTTCAAGCAGGAGGCTGTACTAGATGAATTCCAAGAGCCCTTCCAAACATTTCTCACACCCTATCAACTCACCGATTCTTGGCAAGCACATGTCAGGGATTCAGAAATAATAAGTATTAACATTAGCTATTTTTGGCTTGTCATTAGTATTTACGTCCATACTCTTAGCAGTTTTAAATGCCAAGGCTTCAGTTTCAGTGATATTTTTCAAATAGGAAAGGGGGGTTGGATTTGCCAATTTATCATTTCTAATCTGTTCAAAGCTTAAGCCAGAACTTTTCAATGAGACTTCTTCATAAATAACTGCACAAAATTAAAATAAATTAACATCTATTATTTAGCTTCATTCTTAAAATAGTTAACATATGCCCACAGGGTAAGGCATATATTGAAAAAATAAACCAAAGTTATAGATAACAGATCTTCACCCCTTTCTGAGGACTCAGAAGATATGGCAGAACTAGGATTGAAACTGATTGCACAAAATTACCACTAATGGTCCAGAATTTAATAGATGTAAAATATTGTTACTAATATATTCACAACTACAACCGCCGCAGTCAGGTATAATAGAACTCGTAACACAGGCATTTAAGAAGTGCTGCTATGGATGTGGTGCAGGAGTTCTGTGGCTTTGGCTCTTTGTATTCCAGTATTTTATAATCCTGCACACGCTGGCCATATCCTAGTTGTGGAGCATATGCATTCCCCAGTGAGGCACCCTACTCACTTTATTGGAGGTAGCCAGTAGAATAAGTCAGGTCACTTCTGGCCTGTGTATCTGGGTTTCCTTCCAAATTGCCCTGAGGAGCAATCAGGAATGCATCAGGATGCAGATGCAGCAAACACGTGGGCCAAGACTCCTGAATATGCCATCGAACATCTGCCCATGCCACAGACACAGCCAAGGGGACTTCAGTCAGCACTGTGATGGGGGAATGGCCTCCCTGCATTGTGCAGAACTAAATAAATAATCAGCTCTCAGGATCCTCTCCCATCATCTTCAGCAAAACTCCCAGAGAGGAAGTTGTGCAAGGATAATGAAGGAGCAGGGGGAAAAGAGGAAGACTGAGAAAACTTAGTTATCCTTCCTTAATTTGATTATGACTCGATTGGTGATGGATCTCACCAAAGAACACAACACTGACAGAATCTGTTCTATAACAGCAAATAAGAACATATCAAGAAAAGCAGCAAGTTTTGACAAATTCTTGAGATGTCAAAGTGATTTGGGAATGTTGTGTACCAGAGGAAAACGACATGTAACTAAGAAAAGAGTCAGCACGGAAAACAGAAGGAAATTAGGAAGCTAAAAGAAACTAAAGGGAAAAAAAACCCCATAGCACAGACTGTTTTGTGATGTGGTGGCTTTTTTTCTGTGTGTGTGTTACTTTTTGTGGTCTTATTATAGCAAAGATTGTGTCTGCAAGGACAGGAGTGATTGACAGATGTCTCTCCAGTGTGCACGGTCTGACAACACGAAGCACAAGCAACCTCAGCTTTGCTTTTTATGACATTTGCTAAACTTGAAAAAATATAAATTACAGGGAAACTTCAAGGAAATAGCAAATTAGTTGGTCTAAAACTGTTCTAATGATCTTTTTGCTTCTGCTTTGAGTTGTGGTATAACTTTCAGTCATCACTGAAAACTGCATCTGCCAAGAAAGCCCTTGCTCAGGGTAGAATTACAGTCCAAACAGCACTTGAACAAAGAATTATCAAAAGGTACAAAAGAGTAATATGCTGTCATTTTATATGACCACAAAAATTTTGAATACACATGGGTGCTGAAGTCAAAACTCTCCTGAGTCCTGTCTGGAATGCAAACAAACCCATTTCAGGTGAAAGTACATCAAATTCTCCTGCTCCCACACAAATAAAAGTCTGTCTAGTGAGACTTTGTGCTCTTTGTCTTAAAGATATAATGGGAAAAATGTCTCCAAACTACCAAAAATAGCTTTTATTCTAGAAAGTATAAACATTAATTTTTAAAGAAAGACTGCATAATCAACAGGAAAGCAGAGTAAGATTAACTTTCATGACAGGAAAACAGACCAATTTCAACCTTCTGACTAAAGATTTTCCTGTAGCTTCTAGTAAACCTGCCTGTTATCCCAAAAAGGATTAATAGCCACTGTCATTAGATCCAGCATTTAAAATACTTATTCAGATTTAATTCTAAACACCCCTTTGCTTGTAGTTCATGGCTTTTTGAAGCTAAACTACAGAAATTAAAACATGATTTAGATTTGGAAAACTCAGGATCACTGAAAGCTGAATATTGTATCCTCAAGCTCAGGCTAAACACAGAAGGAACAACAAAATACAGGCAAGTAATTTCATTTATTTTAAAAGGACAGACGGGATGACATATGGGTTCAAAATACTGTAAAGACTCCAAGCCTAAAGCTATGAACACAGACCTAAAATGTAGCATATACATACATTTACAATGTATGCACTATATCTACATATGTATACAAATATATATGGGATAAATATATGGGATTCAGAAAAGCTGTCACACTAGAAAAACTAGGTAGAGAAACTATTTAATTGGAAATAATATAGCTCAGGAAAACATTTCCATAGAGCTTCAGAGAAGACATTAAATGTTGTGCAGCAGCACACACAAGTTAAATAAAGAAACACAATAAAGAAAGCAGAGAATAAAACTACCTCCCATATCCTGTAAATATAAAGCCAATTACGTGGTGGATGAACATACTGTGTCCAGAAGAGCAGTCTGTCATGGGAGAATACAGGGTGTGGGGACAATATGGCTCTACATTCACTGATGCCTCAGGTGTAAAAATACAGAAAACAAGAAACAGACCACAAAAATCTTTGAAATATTTACAGCTTAATTGATTTTTCTTTCAGAGGTCCTTGTGACTGAGGAGTGAAACTATAACTAATTAATAAAACCACAGCCATTTAAAGTAAACACAAAATAGATATTAGCCACAAAAACAGGCTCTCAAGTGGCAGTTTCTCGTAAGGTGGTAATACAACGTGAAAGTCTTGCCTTCAACTTAGGCTTTCCTTTGTCTTAAACTTGACCAATTCAACCAGAAACCAATTCTTATTCTACACTGTTTACTTTTAACTTTAAAAATGGCATTATATATGATCCATGCAGGTGGCTACACAAGTTCCTTGCAAGAACCTGTATGAAGAGATGTTGTAAACACAGGACACCCAGGAAGCAATCCCCACCCGAAATCATGTACACTTAACCCAGCTGAGCAGCAAAAAAAATAAAATATTAGAATGCAAAGAAGGATTTATGAATTGAATTTATTTTTTATCTACCAGTAAGCCTAAGTTGGAACATGAATAACTGATTTAACACTGAAATGGTATTCAAATATTTGACTCCAATCCCCTATTGCTTCTAAATTCACTCAGAAGTCAGGATTATTAATTCTTCCTGACAGAAAATCAAGATTTAATGATCATCTGATAACCCTTAGGAATTACAAAATAAACTTAGATGATAATTCAGAAAAAATAAAAAGATTTTACATATATAAGAAAAATATCACGCAGAATATCCATTTAGGCATTTCCTATGGGGCAGTAACTAATTTTAAAGAAAACACAGAGCAAAAAAGTACATTTTGATATGCACAGTAAAAATCTTAGAAGCAAAAAGGGGACCTTCATTAATATCTGCAGATCTTTAACCATGTTACCCTCTGCTTGGATCAAACAGACAAACTGAACCCCTCAAGCACACTTTCAAAAGAACCTGGAGTAGAGAAATGTATGGATGATTTTTAACTCAATGACCTTGTGGCAATAATGCTGCTCACTTTAAGACAACATTGCACTCAAGATCAAGCTGTCTGTTCACCAAGGCACATCAGGCCAAAATTGTTAAAATAACGTGCTTAGTAAAAATGATACGCTGTAAATGATTTTTAGGTAAATTTTTAGCTTTCACGTCATGTCTGCAGGGAAGTAACATTAGAACTAACAGTGGTGTGAAAGATGGGGATGCAGAAACTGTACAGCCTGTGCATTGATTTTTTTTGTTCCTTTTTTTGCCCCAGAGCTCTCTCTGCCAGCAGGAACACTGTAAAAGCAAGTACAAGCCAATGACAATCTATTTATATATAGAATCATACAATATTTCAAGTTGGAAGGGGCCCACAAGGATCATCAAATCTGACTCCCTGCTCCTTGCAGGACTGCTTAACACTAAACTATAGGACTGAGAGCACTGTCCAGATGCTCCTTGAGCTCTGTCAGGCTTGGGGCTGTGACCACTTCCCTGCGGAGCCTGTTCCACCCTCTGGATGAAGAACCTTTCCTAATGTGCAATCTGACCGTTCATCTTTTATTTCATATATTATTTAATGATATTTATACTTCAAAGCAATTAAAATTGTCTCTCTCCAATGTATGTACGTTACCTCTCCTTGATGCAAAGTTACTATTAGCACCCCCGCATACACAAATCATCATTCTGTCTAGCACTGAGTAAAAGATCACATCAAAAAATTTAAGAGCCAAAGAAAGCTTCAAATACAGTTCCAGTGCATTCTGGCTATAAAAAAAAAAAAATCCCGGCAGATGCTTCTCTGACATCCTGGAGTTGTATAAACCTGACCCAGGATTTAGAGGTTCCTACTAATCTGACCTCTGAAAAAAACTCCTGTTGTCAAATGTCTTTGTTTCACCATGACCATTTCAGCAAGAGACATCCAACGGAAAGAGGTGGGGGGACATGCCCTGCTCTGGAACACTGAGTTCTGTTTCAGGGAAGGAGACCAAAACATCTGAAAAACCTCCTCTGAACTCAGGTACCAGCACATAAGGGGTTAAGAAATGTTAATTGCTTGAACAAAAGCCACAGCAAAATCTCAAATTTTTGCCTTCCATAAAATCTTAAGACCTATCATTGTGGAATACAAAGAAACTTTTATAGAGCACAGTTTGATTTCTTTTTTTTTTTTGTCTGCACAGCAATTGACAAAAGATTCTGCAGACCTTCTTTAGATCTGCAGAAATGATGGTGAAGATGAAGGATAAGAACAGCATTTCCTTTCTTACTGCAATTCTAACTCCTTCAGCATTTTTGCCCTGTCATCATGTATTTCACCTAAATGTAGTTTTATTTTTAACAGTACACATCTGCCGTTGGTGAAGGGGTTCCATATATTTCTGTGGAATTCTCCACACATTTACATCATGCATTTAATCCACAAAATTTTTGGTCTGTATACATTTCTTCATTTGCATACATGACTATTATTATGTGGATTGAGGAATACACACTGAGTTAAAGGTGAAAACTTCTTTGAGCTGCCCTCCATGCCAACTTTATATGACTTCTGGGTCATACATTCTTAGCAAAGAAGTAGATTTGATAGATATTTTCAACATAAAGCTTGGAAGGTGCAGTGAAAAGTGCTGAATATCTTCAGTGTTATACAAGTAACTTGGGACTTGCAGGAAGTAATTAACTCTCTTTTGCCTTTAAACCCCTTCCTTACTCCATCTTCCCATTCTGCTTCGTCAGTTTGAAAAAGTATTTTGAGATACCATCTTGCTATTAAAGAGAGTGGAAGAAGGAAGCTTTAAAAGCAGCCATAGTAATGATAAACCACACACAGTCACCAGAACCTGCCCCAAAAGAGAATGGCCAAAATAATTTATTGGTCTATGTGCCAGTGCCTTTTTTCTTCACTTAGGGCTTACAATAAAAGCAAGAAAAGCAACATAAAAGCTGTTTTAAAAATCCAATTGTTATTTTTCTTTTATTTAGGCTTTTTGGTAGGTTCTTCAATAAGTATGAATCTTCAGGATTTCATGCACTTGATCTAATCCTAAAAGTTTCTCCTGAATCTTCCTCTTCCTGCCTTCATCCCCAAACATTCAGACCTGGATGTCATTCCACTGAGCACTGAGCAGTGGATTGAAACACAAACAGAATTTGGGTAAGAAATTCTTATGAAAGCTCATATAACAAAATGTCAATCAACACACTCCCAGCAGAAAATGTGTTAGACTGATAACCTGAACAAATTTGCATACTAATGAAGTACCCCTTCAACAATTACTACCAAAAAAGCATAGATTCACATATATTTATAATAAAGTTCCCTGTTACTGTATCTACTATGTTAGCAATGATTAAGGAGACAAATCCCATGAGACATGTTTTAGACAGAAAGGTGAACTTTCGAAAGGAGTGCAATTTTGCTCCAAAATAATACAAAAATAAGTTTCAGTGCCTGTGTCATAGGACAGCTTCCAGCAAAAACAATCACTTTCCATATCCCCATTTAGCCATGAATTTGCTCTGTCATTTCAGCGGTGAAGTTCTTGATATTTTTCTCTATTAATTCCTCAGTCTCTCCAAAGTATTTTATTTGTTCATGGATCTACAGAAAGCAAGGTAATTATTTTACCTGAAAAACTTTCATCTAGGATACCTGAACTGAAATCCATATTTTATTAACCACTGTCTAGTCCAGATCTGAGATGCTGGTTGCACTGAATATGTGTAGTAGAAATACCAAGGAGGTACCTGGGAAGTTTAGGGAGGAATATAAAAACACAGGGAAGCTCAAACATGCAGTGAACTCGGCCTATCAAATCAACCAAATTTATAACCCTCTGCAGACAGAAAACTTGATTTCAGCAATGCTACTGAACGGCAACCTGAGTTCCCAGGAAAACAACATCAGTTCTAAGATTTAAGATCATTCTGACATTTTTCATACAGCTTCTTATACCATCAGTATGAGTGAGGGAAGACAGGTAAAAATATAGAGATGGGAAGTGGCAACCCATGCAAAAAAAATCTGAAAATATATAGGTCAGAGTGAACATGGAGAAAAAAAATATGAAATAAACACAAGGATTTCTTTAAGAGAATGCAGTAACCTTTGCTACTAAACAGTAACACAGGCGTCATTTTGTTATCGGTGTGCTCCAAATAACTTGTTCAGCTAACATTTTCCCTTCAAAAAGGGTAAATATCTAACAGTTATAGCAGGAATTGGAGAAATTTAACCAAATATAGAAACTTAAAAACAACTTCATATTGACTGAAAAGAAAAAGCAGACATTTTCTTCAAGTGTTTTCAAAAAATGCCATTTCTCCCCTAAGCTCTTTCTATATGCAAATATCAATCTATATCAATTATGAAAAATATTTTTGGCTGGCAACATATGTCCATCTTCTGTATCTTGAACTTTGAATAAGGCTCAAGTTTAGGCCAACCTTAAGTATTGGATGATGTTGGTTTGACTGCGAGTTGCTTTTAAGTACTTTATTTACTTTTTTTTTTTAAATGTAAAAATATAGAGAGTTCACATGTTGAAAACTTTATGTATTAAATCTAAGCTTTTATGCAGAAAATTTTCAGCATAGATTCACAAAATCTCTTACTCTGGTAAGAGATTGGACCAGAAACATCAGATGAAAGATGCTCTAAAATTCTTTCCTACCACCTTTCCTGTTTCAGCATATAAATCTTTATGTGCTTTAACTTGAAATTGCTACCAGTTCACATCAAGAGTACTAGAAAATGAGCAGGAAATACGTTTTGATATTTATTGTACAATTTGGCAGCTGCTCAGGGGAGCAGTGCTTAATCCACCCCTGTGCATCTCATGGGCTGATGACAGAACAATCTTTTCCCTGCATAAAGCATTAAGAGGACAAGCAATGCCAGTTTTCTGGGGAAACAGCCTCCCTTACAGCTCTTCCTGGGACAACCACAGCGCTGCTCCTCAGGACCTTCACACTTTGCAGGCCCAGCACTTACTTCCCTCCCTCCCCCTGAGAGAGTTGCTGTCTGCAATTTTAAATAGCAAAGTTGTAACATAAAAAATTACAGATGCTGGCATTTGTGGAATTGATGTAATTGCTGTCTTCCATGCAGTAAATAGAAGTGATAATGATAAATGATGCTAACAATTTGCTGTTACGGTTTTAAATGAACAACTCGCACAAAATTTCCCTTTAAATTAACATTCCCTAGATCTTTTTATATTAGCCTGGTCAGAAAAATCCTAAGATCTTGAATATTTTAATTAAAATGCTTACTCTCCTATTTTAACTTCCTAGGAAAGACACCTACTCCAAGGGCAAAGGCTGAGATCAATGCTTTCAAAACGTATTTTTCCACATGATGAGAAAAAAGACTGAACTTCTTTTCAACCTCAGTAGAGTAGATAAAATTCTTCGTTTTGAAGACCGTCAATTAAAACTAACTCATACAAAGTGTTACTTACAATATTGTCTCTAAATACATTCCCTACAATCTCTTCATTAAATTTAAATTCCTATCCACACCTTCTCTTATGTTCCTCTTCCCTTTCCCCTCAGCTGTGGTGGCTGTTTTGTGTGCTCACAGTTCATTCAGACCCTCACATCACTCTTTACTAAACACATCCACTCACACCCATAACATCACCCCAAATGTCAACAACCAACAGAGCAGGAACTGCACATTTTAAAAGCCATTAATATTCTATGAGAAGTACTAGATCTATTATTTCTAGAAGATCTGTGACCAAACTGCAGATTCCTGTACAGCCTTGTCTGCATGTACACATACACAGACCCATGTGTGCCAAAGCAGGGTTGTGTATATAGAAACTTCTTTTCTTCTGTCAGCCATAATCCAATTGGTAAAAAGCTGATTTTAAATACACTTCACTACTGTGTGTGATGCTGAAGTGCCTTTTTTCTCCTTCAGAATATAGGTATACCCTTTATGTTTCTAACAGCAAATTATATTTGACATTTAAAAATCAAGTTACCATAATCTAGAGCTCTGCTACAACAACACTGATAAAGCAATGAATCTTTCCATAGAACAAACCCAATTTTTTTTAAAATTCAAGATAATTTTAGTCACAAGTAATTGAAAATGCAATTCAGAACTCATTACTTTCTGTGGTTAATTACAGCAGAACAGTTCCAAAAGATGATGATGATCCAATAAAATAATAATTCTTTTCTGAAACCACAGTAAATAAAAAAATAAAGTGCAAATTAACATGAATATTTGAATTAGGTTGAAAACATTAAGTGCATACCAATGTGTAACCCAGTTTTGATGCTTAGACATTACACCTACAATGGTATCTTAGCAATTTATAAAACTGAACCACCTAGACAAGTCTACAAAACTTCCAACAGGCAGTTCTTAGATCCTTAATTCATCGTCAGGTTTTATTCAATGACGACTGTGCAATTAGTCCACAGCTCTTCTGAAGCTGAGGAGAATGTATTTCCTGACCTCATCACCCACAGGCCACAACGAAGCCAAGGCTTTATCTCCATTCTACACAAACTCTGCGCTTCTTTCTTCAAAAGGAAAATAGAGGTCATGTGTTCAACCAAAAATACCTCATTTAGAAAGGTAATGAAAATTCTTTTGCACTGACTGTCTCCAATCCACCTGCAGGTATTTAGCAGCAGAAGAATCTGTGACCTTATTCCTTTTTCATAAAGGGCACTTAAGCTAAATGAACTCCTTGCCCATATTCCTGGAAACCAGAAGCCTTGATTTGACCTAAAAATTTCTGCAGCAGTCCCCAAAGTCTGTATCTTTTCTCTGTGTAGCTTCAGCAGATTGGAAGGTCAGGAGTAGGTGCACGGTTGATGCCATTACAGCTTCCTGAACACTTTTGTCTGAAGATCTTCAGAATAATTTAAGTGGTTTTACTACAGATGAGTAGAAAAGAACTGTCACACATGAACCATGTAAGAAATTTGCTGTGCTGAGGTACGTAGCTAATTTTAAATTGCTGGCACTGCACCTGAAGTTAAATTGTTTATTTTGGTAATGCAAGATGTCTTACCCTAGTTTAAAATATGGATTTTTCCTAATAATTTTAATTCTCTAGGGAACAGATCATTTTAAACTCCAAAGATCATCTTCCCTGTGGAAGGTCTGTCTCTGTGTACACTCATGACTGGGCCATGATAGATTACACCTGACAGTACTTAGCAAGAATGTCACGTATCACAAATATTGGCCAATAATGCTCAGTGCAAAGGCTGCAAATGTCAGTATAATATCAGAGGTATCACAACACTAAAGCACAGTATCAGAAACATTTGTGGACACTGTCACCACAGCAGGACTAGCACGCAGCAGCGCTTTCAAGACAGGTTTATTAGGACATCTTTAAATACTTAGCTTTATAAAACATAAATACCACGTTCCTGTCTATTTTCATTTGTGCATGACCCAGTGACGGGATGGGAAAGTCAAGCTGCCCATGGGTTTTGCTCTCATAAGTCACCTTGACTCTACCACCACATTTCTGCTGGAAGCAGGAGCAGGCACTGAGCAACACAACAGCCACATCACCAGGGCTGTGTCTCTTCACAGTCAAATTGCTCCTTTTCACCTCTCTATCTCCCCCAAAAGCCATAAATACTTTTATTTCAGAGCTGCAATACGCATTTCATTATGGTCATAACAATACTTTGCTTTAAAATAATTATTTGAAGAATCAGACTATATTTGAAGCTGCATGAAAAAAGTCAATCTAATGCATTTCAATTAACTAATTTGGAGGTTACGCCCTTTATAAAATAGGAATTCTTTTAGAATAAAATGGCACATATTGCAAGACCACTATAGCTTTATCTGCATGGAAGTCACTTCCATACTGAACTTCCTTTAAGAGTGACTGAATTCCACACTAATTTGCTCTTGATTATGCATTATGGATTATGAATTACGCAACCAGCTGGGAAACTGGACACCACTTTATCAACATACCCTGCAGACCCAAGAAAAATGTAGTTTCAGATACTTTTCTTTGAAAACAACAAAAACTCCAAAATGTGAGTATTTTTCTTTGCTTGCTATAATAAACTCCACTTTACTACTGAAAAGTATTATGTAAGGTATTTCTTCTTTACAGATTTACAGTCCAATGGAAATACAGTGTTCTAAAACACACTTATCCAATACCACTGCACACACTCTCTTTCAGAACAAAACATATGAAAGGATGAAGCAGTATAACGTTATTTTGTCTATTCTTGAACTGTGAAGAAAGATGGAGAATGACAAATAAAGGCTAACAGAAGAACGAAGTCACTCAAAATTATCCTTTGTTATTTATAAAATTCCTGTCTTAGCTATGTTTGTGGGAGATAATAATAATTTAGGTATCAGAGATATGAGCAACTATTATTAATTATTCTTCACAAAAAAGCTTCCGACTTACATGGATAAAAATGTTTTTCAGATACAAATATGTGACTGTAAACACCAGATAGTTAACAGTAAGTAAAAATATCTGTGAAGACTAATAACTCAAAGGGCTGACAGTCCTCTCCTGCCAGCCTTGATACTTGTACAGGAATTCAAGCAGCAGAATTAAAAGTAGCAGAGATATACTTGATAGATGTGGAAAAGTGTCTGGAACTGCAAAAATGGAAAGTTGTAAGGTTTATTTGCACCTGAGAAAAACTCATCCTTGGAATAAACTGGGTTATGACAAGAAAAGTTTCTTTGAGCTATGTTAGCACTCGAAACAAACCCACAATACAAAAGTGATTTTCTAATCATCTGTACTAAAAGTTATCATCAGTTTCAAGTTGTCTAATTTGATTCTTTTTCATTAATTTACTGCTTCTTAGCATTTAATATGTGCATTATTCAGCAAAAAAAATTGACAACAAAGTATCAGAGGCTATTAAAAAAGTGAAAACATTATAGATTGCAACTTCTGACCCTGAAAATATGTAGGGAAAAGGAGGGCTTACTGCTGTGGAAACTCCATTCCACAGACAAATACTGATTGCATTTTGTGAACTCTCATATCCTTTGCCTTGTCAATAAAAGAACTGAAAATAAATTGAAATGTATAATGCTCTGCCATCCTTAAACAAGTAGGAGTAACAAATTATTCAAGAAAGGTCAGTAATTAAAGCTGTGTGAAATAGAACCAAACAATTTTCATAATGATAAAAGAACTTTCTTACTTCAGTGGTATCTGTTTTTTTCCATGCTGTAAAAATAAATACCTCATTACTTTGAGATTCAACTTTTGTTTACCTGATCACACTCCTCTCAGCACAATCTCACCTATTTTAAAGCAACTTGTCACCTGGAAGCTCATCATAGGAAAACTAAACCTAATCAATGAAAGGGTTGCTATCATTGCCAAAAGCCTTTCTTTAAAAACTCGCTTTAGAGCTTGGAGCGTGGGGTTTGATTGAGTGGCCCCAATAAAGATCTAAACGGGTAATACAGCAAGTTTGGAAAAGAAGAAATAAATTTGGAAAGCAATCTGGCTCAACTAGTCACCTTATGTTTAAAAATTCTTTAGAAAAATAATGATAAACTTAGTGCAACGCAATCACAGATTATGTGTGGCAATGGATTCTATAAATTACATAGAAATAAGTTATATTTTTACTTTGGTATTGGCTACTGCTTCAGGAAAAAATTGATGTCATAAGGAATGAAAATGGTACAGTTAATGTACAGAACCTTAACAAGGACAAAGTATATATAGAACATTTCTGCTTAATAAATTTTACAGGAAAGAAAAAGAGAAGTAGAAGTTTCATATAGAAAATCAGGGATGAAGGCAAATTGAACTAATAAAGACAATTATTTTTTAATTTAAACATTTTCTTCAAAGCATGATGAGAATTGTAGATAAATGGTGAAGTGACACCAAATCTAAAGGCACCATAAATTATCATAAGTCTTTTAAAGTAAGTTTATAAATTGAAACTACTTATTAGCTTTCTCACGCAAATTATTTGACGTTATGGGTTATTTCTGCATGCACAGTCAGTTTTGAAGTACTGTCTGCTTTAAGCCAATACAAAATTTGATAGCTTCATGCAATATTTGTGCCAGCACAGATTCTTTTATACACGTTCGTGTGTGTCTATGTAGAATCCAACACAGATTTACATATGTATAACATGCAATTGTTTTACCCTTAAGACCTGCACATTCCCCTTATACAGCATCAAGAAGTGAATGACAAAGAAGACATGGTAGTTTTTGAATGATAAAATGTTTTGACATTTACTTTACAAGTGTTTTACCTCTCACATCTGTAATTTGCACCACAGACAGGTTGTCTTAAATATATCAGTCCTGCTCATAGAGCATTTTACTCAGAGATTTGTCTGTTACATTCAAATATTGTCTGAGCTACTCCTATGTGTAACATGACATGAAGCATTTCTTTAAAGTTCCTGCTGAAAATTGTTAGAATCAGGGCAAGGGCACACTGACAAACATCACAAGGATCATAGTCACTCTCTGTGATTCTGAGGCAGATGTTACAAAAGAAAAGGCATCCAAAAATCCTAAATAATGAAACTAAACTATAATAGAGAAACAACATGACATGCTCCACTAGCTTTCTTTTGCATTAACATAAACCTCACAACTCTCTGAACAAATGAATAAATTATTTTATGCTTGACACTATTTCTTTAATATTCTGCAACCACAAACCATGAAGGTCTTCATTACACGCCAAGCATCATTTTAATTGATAAATCTATCTGCACAGCTACGGGGTTAAACTGGGTTGGCACTGCAGTTCTCATGGTGAACAAATCCTCATCCTTGGACTGTGGTGTTTGAGCAGAGATGAAATCACAGTTTTAATGTGCCTTTTCAACAGCAACTTTTAATACCTATCTGTGAAAATTATTCCAGTACAAGACCAATGTTTAATGCAAGCATTAAATAATGGTATTTTTTACAATGTTTTATAATGAACTTCAGGGTCGGGTTTTCTTGTTATTTGTTTCTGGAGGGTTCTGTTTATAAATTCTACAGTGTCTAGAACAATGCATTTATAAAGAATAAGATAAGTAAGTACTGATTTAGGAAGCAATCACTGTAACACTTCTAAATAATTCACCATTGGTCAGAGGTAAAACTTAATATGTCAACTTAGTCCTCATCCTCCTTTTCAGTGCTGACATGTGGGCTGGATTTCCTGATTCTGCACCAAGGGATTTAGAAGCCTGTTGAATTTTCTTGAAACTTGAAGCTTGGAAAGCTAAATGCTTAAGAGACTAATATATTCTACTAAAATGTACTTTAATAATGACTTGTAAAGAATGCCTTGTGAATGACCGAGTCCTATAAAACGTTCTAACTTTCAAACATCTTCAACACATATATCCAGAGTTAAATCTTCAATGTTCATTTGTGCCATTTAGGCAACATCTTCAACTATATGATACTATCACTGTTCAGCTGAACCCAGGGATTCACAATCACCAAGTTTGTACAAAGAAACTCATAACCCTTTCTCACACACAGAGCTACAGTTCATAAAAAGTCCAGTTTTTGAGAGTACAGTGGGAATGGCAACTTCTCACAATGATTTCAAACTATGGGTAATCTGCTAGCAAACTACAGGTAATCTGTTGGGGTTTGTCCTTTTTTGTTTGGTTGGTTGGTTGGTTTGGTTTTTTTTTTGTTTTGTGTTGTGTTTTGTTTTGTGTTTTGTTTTGTGTTAAAGAAAAGGCAGTAGATGGCCCCTCTCTCTCTGGAAGTGTTCATGGCCAGATTCAAAGAGGCTTTGAGCAAACTGGTCTACTGGAAGGTGGGGCAGGGAGAATGGAACTAGACAGTATTTAAGGTCTCTTACAACCCAAACCACCCTATGATTCTCTGGCTGTACCTTGAAATATGCAGGTTGCTGTTCTCAATATATGTAATATATCACAGTACCCAGCCCAGGGAGAAACTCAGTTTGTGACTTAAGAGCTACTGACTTTAGTATTTGCAAAAGTGAACGTGTACAAAACCCTTGAAAAATTTTATTTCCAGTTAAATTACCAGTGCACTGTTAGCAAGCTAATAAATCCTTATGAAGATCAGACATTGAGGAGGATGAATGATTATATTTCTGATGGAAGGAAATGGCACGGTTAGGGAGGATGATTCTGTCTGCATCTTGAGGATGTGTAAAAAGAAAGTTTCTGCCTTAATTTATGCTGTTTGAAAGCCCTGAACTAGTTTTCAAAACTTTATCCTTCAAAGGCATTCTTAATATTCAAAAAGACCTTGCTAATTAACTCCTAAAACTACCTCAAGTCCAACCTGCTTTTCCTGCTCCTTAGAAAAGTTTTAATTACACAGATTAAGCACTGGAATTCCAGCTGACATCTTCCAATAGCTTTCTTCCTTTTTAAATAAGGTGCTTTTGTGCTGATCTCTCCTTTGCTTTGAGAAGAGTTTTGGACAGGTTGTTTTTATGATTTAGCAACTCCATATAACTATTAGAAATTATGTGACAGTATGGAAAGCACATCTAACCAGTTCCAGTTCTTTTATGAAATGTTATGACATCTGGCAATCAGCTCAGGCTTTGCCCAACACCGATAAAGAATTATCTGAATACCCAAAGGGTGGTTACAGAGAAGACCATGGCACCATCACGAGGTTGCATGGTGGCTGGACAAGGGTCAAATTCCTTCTCCATGGAAGGAAAAACAACCCAACTCTATCGTGACGACAATTAAATGTAACAGGCTCCCAGACAAGTACTGGGAACTTTTTTAAGAACAATACTCCAGACAGCTTGATGGAGGAACACACCCTAATTTGTGGGCCTTTTGTCAGCACATTGGATCAAATGACCTCAAGGTCTTTCCAGACTAGACTTTTCCAATATCCTGTGAACACAGGCATCTGGCTACACAAAATACCACCATTTGGAGGAATATGGCCAGAAGAGGAGTATTTAAAAAGATGATGAGAATTTTATCTATGTAATTCCAGCTACCCTGACTGTACGAATAAAGGAGGTAATAGAGTGGGAGCAGCTCCATGGCAATGTACTTCTTTGTGAAAAGATCACTTGTGCCAGTGCGCGGGGCTTCTCTTTCCAAGGCTGGCATAAGCACACATGACATAAGCTAAGTAAATGCAGGAGCTCCTACAATCTTTCATTTGCAGACAGAGTTCTCCAGCTGGAACACTGAGGATGGGCCATTTCCTGGATTTCCTCTGGCCTTAGGCCTCGTGCAGGTCTCCGGCTGACTGGATATGCCTGAGGTAGGCACATGCAATTAGTGAAGGATGGTGACACTGAGCAATTCAAAAATAGAATAAAAATCCTTAGAAATGCCTACAACCCCCTGGCCCAGGAATCATTATGAATACAATAGCTCACACAGAATTTGCAGTAAAAATCTAAATTACTCAAATTATATTTCAATCAAGGTCTGCTAATATTTATTAGTGTGCTCAGCAGGAAGCACCTTCCTAGTTTCAGCTCTAATAAACTGATCAAGATCTGTGTGCTTAGGAAATACAGTAATTTGCCACAAATGTCTCCAAAAAACACTGAAATTAAATACACACATTCCAACAAACAGGGAGGAAAATTTCCACATTTTGAAATAACGTAAAATTGATCTGTAGTTCAGATCCAGACTAACTCAGCAGTGACATACAAATCACCCAAAGTCAGGTTAATCCAGGCAATTCTCCTCAGCACCATTCTTCCTGCTGTCACCTTCTGTATGAATTTTTCATCACTAAACCAAAACTCCTCAATTCCCACTCGTCCCACCTTTCTTGCTACATCACTTGAACTCCCTGTGAACAAGACAAGCATCCCACCACCACTGAACTTCAGTATTACCTTCAAATTTTCTCAGAGAACTTTTTTTTGATAGTATACAAACAGCGTTTCCTTTAAACATAAGCAAACAGATGCTGCATGTGATGTCCAAGTTTCTTATCCAAAATAGTAACGGAATGTTTTGATACTTAAAAAGAAATTTTATAGGTAAGTACACAGAAAGCCAAAAGAATTCAGAGGAATAACGACATATGGGTTAGGCCACTTTCAGAAGTCTAATGGCTTATGAAACTTTGAGCTTCTGCTTCCAATATATAAAAAAGAAACTTAAAAAGTCACAACAAATAAACAAGAAAATTTGATATATTGTCCTAAAAAATTAGTATGTCTTTTACAGATTTTCTTTCATAAGGGTAGAATATATTGCATGCTTAGACCAACTATTATCTCATTAAGGCAGGAAAGGTACTTCCAAAGCCTGAAAATTAGTCATAGTAATATTCATGTCTGACCTGGAAGAGCACTCTTACAACCTCCTGCTACTTCATCAAGCTCCTCTTTTTTAATCTTTACTGGTAAATTTCAGTTACTTCTGCTCTGCCACATATCGAAGATTTAAGCCTATGAATACAAAGAGTTCAGCAAAGTTGAAGGACCACACCGGTTCCACAAGTAAATAAGCATCACTCAAAAGACAAACCAGTTCTGATTACAGTTTTGTGTTTCAATAGCTCCCGTCTTATCTGGTTTTGTTCGGGTCTTTAAATCGATGAAAGGGTGCTGGCAGTTGTGATTAAGAGGTCAAGCACTGAATTCAAAAGTTTTTTAATCTACTTTTTTCCTCAACTAGCACTTCAGTGTCCTAAGTTATTCATATCAGCAGGAGGCTAAGGGTGAACACTGCCCCGTGGTCAGAAATACAGAGACCAAGCCTCATTATCACCTACTGCTTGAAGTAAATAAACTCAATAGGAGTTCACATAATCCAAGCATATATATTGCCTTTGGAATTCAATAATTGCTTTCTTTTCCTTCTTCCGAACTATCAATTCCTCTTTGAAAAGCTTAAAAAAATTAAACATTGTTTTTTGGGTGGGTTTTTAGCGTTTTTAGGAAAGGGAGCCTCTTTTGTTGTTACATAAAAAAAGCAGCAAAAAAAGTACTCCCTTGGACAGAGTCCGTTAAAAATCAGATTATTTCCACAGCATTCTCCTATTATTCACCTGCCAGTAAAATATGTACACTCATTGTCTCTGTTTGAATGCCTATTTTTATCTGACTAAGGCTATATGGTCATTTTTGTACTTATTACTGAGTTACTAAGTTTTTTTTCTTCCTTCTTCTAAAGCATGTTTTTCTGTTCTCAAAAACTGGGCCACATGCCTCTGAGGAGAAAGTAGTGCATTATTTCATTCCCACCTTTTCTTCTTTTTTGGCATCTCTGAGGCCTGCTATGCCCAGAAGTGCTTCCACTCAAGCTGGACCATCAAATCAATTATCACAGCAGTCTGCTTTCTAAATATGAATGGCAATGAATGACAACAGGCAAGGCGAACTTTCAGCTTTGATTTGTCATTGGTAATGTAAATTTTTTTTGTTTTGTTTTATAGATGTTTGTTATAGTGGTAATTTGACCAAACTCTTCCCCCTGCTGTCTGCAGCTGCATTCTGTAGGTCCCGAGATGAAAAGCTTCACCTTTGCTAAGTCAAAGACACAACAGAAAATAAGCCACTGGGAACTATTATGGCTATAAAAGTTCTTTTTTTCTGCTAATCTTCTCCTACAATCATTTCTGGCAATGAAACAAATGGACAAATTACCTGTTTCCATTAGTAGGTGTTTCACAATGTCAAGGTGCAATTATTTTTACTGCTGTTCCATCATTTCACAACAGATCCCCATTTACAGCCATGTGTCAGTATTTTGCAGTTAGGGTGAGCACAGCCTTGTGACAGCAGTAAAAGATTAATTACTTTATAAAAGGATTCGTATATAAGAGCTACAAAATAGGACAATGCAAGCAAACACAGTAAATTAGAAAAAAAGATGGCTTATCCCTTGCTCACAATCATAGTTTGAAATTAATGGTTTCTCTAATGAAAAACCATTTATTATTTTGCTAAGAAGAGAATTAAGCTATATAAATATAAAAAGTGATTTTGAAAACGATTTCTAGTGTTCTCCTTCACTGATACTACTGGTTCAAAAACAAAGCCTGCAATTTATATTAAAAGCCTGACTTAGTTTTTGGAGAACTGATTACATATCCTGAAAGTGGATTTTAGACAGCTACTGGGACACATACGCCAGAACTTCTGAGTGAGAACACCCAAAATTTTGCATTATTGCCAGTATATATAATAACAATGGTAGTATAGAAAAGATTGTATTGCCTATTTTAGTAAGAACAATTTCAGCCAAGGAGGCAGCAATTTATTTCTTCACTCACAGACACACACAAAAAAAAAACAAACACCAAAAAATCTTTACTTAGATCCTTTTAAAACACTCTTCAGTTGTGAGTGAGTTTTAATAGTCTCAAGAAGGGAGGTTTAATGGTACCACCTAGTGGTATCCATGGACACAGGGACCAAGTGGGCATCGTACGGACAAGCACTGGGAAAGCTTCCTGGGCCCTCCTGCCAAGCCCCAGAACTGCTGTGACACAACTTGAGTCCTGACCACAGGGGCCTTTGCTATTCAGCACTTGGAGAGATTTTACCTGAGGATGGCAATCATGCCTTTTTGCTACAGAGTATTAAAATCTTACTATGTAAAACAGACTTTAATAGGTTTCCATTGGGCAATTCTATTTAGAAAGAATTATTTTTAATACACATGCCATTAGCTTGGCATTTTGAAGGCTTTCATTCCCTTGGAAAGAACTTAATGAAAGACTAAGATCCTGTATAAAGACTGCATACCTGCATGCACACCCAGAACTCTACAATGCCCCTTCATAGTCAAACTAAACTGATCCAGAAGATTAGTTCTGGAAATGGGGTTAGATTTTATCTCCTATATCAAAACACACTCAAAAAAAGAACACTTTATATATAACAGGTAACTAAGAAATAACTTCATCTGTACATGAATACTTGCAGTATGAGGTTAATGTTTCTTTTTCCTTTTTTTTTTTTTTGTTTTCTTTTGTGCGTAATACCTTTCCTTTTACATTTCTGGTATAAAACAGTGTTTTATTGTGACTGAGGTTTACAGAAAAAGGTTTCCATTGTTCCTGCTTAGCCCATAAAAATGTAAACTCAAGGAGAATGCCATTGTATGGAAAGCTTTTCTGTAACAGGCAAAAAGATTGGCCATGACTGGAACAGGTGAGAGATAAATTCATGGCACATGCACTATGAAAAGATGGACTTCTCTAAATGCACAGTAAATACAAATATGGATTAGAACATTTGCAGACAACAAAGAGTTATGTTCAGTTTTGAAGCTTTCCATTATAGTTTTCATGTGTGTACAGATCCATCAAATATTTAGGAGATAAGCTTTGAATTAGTAGAGTTTATTCAGTTTGGTTATTCACTTGCTTAATGCTAATTTTCACTGTAAAGCAGAACTCAAACAAGGTCATTTTCTTCTTAAACCGTAAGGGTTCTCCTCTTGTGTCCCTTCCAATTTATTTCTTTGCTAAAATGTTAGTACTTCTGCAATGAATTGTCAGAAAATTCTGTGTACAAGATGATATTTGTGGGTCCTTTTGTTGTCTTTTTAAACATTTAGTTCTTGCCTACTGCCAAGGAGCAAGTTCTTTCCAGATCAAACTGCTTGAGAAGCTGAGTGAAAAAAGCGTTTGCTGCTGGGGGCTTTGATGCTCTCTCAAGAAAGCTGCTTTTATCAAGTGACCATTCTGCACCCATCAGCACATGGATTTGCAGACCATGTACCATGGTTTTGATGACTTATCTACTCAACTGACAGGGATACAGTCTTTAGTAAATCATTGATTTAAACTCATCCTTCTGTACACCTGCAGCGACAACAACTTGCCATTTTCCTTCCAATAAAATAAAATCTACCTTAGATTACCAGCGGAATTAAATAAACAAAAATTACTTAGCTAAAAAGTGTGAAGACATTTCTGAAATTATCTTTTGGAATTATACAATATCCTGAAAATGCAAGATTTTAAAAAATGCTTGTCATAAAAATTTCTTGCAGAATATTATTTATAACGGAGAATTCCTAAATATACATATTTCAGGATACACAGGCCTAAGAGACAGTTTACAGTAACCAAAAGACATGTTTGGGTGTGTTTTGCCAGGGAAACCAAAAACCAAAACACAGAAATGTGAGTTACAGCCACATCTACAAACCACTTCATGCTGCATGAAAGAAGGAAAGGAGGGTTTGAAACATTTCCTTTGGCCCTCCCCACTTCCCATATGCCAGTTGTGAATTATGCTTCATAAGATAAATAACTAGTCAAGAGTGAAGAGATGAGCTGCTCCCGAGCACATCCTCGGGCCTGATGGGCTGACTACCTGTCAGATAATGTTGGAAGTAGGATTATGTCTGAAAAGGTTGACAGACCACAGATTTATCTCTCTAAATCAAACACTGTATGTTTAGCTAAACTCAGTGAACTTTAACTAATTAGCCCATCATTACAGTAAATTCATATTGAATAATTTTCGAAAGACTAAATCCAGAGCCTATAGTACTTGCACTTAACTTGAAATACTGATGGTAAAAAGCTATTATGAGAGATTTCTTCTTAAAAATACAACTGAAAAATAGCAAATGCAACCTCTTAATGCTAATTGTTCAAGCCGAAACCTCTTCTAAAAAACTTATTTTAAAAAATAACATACATATATATGTACCAAAAAAAAAAAAAAAAAAGCTTACTCTGCTAGAGTTGAAACTGGAAATTAAAAGGCTACACAGTCTTATACACATCTTATTTTCCAGTACTTTTGTACTTTATATCATGTTTTAAATTAATGAAAAAAATATTGGGGAGCAGGAATTTCACTTGAAGATAAGTACATTATAAAGATATTCATATCTATAAGATAAATCTGGTTTTAAAACACCAAAGCATCTAAAATCAGAGTTGCAGAAAGTCTATCAGAAAGCAAAAAATAATTTTAAAGAAACAAAAACATGTTTATCTGTCGGTTTGCAGCGGTGTGAAAGTTTCTTGTTGGAATAGACCATACAAAATAAATGCAAGGATGTTAAAGACGAAGAAGAAATCTTCAGTTCTTAGAGAGTTGTATATACAACTCTGCCTTGGTCTTCTTGGAATGTTCTCCTTTCTTTGCTCTGACTTGAGAAACAAGCTCTGATAAAAGAACAGGAAATACAACACAGCAGAAGTGGAGCTGCTTTTTGGTCAAACAGTTTCAAAAATGTACTTGAAACAAAATATATGATGGGAGAATATTTGTCCAGTTTAAGAGCTCTGTATCTGCTCCTTATTGATCAATATTTGTTTCTTTTGAAAGCTCACAGGAGGAGAAAGAATACGCAACCTCCACTTCTCTCTGCACTTCAGAGAAAAACAAAACCAATCTATGGAAAAGATTTCTCCTATTACCCACAACAACTCTAAATGTGAATTGTGGTTGGGAGTGTGAGGGTCACTCCAGCACAAAGTATCATGATTTGCACACACAGACTCATCTCAACAGATAATGAGGCACTTGCTTGACAATACTTGTCAAGTACTCAGTCTAATGTCTCTCAAGTACTCAGTTCTAATGTTTCTGTTTACTACCCCGGAGTTCACATTACTTCACCACCTACATCACTACAACCACATTCCTGACCAATTTTTAGCAAGATAAACCAGAGCACTCTCTGCATTTCTATTTCTGATACAATCTGTACAGAACACCAGCTGTTTGATTTGTAGATAAAAGATTAGCATTTTTTTTTTTGAAACAGAACTTCTCTTCAAATTCAGTCCCTATTTGTCACTTTTGTAATCAAATAATGAAGTCCATTCCTAAACATTCCTACATGTGGTTCTTGTTTCTGTATTAATTAAATGTAACTTGTTAATAGCTGGAGCTGCAATTTCTTTCTTTCTTTCTTGTATTCAGATGTCTTCTATTCCTGTTTTACAAAGGAAGACATCTTTGTATTTTATAAGTAGAATAATGGAACATTAAACACCTTCCTGAAGCAGAAGCAGACCTTTTTCCCAGCTTGTATTTGAATTCATGGCATTCCTTGGAATATCACTGAAGCTATACACTAGAACCCGGTAGCTTGTTGTGGCCTAAATTTAGAAGATCTGTCCAAAAATGTTGTATAGTTGTGACTTCTGAAGAAGTCTAATTAGAAGTTTCTAATTCTGTTTTTTGATATTCACTCTACTATATTCCTTCTTAATCCACGGTAAAAACAAACAAACAATCAAACAAAAACAACAAAACCTCCACCGCGTTTTAAGGAAAGCTCATACTTTCAATTAAAACAAGCCATGTCATATTCCAACTCCAAAGCCCTAAAAAAGTCTTTTATGCTAGAAAGCACAAACTGTTCCAACAATGTTTTCCAAGTGTACTCTATCTAATATCCTTGATAGGTTCATTTATCAGTAACTTTTTTAAAAGTACCTCAGCAATCTAAAGTTACAATCAACCTATTTAAATATGCCAATTTGCCATTAAAATCCACAAATACTCTTACAGGGAAACACTTCTAGACATGTAATTCTCAGAATAACACTGCCTTATTATCACTATTTTGCAGAAACTTTTCTCATGGATTGACATTTTAGTGATCTTTTAAGAATCCTCTTGCATCTTGAACATGTCACTACTGACATGTGGAGGGTAGAACACACTCCAAAATCAGGCACTAGTTGGACTAAAAGAAAGAGAAGAACTGCCTGGAAGTCAGCACAAAAAACGTGGTGCTCTAAGAGGCTTCAAGCAGAACAAGAGCAATTGCTTAGTAGGAAACACAAGGTGCTTTATGTTCTGTTAGTCATCTCCCCTGCCCTATAATAATTGGTTTAATGGTAGGTCTTACTTTTATTTATGACAGCTTATTGTATTCATCCTGAAAGAAAATAATACTGCAGGTATGTAGGCAAAGCAAGTCTGAAACAATCACAGGAAATTACAGAGCGTTATTGCTGAAGTTCCACAGGAGAACAAAACCTACAAAGGATGGCAAGTAATGACCTGTATCCAGAAAACCATCAGTGATAATTCAAAAACAATCTTGATATTACGTGAAGCTTCAGTGCGAAGGAGTCGTAGAGACAATTTCAGAAAGCTGTCTGATCATTAAGTGTTCCTGTGATATGCCAGCAAAGCAAAAACCCACATCATTTATGCTATTCTGGAAGACAAACAGAAAGCCCAATAGACCACAGTGGATTGAAGCTGTTCAGCATATTTTCCCCAGCAAATCTGCGTGTGTGCAGGAGGCAGCTCCTCATTGCCATCAGTCCCTCCCTCCAGGCTCCCCCAGACCTGCTCCGGGCGGGGCCCCGGCAATTGATACTCAGTGTCAGGACAAAGGGTATTTATGCTTCTCTCTCTCACAATATGATTTTATCCTCCATTTTACTCTGAGTGGTTGGAATTACAGAAGTTTTTGCAGACCTTGGGCTGCATCTCCGTAAAATGAAGAACAATTTCTCTACGGGTTTTATGTTCCATTGGATTGCTTTGAATGTTTCATCCTTTCAACTACTTTTCTAACAATAAGAGATTTAGCATAAATGCAGTTCCAGAAAACTGCTAAAGCAGCTTTTTAAAAGCTTTTTACCTCTAAATTTTCTCCCCTCAGTGCTACAAAACTTCCCAATTCTTTAACAACACATTTTCCCATGAAGTTTAAGCACAACTCAGAAAGAGATTCATACTCTGTTCACCCAGGTGATAAGTTGCTGCTGCTTTAAAACAAAATCATGATTGCCTTCAGTGAAGAGATATCTTTTTTGAGATGTATATTCCTTAGTAATAGTCTCCATATTATTTCAACAGAAAATAAATATTCGAAAGACTCCATAAACATAATTCTAACTTCCTTCAGAGTGTTTATTCATTAGGAGAAAAAGATGAAACTTCTAGTAAATCTCCCTTTAAGGTCTTCACTCTAATAAAGAAGACTTAAAATATGTTTTTGTCAAATTCATTTTGTAATGAACAGATTTCACATGTAAAAAAAAATCGTGACGCATCTTTGGAATGTCTGACAAGTGATAAAATATTTTTTCAGGAGCGAATCATCAGATCTAGGTTTGTTTTTTTGTAAGGAAATAATTAATTAATTTCTAAATTGTTGATCCAACATCTTGCTGGCTTTTAATCAGCCCCCAGTAATGAAGAAATTTGGTTTTGTTCTCAAACACAAATTATGCTCTAAGAAGTCATAAAGCCCCTTTCAATCCTCCAACCCATTCTATTTTGCCCATAATTCTTACAGAACTTAAAGCCACACAAGTTGACAATATAATTTGATCATAGAACAAAAAAATGCTGGATCCTCTTAATTGTTTCTCCCTCTCTCTTTTACCAAGGAAACAAACAAGTCCAATCCATTCTCTTGTCGGCTCTGTGTGACTGCCAGCTCCCACAGCTGACCCAGGCAACTGCCAGCCCAGGAGCCTTCACACGGCCCCTGGGAGCCAAAGTTTCACCTTGGGCATTGTCGTGTAAGCCAATGATCTCCCTGTAGTTCCAAGGCCTCCCAAAAAACCTCACTGTAAACACCTGAGGAAGATGAACTCCTGCAGGAATGCTGGCAATAACACAGAGGGTTTTTTTCATGAACATTTTCCCTATGTCCATTTCAATTTGTAACTTAAACTTGTAGGAAAAAATGCAGGAAGGCTGACATCCCACTCAAGTAATATATCCATGGAATTACATACTGTTGTACAATTTTACATACCCAACTTAAAATTACTTAAATAGAATCCTCTTCAATGAGAGAAGAAATACCTAATGCAACAACAAATGGAAGAAAAAAAATACAGAAATCACAGAGAAAATGAAAAGTGAATATAATGTAAATCTAATGAAGAACCCCAGTATCTGTTATATTCAGACATCCATCTGGAAGACACTGTACAGTATGTATATGGATTTAAATAAGAATATTATGATGTTATATACTTCCATGAGAGGGTAAAAGAGGATGAGCTAATGCACACACTGATAGATATATTAGTTATAATGCTGTCACAAAATCTTATGGACTATATCACTTTTTCCTCAAAAGAAGAAATCAGGTGTGCAATGTGCAGAGAACCCCTGAGACAAACACAACAAATCCTATCAAAGGTGAGCTTCTGCAGCATGTTTTGAAGATGACTAAATAAAACTAACTCTTTCAAGGTCCATGTCTTGTTTTTACAGAATAAAGGTAATTCTAGGATTTGAAATCAGTTACTCAAAATCGATGACTATTAAAATTATTATTAACGTAGATGATAAATATCTCACATCTGCTTTTAGTCATCATCAAAAATAACTTCACTCTAATCGTAGCACTCTTTAAAATATAACAGTATACTCAAACTGAAACAATCTAGTAATACAAATGTCCTATAATTAACCAGCATGGATAGTTTTTAGGACGTGAGAGCGATTTTGGAACTCCCTACATTACAAATGTAACAGCTCAGCTGCATTACATTGAGGCCATAAGGTGCAATAATTAGATGAACCACCTGTGCTGCAGTTTCAGGAATGTAATGGAGATACCAACATGAAATTGTGTTTAAAATGATGATTGACCAGGTCTCAATATGGTTCCTGAAATTGAAACTTGCCTGCAGCACAACAGTGGGAAATGTAACCTGTCGCAGTGCATTGCCATGCAAAGTCAGACCTGCAGTCTTTTAAGCCCAATATATTATGAACAAGTGGCCAGAGATGCTTTGTAGAAAGATGCAAAAAATCATAGTGTAAAAGCAGCCAACAACCTGCCAATACACAAAATACCTTCCTAAAATTATCTCCTCCAAAATTCCTACAAGCATAAAAGCAATCAAATACGGGACGAGCTGATATTACAAAATCTATACTACAAAATTGGTAAAATTTTCCACTTGTAATAAGCTCTAAAGATCAAACTATGGTTTTGGGTAGCACGCCTCTAATGAACATTATAATAACAGCAGAAGTTTAAGCATAGAAAAAATAACACTGATCATATAAAATCTTATCTATAGCTCTAATTAAGGCTAGTCTGCTTCCTCAGCTAAACTGTTCTACTTTTTCACAGGAAATTTTTATGTTTCATAATATTTTCTGTTGCTCATCATTGACTTCCATTCTTTGATCTTGTATTTGCAATAGTATTCACCAGTTCACAAGCTTAATCATTCATCACAGTATGCTAAAAATACATTAGAAACTGCTCTTTTGCATGAAAATCTTAATAGGAATATTGAAACTTGACCAGTATAATAAAACTTACTGTGTATTCCTATCAGAAATTATTAATGTTTGTCTAGAAACATTCTTCTGTAAAAAATAAGCTAAATGAGAATTACAGAAGTTAGTGAATGGAATAAAATATTGACAGACAAGTGTTTATAACCCTAAACCTACCCTCTTTTAGTTTAAAACCATTACCCCTTGTCCTATTGCTATAGGCCCTATTAAAACATCTGTCCCCCAACATATGTCATAGTTTGAACGTTTCCCTGGAGAGCTGACGACACACTTTTATCTGGTTTGACTGTTTCAACTTTTCTCTTTCCAGGTATTTCTGTATACAAAATGCATTAAACTAGGAACACTGCAGAGACATTTTTCTAGTCCCACTGTAATTATAATGCATCATTTTGTGCTAAGCCCTAAGAACAGTTCCAAGCAAATTTCAGGATTCCTAGAAAAGAAATCAAAAAGGACACTACTGAGTGCTTTTCTTTTTTTTTTTAATACTCCTTCAAAAAGGAAAATGAAATAAATTTCTATTGGGTCTTTTGCAGACAGATAAACTTGTTTTTGCTACACTGCAGGTCACTCAGAAGACAAGTGGAGTGTTTCAGAGTCTCCAAAGATGCCCAGTGGGTTGGGATCAGCTGTGCCTCAGCCAGACCTGAAGTGTTCAGCAAACTCACTGCTCAGTGCCTGGCCTCAGCCTGGCTGCTGCTCAGCCCACTCCTGCTGCACTTCTGCTGTCTGCACTTATGTACAGCTTGGGGTGTGAAGAACAGACCCTCTAGAGTCAAATAAAGGTTTGGGCCAGCCACAAAGTGAAACTGAATCACTGAATTTATTACAGCTGTAAAATAAAAAATACTGCCAGAGCAAGATGGCCTTTTCAGCATCATTGCTGGTTCTGAAAGAGGGCAGAACTGTGGCACTGGTTTTCTCAGCTGTTAAATGGTGGAAGGGGGAGCAGTGCCCACTTCTGTACAGAGCTTTCAGATTTGCAGAAAGACAATAAAATAAACACAGACTAATACCATCAATTTTCCCTCTAGTTTGACTGCAAAATAAAACATGGAGGGGTGGGGCAGGAATGCATTAGGCTGCTGTTAACAAACCTGCCCCCAGGTAAGAAGTTTAAAACATTGAGACCCGATTGCAGTAGAAAAATAAGACTGATTTCAGGGCAAAAGCACTTCAGATAAAGAACTGTAAAAGTGCACAAACAAGTTGCTGGAGAAAGTGTTTAAGACAAGGATGGTAAAAGTACCTTCAAGTCACCTTGACTTTTTAATTTTCCTTTTTAGAATCAGGGACTTAAAATGCAACAGAAAATAGAGAAGAGAGTATTAAAAATAAAAAAAAAGTTAGCAGGTTACACTGTTAAGTATCCTCTTAATTATCTCCTCATTGCAGAGATTTTCTTTTACTTTTAGAAATCTTTTTAGCCACTTTCCCCAACAGGAACTGCTAGCCTCTACCCGTCTTAGATCTTTTATTTATCCTGTCACAGATTATTAAACTAAACACATCAGGAAAGTAAAATGAGTTAAGGCAACATACACCAACTGAGATTCTGACTTCTCACAAACCATGAAATTACAGCACATAACTGCCTGACCATTAATATGTATCTACTGCTAAGATGATATCAGTACTTTGTAACTAAACACTATTACTTTGGGTGTGTTGAACAGAGAATCTTATTTTCGCCTGCTAATGCAACACGAAAATTAGAATTTTCATGATTTGCTCTGTTACATCATAACCCAGAGGGTAAATATTGTCTTTGCAGGAAGGAAACTAATTAAGTTCTCACAGTTCAGATGACAACCCCTCACAAGAACCCTGGGACAGTCTCTCGGTGCCGAGGTCGGAGGACTGTCAATTCTACATTGTGTGCCCAGAACATGATGGAAGAGAAAGCCTCCCTATCTACAAAATAACCATTTGGACCTAATGTCAGCTAAATTAATCCTCTGCCAAGTCATACACTGCAACAATGATTTTCATCTCTTTCCTTTCCATTCATTATGTATATATATTAAAATATTAAAGCCAATGTGCTTTACCTCAGTAAACAGTACTGTGGGAGAAAATTTTTCAAATAGAAGTGTTTCTCAATAATTGCATGATAACAGTGTCAGCACTGACAAAGAAAATTCAAATGGCCAAATGCAAATTAAGTTAGCCTTGCATATCGTTCATTACTACTCATGTAGTTGGTAAATTAATGCATGAATATCCTTTCTCTGCGTGCAAAAGAAGTCTCTCTAACTTCAGCTACTGCATAAAGATTTAGCCCAAACTCAGCTATCAATCTCTGGAAATGTAGGCCTTACCATCTAGCAGGACATACCTCATTAAAATAGAACAGTTTTCAGATTCAGTGTGAATTAAAAAATAAATAAATTCAGAACGGTTGGTGACTTCCAAGTCATGCAAAATTCTACCAAGTGCCCTTGGCAGTCTCCTCCTGGATTACTCGTTTCCAAAGGCTCATGAAGAATTCCCTGATTCTCAGAAAACCTTCATTTTATTTCTAAAACTCTATTTCACAGCATAGGATATTCAAAAAGGCTTTTGGAATCCTAAGGGATTTTAGTAGGTTCAGAAGAAACTGTGCCAAGTCAACTCTTCTCAGAAAAAGAAACTACATAATATACAATCTGTATGGCCTCTACAGCTGCCCTGGGTACCTGCAGAGTCCTGTGATGAAACAAAACCAACTCTAAATAAATAAATATAACATTCAGTTTCAAGGTCTGAAACAACAGGCACAGTCCTGCACCTGGTCGGCACATGGTCAGGTGTCACACGATGTACCTTACAAATGCCATGAGGCTGCAGAATAATCCTCAGTACTTCCATGTAATTCTTATCATCATTAATGGACAATGTGCACAAAATGTGCACAAAATTTAGAACTTTTTATTTCTGGACACTAGGACAATTTGATGAACAAAGTAACATCAGTGTTGATCTTTTAAAATGCTAAAACTTGAAAAATGTTCTGATATGTTCAGTGTACAATTTTACATAACACTATTCTGGAAGAACTTGAAAACTTTTCATGCTATGCTGAAATGCATTTGAAGCACTTGCACTACTAAAGCAAGGGGTTATGATAACTTTCTTTAGTTTATGTAGGTTATTAAAAGCTTTAGATGAATGATAGACTCAGAGGTAAATAGTTACATTTACGTAGCACAAACTTTTTTTTTTCAGAGCTTGCATATGGCTTTGTCATTTAATGGCATATTTTCATTTATTCAAGTAAAATTCTTGGAAAGTTTTAGAAAAAAATTAAATCGCAAATAACAACATTGAATTTGTCAGACAAAGCAGAAGCAATATATACAAAGTCCAGAGTTCTCAATCTCACTTGTCTATCTTGTTTACTAAACATTCATAAATACTTTACACGCTCTGTGTCAACATGTGAACCATCTCCTGCATACCAAGTTCAGAAAATCAATTTTGAAAAGATAACTAGTCAATCTTCAGCACTTGCTTCAGAGAAGGGTAACAAACCAACAGAGGTGAAAGCAATTATGCAAATGTATGGAATTCTTGAATTTCTGTCTTGATGTTCATCCAGTTATTGGCTCATTAGGTGTTTCCAGAGCCTCTTTATTCCTTGCATGCTTAAAGGTATTGTCCATCTAAACACCTGGAGAATCCACTCTGAGCAGGCTGGGGCTAAAGTCTGTTTTAAGTCCCTTTTTTACCACTTCTCCTTCACCCTGCTTCTAAGTGGAATTCCTCTGAAATGTCATAGAATTGTAGAATGGTTCGGGTTGAAAGAGACCTTAAAAATCACCTAGTTCCAACTCCCCTGTCATGGGGAGAGACACTTTCCAGTGTCAAGTAAAACCTCCACATTCTACAGCCATTTCTTTCATGCTAAGGTACCAAAAATATATTATCTAACAGTACTCCTTTAATTACAAAAACCATAAGCCAAAATGTATGCACAGTAAAAATAGATTATACCACAAATACCTATTTTTAAATAGCTTTGGGACTGTTTATGGAGCTCTCTGGACCAAGGTAATTTGCTGAGACTTGATTTGAATGGTACCCATATTTATATTTAGAAATAAAAGCAAACTTAAATCTCACAATAATGCTGTGATGGCAAAATGAGTAAGTTTATTGGTGATCCTTGTTTAGCTCTGGCTATTAGAGATGTGGTAATTTTGAAGCACTTGGATCACATGTGTAAGTCTCATTAGTCCACAATACTTGACTGTAAGCAAAACCCCTCCACTAATCAAGCAGCAAACATGCTTTTAAATACTTGGCTTCTCAAAGGAAAAATATTTGAAAAGCTGAAGAAATACTTTAACATACACAATGATTTTTAAACTTGAGGCTAGCATTTTTATAGTCCTTTATGGATATTTCCAACTTCATAACAGATACTTAATGATAAAGGTGATGACACTGTTAATCTGAAAGACAGCAAACAAGGCTGCTCACACACCATTTTAGCTGAGCACAAATCAAGTGCACCTACCACATTTTTGCATTTTAACACTGATAATATTCTCATCAATTCACAGAAGTAATGTGAAAAGTCAGCTTATTTACACAACTGTCACAAAATGACTCACAATGCTTTCAGTAAAGCCGATACTCTTTGAACATTTTTATTTGAATGTGGTTTAGAAAATATGGATTGTGCGCTCAGAAACCTAACTAACTCCAAAGATTTTATTTAATATAATCAATGCAAAGGTAAAATTAGTTTAGCAAGGTAGATGAGACCGTCAGCCTTCATTTTGAGAATAGCTCTATGAAAATATAACCTTTTTATTACAATTCTGATGAACTTCAATGTAATATGTACCTACTTTTTAAAAGCATTCCCAGTAGTGAAAACCTGCAGAAATCATGGCACATAGTATCATTGTGGTTGTGATAGTTTGGATATACGGCAGAATGCACTAGTTATTAACATTTCTTCAAGAAACTAAATTCCATGGCAAAAAACTTAGAAGCTTAACAGAAAGAACCCTAACAGAATAGCTGGCTCCATGCAGAAATTTGTTTAAACTAATTTAGAGAGAAAATATTCCTGAATTGGTCTTCTTTTAATAATTTCATATCCCAAGGCCAGAAAAAAGGGCAGGGATAATTGTGCAACAGTAATGCTGGATGCACATTTTAAAGAGGTACCCTGTGATAAATGCCACCTAACACTGTTCTTTATTATGCCAACATTGGCAAACTTGCAAAACCCAAGTATATTTTTGGAAGAGGAAGAAACATTTCTAGGAACCTATTTCTAATTATTTTTGTAGAGCCTCTATAAACAAAGCAATCTACTGAAAGGACAATTTCTCTACTTAAAAGCCAGTAGCTAGAAACAATAAAGATACAGGAATAAGCTCAGGAGAGAGAAACCACACAAACTTTTAGCACATTGAAAAATCTGCATGAGAAAGAATACATAGGAGTACAATGAAATGAAAAACTACGGGAGGGGGACAGGAATTTTTAATTTTTACTTCCGTGACCTGATAACAAAACAACTTTTACTGGAAAAGTCCATGGTTGTAATGCAACTCATTAAAGTGTAGTTTTTGATTTACAGGCTTAGCGAACAAACATAATGCAGCTAAACATATTTCAAATGAGATTTATTTGTCCAAACTCACAATTTATTTTTTTTTTTTACCCAGCAGGAAAACTGTAATATTGAGTAGTCCTCCCTGTTCAGTGTGGCCATTCTACATGAATGGAGCACCACTCCCTGTCTCTGCCTCTTACCCAGTCAGTCTCTCAATCTTTAAATATTTTAGAGACATGGCCCTTTAAGCACAAATATATTCTACAAGGTCCAGCAGTGACCTCTGTAAAACAGGCTAATTGAGCAGGTGTCTGGTAGAATGACACTCTTCTGGGCTAGTTGTCAGTCTATAGCACTTGGAGCTCTGTTATTTAAATTAATTGATCCCTCCTAGGTTCAACCCCCTCACCTAAAGCTAGCAGGGAACATATGCCATTGCACAGGGGGTTTTTTTGGAGGGTCATGGGTTTTGAGCCAAACTGATCAAAAATGCCACTAGTAGTGAGTAGTACTACAGTTTGCTCCTTGAAATCTACTTTGTGAAACCACTGGAGGAAAATACAACAGAAGCCAAATTTTCATTTTTGGGGGTAATTTTCTTGTTTGTGTGTTTTTTTAAGGGTTTTCGGGTTTGTTTGGGTTTTTTTTTCTTTCTGTGGGGGCCACCTGTTACCAACTAATTAACAAAACTTCCAAAGTAAGCGAGCAGAAGTTGGTTTTGATCCTAACTAAACTACCAGCTGACAGAGAAAAATGAGATCAGTGTCCCAACAGGCACAAAACAACAATTTTTCCTCTCAGACCACGATGGCTAAACCAAGATAAGTTCCAGGTCAAAACTTTACTGGACAAAACTTCACTGTAACTTTGGAAACAGCAGTTCACTGCTTAGAAATGTCACAGCCACATTTTCAAACATCTTCTGGTATGTAAACAAGTAAGGGTTTTCGGGTCACGTATGTGCCTAAAGCACATGAGAAGATTTACATAAAAGTTTAAATCAGATGCTTGGCTGGGACTCACATTTATTGCCTCTTTGCTAAATTTTAAGCTACCCCTGAAGATTTTACATAATGGTCGTCTTCACTTATAGGAGACTTACAGGTGGCCAGAGCTGGGAAATGGATGACCTCGTCCTTCTCTCACAGTAAGTTCCCTAAAGTCAATCAGCTCCTTAAAATTAAAAGCCAGACTCCACTAGAATATCAACTGACACAATGATGTTTCAAACACAGAAGTCAAAGTAACTACATAAACCAGAAGGGTAATGAAAGGGATGTTGAATTAGCTCTGTCCCCTGTTCTTGCAGGAGTCACTGGTTTTGGACCCAGGTTCAATCATCTTCTTGGTTTTCTCAGGTGTAGCAGATTTTGTGCAATCTCCTCTGGTCCCTGGGAAGCTTTTCTTTGTCACCACTTGGTGACAAATCTCTCCTCATGTCCCAATACAGATAAACCATCTCTCACAATGATATTTCTCAAGATATGGAAAAAACCACATTTTGATCGAGGAGTTCTTTCACATCTGATCTGAGAGCAGAAACAAGCTCTGAATTAAGAATGATATTGGAACTGTAGCAGAATTCACTTCTTAGTATGAACAAATTAAGTAGCTTATTTTTATTTTTTTCCATAAGATTATGCATATGGCAAATTAAAAATAATTATGGACTATCTTGGCTAGCTAAAGAGGGTAGTAAAATTTGCCTTTACTCTCCTGTTCCTCTAAAAAAAAAATTCGTCAGCTAACAGGAATCTGTTAATCACTCAGGATTAGGTGGATAAACACAGTTTATTTATAAGATGACTCCATTTTGCCAAACCTTTAGAAGCACGTATCCAACACAAGCTTTTGATTTTATGCCAAATAATTTCAACTGCAGATTTTTAAGACTGTATTTTTTTACTCTAAGACATATTTTAAAAGAAAAATTGCAAAAGACAGTATACTACCACGAGCCTTGGTGAAAAGGAAATGCAGACTAAATGCATTTCACAAACTGTGTGCCACTGTCATATCATAAGCAGAGAAGCGAACAGAGGAAATTCTGCCATTGCTTAAATTCCTCTCAAGTTTTCTCAAAATCAACTTTGCAGGAAGAAGCAATTGCTCAGTAAACCAGACTAAATTCAGTACAATACAATTGTCTTCCACAGGAAAGTGAAGCTATCTTAATGTAATTTTACTTTTAAGACTAAAAATACTGTAACTTCCTACCATATCAGAACATATCTAAGACTAGAAAATGATAATCAGCTAAACACCCAAAATCTTATTTGTTAAGAAGCTGATATCTTTCATGGCACCACCTACAATAAATTAATTATACTTACGGTTTGAAAAATTAGAACAAACGTACTTTGTGCAGTAATATTTAAACACCATTTCAATCACAACAGGAGCCCTTGTCATATCTTACAGCACACAGCTGCCTGAAGATAGAGCTACAAGTTAACAGTCCATGATCACAAAGGGCATGCTGAGTTTTCACAGCAGCTCAACGCCCAACAACAGCCCAATGGGTTTCAGTGAAAACTGTTGGCAAACCTTTGCAGAGTGACCTTAGCCCACTTGGTTTATAAGTAAAAGTTTGCAGAAAGCATCCTCTTACCCTGTGGTCTTGGTGTTCGTTTCCTGCGATCTCTGAACGCTGCTCCTGACTGCAAGGCCTCCAGCAGACTGTCCATCACTCCTGTCTCATCACCCTCTGAGGACAGCAGAAAAATCATATTAATCTCAGTGCAACTGAAATCAGACACTTGAGAAAGAAAAAAAAAGTAGAAATGTTGTCAAGTTTACATAATGCTTCCGAGTAAGAGACATACACATTTTAAGGTAATGGATGCTGTCAGTGCTTCAGGTA
Source organism: Cephalopterus ornatus (assembly GCA_013396775.1). Taxonomy (NCBI): domain Eukaryota; kingdom Metazoa; phylum Chordata; class Aves; order Passeriformes; family Cotingidae; genus Cephalopterus; species Cephalopterus ornatus. The sequence continues at coordinate 139,706 of VZRE01008318.1, read as the reverse complement.
TCACTGTCTAGTTTGTGTATGATGCTCTATTAAGCAAAATTGATGCCAATCCTACTGTTCTTTCAACTTGGAGATGTTATCTTCTGCATTATTGATGACATCTTCAGCTTGCAGATAGACAGCTGCTGCTGAATGACTGCTGCTTCACTGCTAAAATATTTTAAGACTTTTCTGAAGTGGAAACAGGTCATCTCTTCTTGATTTAATCAATGGACATGGAAAAGCTGATGACACTGAATGGCAGGAAGTTCAATATCGTAGCACAGCGAATATTTTATATGCTGCCTCCCAACCTCATGATTCACTAAATCCTTGGGAAAAAAATTGCCTATACAATGTCTGCCATATCTAACATCAAACCATGGATGATGTTCAAGTAATATTCAAGAACAAAGAGGGGAGAATCACTCAGTGTAAAATTTCTTAAAGGCTGAATTTTACTTCTGCTAAATTTTTTCTTCTGCTTTTTTTCATAGCCAAGCCAACCTGCAGCCTTTAAATTGCTGGACTTTATGGTGCATTACAGAAATCTGAGTAGAAAAATTACTTCTTTCTATATATTTCAGCCTTAAAATTCCTTTGCATTTCAGTCTGTTAATAACAGTTGATAGCAGCATTCAGCAGCATGAGAAATAGAGGTCAAAGAACTGCGATGTTACAAAACTATTGATGAATGCCTCTTTCTGTTCCCATATCTATGTTATAACCCAGCACTATAATATAGGCTAGACTCAGCAAGTAGGTGGACATTTTATTCACATCTCTCAGACTTCAAGTTAATATAAATTTCCCCATCTCAGAGTGGGAAGATCATTACTTTATGCAAAAAAATTACATTATGGTAAAAACCTTCTGACTCACACAAAGTGTAGGAGGTTAAATGCACATTCAAGCTCTCAAATGTTCAAGTTTAAAAGCAGCTTATTAATGAATAAGCTATTTTGTCCTGGTTCTCTATTACATTTAGGTTTATTAGACTAAATCCACAGCTGATAAAAAAGCATGCCAATCCTAAAACAGTACCTGGTTCAAATTTCTACACGATGATCATCAGTATAACTACATGATGAATTTAAATTATACATCAATGTAACTTAAACCATTATATATACTATAGAACACATACATAAAGTTCTCCCCAGTGCAAGATGAAAGGGAGCAGAGCAAGTGCAGCAACCAGCAGAAAACTCTGAAATACCAGTTTTAACTACATTCCAACTAAAAGTCTTAAGCAACTATGCTTCGGCAAAATAAATAAGTAAATTAGCTTCTCTCAATTCACACTCACATACAAAGCCAGAATTTTGTTTAAACTGTACACCACAATTATTTTTCTTTGTGCTTCTTATTCTACACATGCTTATTCATTGATTTGCTGTTGTCCTTGTATTAAATTTATTTTCAAAATCAAAGGTCTGTGAATACACTTTGTCCAAACTAATACACATCAAGTTGGTCTGGAATATTTAACGCATGTGACTGCAAAGCACAGAACTAGTTAATGTGTTAGAATATTTTATGTGTAGAAAAACTACAATATTGTTCGATCTTCATTAAAAATAAGAGAGTTGGCAGTTTATTAAAAAAGACAAAAATCCTTCAATACTTCATGAATGTTTATGCAGTCTTCCACTTCTTTTTTGCTGAGTCTGCTGCTCTACTTGCTAATTACTGCAACTGCCAAAGCTCACCCTATTTTTGGGATACCAAAATACACATTATAAAGGCACATGTATTAAGGAAGCTGTAGAACACAGTGATGGGATTTTTAACTTCTCAAAGTAAAATTCACGTTAGGTCTGATCACAGCACTGCGTCTTAATCAAAGTCGTCAGATGATTAAATGGGAACTGGACAAAGAACTGCATTTTCAGTGAGCCTTCATTAAAATTCATAAAAAAAATTCAACAGAAATGTCAGTCTTTCCCCCACAGTTCTTGCTGCTGTACTTTGCATATTACCATCTCCTATTTGCCTATTTTTATACCACCTGCAGCAACTTGTAGACACAAACCAGAAACAAAGACAAAAACTGCCAGAAGTTTTTTTCAAAATGAAAAAACTTTTTTCCAACATTCCTGTCAGCAGAAATAAAATACATAATCATTATTCCTCTTTTAGATATCTTTCACTGTACACAAGGACAGGAGTTTCACCTGGAACAAGTAATTTTCTTCCTCCTTGTGTCTTTTCAAGTAAGCCCCAAGCAATTAAGAGAGAGCATATGTGTGCACACAAGCACAAAAATTGGCAATTTGCTTTGATTAGCCTTAGCAAAGAGCCAGATTCACTATAGGTATTAAACAGGGCTGAAAAGGCAAAAGAATTCTTTATCATTAATTGATGTGTTAACTACAAGCCCCATTTGTTTCAATTTGGATTTTACACTAATATTCTACTGCAGATTTGGTTTAGTCTGTTTTGAAAATGAGTGAGTTTTTAGGAGATTACAATATACTTGTCCTCTTGCAGGTCCCATAATTTAGACCAGTGTTAGTCAACAGATTTTGGCCACTTTTAATGATAAAGACAAAAATAGTTCTTCTTCTTCCAAAGAACAATATTGCTTCTTACACTGCTGGAGAGCCCCAAGCAAGCTGAAGCACAGACAAAGAAAAAATAATAAATATGATGCAAGGATAAAGAGTCATATTTGAGATGAGAAGGGAATCTTGAGATACCTCAGCTTTTCATAATTTTTGACCAGTTGTAGGAAACAGAACAGAAGAAGGGAAAAAGAAATAGGACTTAGTGTGCATTAAGGTGAAAGTGTATATGGAAAAGATTGGCATAAGGTCCATCTGCTTATGAATGCTGAGGAACAGTCATATAGTCAGTCTGTAAAAAATTTTGCTATGCATAAGGGTAATACTCTTGGATTTTACACTTGACTTATAAATAACAACAGACTTGAGATGAATTGGTCTTACTAAGCATTTAGTATTTGTGGTCAGAGTTTTGTGTTAAATATTACTCTAAACTTTAGTGCTATGGAACTGGACTGCCAATTTCAAAAAGGAGATCATCGATAAACCATAGGAAATTAAATCAGAGACTGAAGATTTGGATGTGTAAAAGGGTGGGGAGTGATTACAAGCAGAACAGTGACTAGTGCTAGAGATGGATACTGGCTGAACTCTTCACTTCAACGTTAATGCACGTCAGCAGCACAACCCCTTGGAACGAAGACAAGATAGATACATGACCACGGATGAGTAATGACAAATCAGCTTATATAAAGTCCTCTCAGCTGATGTGGAAGCAAATGGCAAATCTCTATTTTTAATTATAGAGATTAGCAGGCCATTTGAAATGACCAGATACCTACTGCTACTATTTGTGAACAGCAAATGTAGAACTTGTTTGTAAGCAAAATAGCAAAACCTCAGCTGCAGAACAAACCAGTGTGATAGTCTTTGCCCAGTAGCATAAAAGATGCTTCAAACAAGTTTTGAATACAGCAGAACACAAGATGATGACAGTATAGCTCTGCCACAGATATTAGACTAAATTTATGGTTTATGACTTCTGTTAAGACAATATCCTGCACTTCATTTGGCTAGAAAATTTTACTCATTTATCTGGTGTTCAGCATTTGATATAATGGCTGCTTAATTTATTAGTGAAAGGTGCAAAGATGGTCATTAGTAGAATATCTGGCTAAGTAACAAGAAAGGGCTGTTTACAGATACGAAGCTTGAACAACTGAGAGCTTATCAGACCTTTTTTCTGAAAACCTAATCAGTGGGTTGGCCATCACAACATACAAATGAACATACAAATGGGAAACACTAACATTTTGGAGGATAAGATCAGAACATGCATTAGATTTGGAAGAATAAAATCAATTGAAATAATAGAACAAATATGTGTAACTTGAGGGGCAAGCCAGGAGCTCTTCAACAGGGAATGACCAAGAGCTCCAATATAAAGAGGTGACCAAAGAAACAAGGATGAATTACCATCTGACTGGTGTGATAACTTGTATCCACTGTATGAGAATTCACATAAAACCAACTCAGGCAGTTACCACAGTCCAGAGATAAAAACAAATAAGTATATAGAGTGTATCTTTAACCTGCCTCTGGAACACAGCAGAGGGATTAAAGTATCTTCATTTTTAAAAATAATTATTTCAACAGCCTGCCCTGGACTTCATCATGACTATACCTGACACAGATGTAGAACTAAGATTCTGCAGCAAGGGTAGGCAATTTATTTTAGCATAATCTGTACATTGCTAAATTAACCATGAGGACACTGTTGTTAAAGGGAGAAAACAAACACCAGCAAATGATGAAGAATGTTTACTTTATCTTATTTTTCACAGAGCAAATGCAATCTTTCACCTGCTTCTGTAGCCATTTTCTGTTTCAAGAGTTCCCCTGAAACAGAGGAACCATTTCAACATGGAGATGAAGATAAAATATTTCCCTTGGCTGTCACTGCTGGTCCCTTATGAAATATGACCCTTAAGTTAGATTTAGAATCCTTTTTGTCAGTATTACATTCCTTTATCACTTTCTGACAAATCTCATCTAAACCTCAAAAAAAGACCCCAACATTCCCACCTCTTGATATTAAATGCAAAATAATGTTCTGATCCATTTATAACCCATATGATTAAAATGAAAATTGAAGTTGGCAAAAAATACACAGGTAAAGGATCATTCTTTTGTTAACCTGAGGAGAACAAAAGCTACAGCAGAGCGAAGACAAGCCTTGTCTTAATTTTAAAAAAATAACTGTTACAAAAAGTTCATGTTGAAAACGGAAATGTGTTCAGTCATTCGTAGCCTGTGAGGCTTTAAGAACCATTCTTGCAGTTAAAGGAGCAGCACTGACAGTTCACACCAGACAACACGTGCTGATGCTCTGATTAGGGACTAACCTGAACCATGGATGATAAATATTCATAGAATCAGAGCTCTCTCATAGACTTTACATAAAGATGGGAATACTAAACTTCTGGTTTAATTCAGTAAGAATTCTGGAACTTGCTTCTGTGGGAGTGGCCAAATGATGATTTCAATATCAAAGGAGTTTCTCTCCTCTAAACAATTGCACCAAATTGTCCTAAAAATAGGTCCTTAACCTTCTTCAAGAACACACTAGAGAAAGGATTCAGAACAACGACTTTCTGATGTAGATTGGAAGAATTAGAAACTTGGAGAGATCAGTTCCAGTTTTCTGTGGCCTCCATAGCACAAAGCTTTACCTCACCCTTTAGCATATTATCTTCTCTAAAAACGTAGGAAGAAACATCTTCTAGCAGAGTTTCTCAGGACTGCCTTTTCAGTTTGCACTAGAAAGGAGATTAGAGGAAACTAGAACATTAAAAATTCCCAATAAATACTGTTCTTAAATGAAATATAACGACTGGGGTAGCACTATTGATGGCAAAAGGAAACACTAAATGAGCTTGGGCTTCTTAAGTTAACTGAATGACTTAGAGCTGTAGAAATTGAACTTCACTTGAAGACACAGAGCTCAGCCCATGCATCCAAAACATGACCCATCTCCTATATATTTGGTTTCCTCAGTTCAGATTCACAGCTCTGAGAGGCCCTGGCAACATGCTCTTGTTTCTGGAGTCCTTTGCTGCCCTCCCTCTTTATTGTCTGCACTGATTACTACAGGGATACATTTTGCTGGTGCACTTTATTTTCTAGTATTTTCCATATGCACTTGCAAAACATCATCTACTCATTATTACAGATATACAAATAGCAAACTAATCTAAGTTAATAGAAAGTGTCAGTATTGCACAGCTATTTGGGCAAAAGTTTACAGGAACTTTACAGGATATTTTTCATAAATTTGTGCCCTTACTGAAAGAATCCAGTCAAACATCATGTTAAGTAACACACACAGTCTGCCTGTTTCTCCAAAGGGTTTCAAAATTATGCTTCTATTCACACCTTGCACCACGCTGCTTTGCTTTAAACTTTTAAGCACTTTTCAAAGTCTAACGTGTGTCCTGCAGAAACTTTTAAACAAGAGTTTTTATCCATAGCCAGCACCAGAATTTTTAATTGCAATATAGTCACTTAAAAAGGTCAGCTTTCAGTGTCTTTCCAGAAAGCGTGTTTTTGTGTTCGCCTCATATATTTGCATTTTATTCATTTGCTAAATTCATTTTGCATGCATAATAAATATCTCCAGGAAGCAGTCTTGCTCGGCAGTTTGCACTAGAGTGGTGTCTCATGACTCTTATTTACTTCTTAATTAAAGAAGGAGTTAGGACAGTATGACTGAAAAGTGAACCTCTATCTCACATCAGTTTGCAAAAAACAAGGCAAATCCTTGCTTACGGACCAATTAAGCACATTGTTTACGATAACCTGATCTCAGGCTTACATGAAGTTAATACAAGGGAAAAAAATGTGCTTTGTTGTACTGGCAGGTTATTGAAAACAATTTTTGAAATGCACACGTTTTCATTTTCAGAAAATATCAGGGTGGTCAAGGTCTGCTTTGGCACGAACGGGCTTAATTGAAACTCATCCCCATCATCCCTGGGGCCTCATCCTGCCCAGGCTGCTGCCCCTCACAAGGATGACTTGCACTACACTTAAAATAGGCTGCCACACGGATTACTGAGGAACAAATGGGAAGAGATTGCCTCTATGTGGGAAGGGAAAGATTGTGCAGCTCAACAAAAAAAAAAAAAAAAAAAAAAAGAAGAAGAGAGAAAACCGACCATATGATACCCAGGGATAGGGTGTGATACCTGTAATCAAGTTGTACCCCAGTTTTTCTGTCAGCATTAGATTTCAGGAAGTGTGCAGCATATTCGAACAGAGCATTGACATCAATATGAAAAACAATGACTTCCCAAAGGAATTGTAACACTTGCCTCGTTGACATCCGGCACCATCAACTAATCCTTAAAATGCAAATAAGCCCCAGGTTTTACCACACCAGGTACCCATGCAATCACCAGCCAATACATAAATCCAAATGATCAAGGTGGAGACACTTGCAAAATAATATGTAACTCATAACAAACTTAGTATGGATTTCTGTTTATGCTAAAGGACTTGGAAGGAAGACAAACCAAAAGTGTAGCAACAGTAACCTCTGGAATTATATCCTGCACCAGTCAGTCCAAGTGGAACAACACTTGAAGGAAACCCAGCAGAATTACTGCTCATACTAGAACATCCCAGTCTGAATAAATAGCATATGAATTTTTATACAAGGGCACTTGAAAAGAGAAAGTAGGAATATCCATCAACCACTAGCACAAAACCTCACTTCCATTATCTTCATCTCATTAGGAAAGAATGTTAATATGTCTTCAAAACAATTAATTCAATACTAATTGGGACTGAGGAAGCTAATTCTATCTTTTATCCTAATACTGGTAGTTAAAAGGTGATTTTAATTGCCATAGTAATCAGATATAATGAAGAGCAAAACTGTTTCTGATTAAATAACATTTGCATCAGAATTGCTGTTTGACACTTTTCAGCTCCCAGAAAGCTCTCCCCAGTTCTTCTTTTCTCTTTGTGGTTTAGATATGCACAGGGAAGCAATGCTGCAAGGATTTTGCAGATGTTAAATCAGACAGAAGTCATGAAGGGCTTTTCCTCAGAATTCATCTCTCACAATGAGAAAGAATAGTTCATGATTTGAACTGCGAAACTTAAGGAGTGTGGGTAAGGCACTTAAATCTTTCCATGCCTCCAATACTTCACCAGGAAACTTGGCACACAGAAGTACTTTACTAGTCTGGGAAATATAACATATTTGTATCAACAAAAGCAGACTGAAAAGAACACCAAATATTCCCAAGCCCTCCAGCTACACCTGAGGAGGGGGAGCTGCACCCACAGCAGAACAGAGTCCAACAGGTGCTCGAATGTCTTGCTCTGGTTTTGACTGCACCACAGCTCACAGGGAGAGAGGTTCAGGCACAACATAACTGCAAATATGTATTAATAGTAAAAATTTTTAAAATGGAAGTTACAGTATTAAGCAACAGGTCTCATGAGAAAATATTTTCAGGGGCAGTTTTAAATCAAGATTTTATAAATTCACTTTTTCACTAAGAAGAGTTAAAAATTTATTCTGAAAAACATTAATTCAAGTCAGTAGAATTCCATGACAATGTAACAATTTACTTCTCTTGGCAGATCTCACCTAATGCTAACAATTTTGATAACTTTTTTGAATTATAACTTTTATAGAGTTTTTCAAGATTTTTACATTCATCTTAATGTATTTTGGAATATTTAGCAGGATTTATATCAGTTTACATGTAGTATTTATGTGGCATCTCAGTTACACAAAGCACAAAAGCACCAAACTAAGTAAAATAGTCTTCAAAATTATGGCAGCTCTGGGGTTACTTCATCACTAGGTATTATTCAGGGCAATTCTTGATTCTGGCCACAATGAAGTTTTTTGCAGTTACATCAACAAACTGCTATTAATTGTAACATTTAATTATAACTAATCTAATCTGGATTCTCCAATGGCCTCAAAAAAAGTTGTCACTGAATGGCCAGGTAACAAAAAAACCCAAAAAACTTATAGAACTACACACTAAAAGGCTGGAAAGTGTAGGAACCCTATTGCTCTGACCTCAAGGACTGTAGCAATATGTTAAAATGTTATTCTTGAAGAGACAGCTAGAGAAATAGCTGAAAGAGGGTTGGATTAAAACATCCCTTTGGGTGAAAATCACCTTGTCAAAATGACAGGCTTGAGAGGACATCTGCCTCCTTCCTCTGAGTCTTCTGTGTCACATTCACTTAGACAATATTACAAACTATTTATATAAGCAGGAATGAGCACACAGAAGTAGATGCATTGAGAAAAAAATTAGTTACTTGGTAAAACCAGTCAATTGAATATCAGTGTCATAGAACCCAGTGGGGAGGGACGTATCCCCCTCCTCCTACCACGGCACTAGAGTTGTAATATGTGAAATAGATAATTCAATATATTTAGAAATTGGGGAAAAAAAATTTAAAAGCACTAAATTAATTTACTAATTTTGTGTCACAGGTTTAGAAACATCAGGTATTTAAATGGCACTTGCAGTGCATTGGGCCTTATACAGTTATTCACATATTTGCATTTTCAGTGAAAGAAGCTATAATGCAAAATTAAACTTTGGGTTTATCTGTTGATAACAAAAGTCCTTCATGATGGAAAAATGCTGTCAGTGTACTGAGGCATCTATGCCACCGTCAGCTGTGGTCTGCTCCTCACCTGCTTAAAAAGTTAGGGGATGGAGACAGGTATGTTCTCATCTACTGAGCTGAGGCAATTTAACAAGTTGTAACTTCAAAGCGAGAGCTACAGCCCTTAAACACAGACCAGCTCACCGACAACAGAATCCAAGTGAGCTTTTCACGCTTTGTAACAGCTAATAAAACATTTTGGCTTACATTGTCTTAAGTGGTAGTTAAATAGCCTCTCTCAGTGTGTCTTCAAGCACACTGGCAGAGGGAAGGGTGATGAGGCAATATTTAGGTGGTTCTTACCCCACTCACAGAAAAGGGCCTGCCCATATTACTAAGGACTTTTTTTTCTTTGGCACATAGGTGACAGATATTAAAGATTAGTCAAATGCCCATAGAATGAATTAGAAAAGTCTCATTAGAAATCTCCACAAGCTTGACTTCACAAGATAAAGACAATGTATTTATGCCTGCATTCAAATTTTATATTTTGTTTATAGCTAAACTGAAATTAGACTAATCTTTATATACTCTGATATTAAAGTTTGTAATCTATACAAAGCAACAGAGTAATTCACTAAAACTTATCCCAAAGTATATTCCATGCAGTGTCACTGTCAGTTCAAGCAAGGCCACAAATAATAGGATTTGCGGTGCCATTGCAGAAACCCTCCAAAAACCAACGAGCATTTTCCCATGAGCATGGAGCCTGTTATGCGGATAACAAAGACAAGTGTTTTATAGCTGGGTCAGATTAGCAAACTCACAGAAACTGAACAAAAAACTGCAAGTAATCTCTTGCACAAATGCGAGTTTTACCACCTCTACTTGCCTTCTGGAGTCAGACAGGTAAAGAACGAAGCCTGTGTTTTACAACCTTCTGGAAACATGCACAACATCAATATCAAGCCCATTCCATTCCTTCTTTTTTCACTTTCTCCTCTCTTAGGGTGGCCCCATGTGAAATACAATATTCTCACAGCTGACAAGTTTAAACACATTGCTTTTCATCATGCTGAAATGTCACTCTGTACTTAGACTCCAAGCTCAACCAGATTTTCCAGCTCCTAATAGGACTATTGGGAGAACATCCATTATAACACAGAGCCCCCAAGCCCAAAAAGAAAGACATCAGTTGCCACAATACCTTGATTATAGAGCTGTTTACAGAATGAAATGAACAACAAAGCAGTAAGATTCTCCTTCTTGGAAGTAAACCCATACGAAAAAAAAAAATCAATTAACTGCTACAAATGAAAAAAACCCCATAGCTCACAACAAAACACTTTGAAAGGAACATGACACATATTAAGTGACAGATATGGAATTACAGGATCAGGTAGGCTGAAATAAAATGGAATTTTTAATTTTGAAAAAGTCAACTTTTTTTTCAGCTTTCCAAACTTCCAGCAAGTATTTCGCACATGGATCAAAAATAGCCTTCGGTTTGTTACAGCTGACTTTGTTTTTCTTTTAACAACCCTCTCTGTTAAAAAGGATGCCTTACCTTTGTTCATATCAATCAACTGCTGCTTCTTCTTCTGTCGCTCCAGCCTCTCTCGCTCAGCCTTCTCCTTCGCCAGTTTGGCTCTCTTTGTTTTCTCCTCCATTTCTCTTCTTTTGTTGTTTTCTTTTAATGCCTCCTGCATTAGGATAAAACAAACATGAGTGTATATATACTGAGGAAAAAAAAAAATAACCTTGTTTTCACAGATACTGCATTTACATCCAATGAGGGGGAAATAAAACAGGGACTGGAAATCCCATACATCAAGCATCTTCAGAAATCTTTGAGGTACCATATTATCTGTACACTTTAGCATTATTAATCAGAAAAATGAAAATTGAAATAGCTTTGCATTTATGGTGAATTAAAAAAAAATCAAGGTTTTCAGCACCAGCATATCAGTACTTTTTTCCTATGAAGGCTGGAACCTTTACACCTATATCCTGATGCTACGAGGGATGAGTAGGGATTAAGCCAAGTTTCCACTATAATGTACTTCAATTACAAGTAACTGAAGCTCAGTTGCTAGAATTTAAGTTGCAATTCATCAAAAATTTTTGTTTAAATAGCCAGTCTGGATCACTCAAATACATAAAAAACACCCAAAGAAATGGAAAACAGTTGAATTTATAGATTACAACTCTAAAGTCTCTGAGTCAAGAGGTTATAAGAACTAGAAAATTAGAAACTACAAATGTATAATGTTGCTAGAGTTAAAAAAACCAAAAACAACAAAACAAAAAACCCAAAAACAAACAAACAAACAAAACCCCAACAAACCAAACCAAAACAGAAAGCAACCAACTACTTCCCATGATCTTGCCTGCATCTGGTCTGGAAAACATCCTCCTTTTCCAAAGGAGGTCAATGTTTGCTTTGTTTCCTACACAATGTGATCATGTTCTAAAAACCAGAAAAAACATATATGATACCAAACACAAACAATGAAGATGATTTCCCTGTGGATTTTTTTGTAAATATCCAAGACAATATATAATTTAATAATCCAGAAATAAAGTTTCCTTAAATTTGGGGCAGACAAGAATTACACAGTTCTACTTAATCCCAAGAAATGAGATTTCAAGTGTTTACAAATGAAACAGAACCATTTAGGTTTGAAAAGACCTCTAAGATCATTAGTCCAACTGTTAATCCAGCACTGTCACATTCACCACTAAAACCATGTCCTCAAGTGCCACATCTACATCTTTTCTGAACACTTCCAGGGGCGGTGACTCCATCACTTCCCTGGACAACCTGTTCCAATGCCTGACCACCCTTTCAGTGAAGAAATTTTTCCTAATATCTAAACTTTCACCTTACTGTGTACGTGCCAGGAAGAAATGATGGACAGCGACCGTCATCAATCCTTTCTGAAGCGCCTTTAAATGTTCTGACATACAAATTACATCAGCGTTTGGTAATCCAAAACTCCCCAAAGCTTCCAAATAAAGAATATTCATTCAAGCAAGGGACACTAATATGCCATTTCAGGAGTTTACTGAGGTAAAATCCTACATTTCACCCCTTCTTTCACAGCTGACACCGTTTTAAAGACACTGATACCACAGTGATGGTACTCGTGGCCCAACTTGAAAATTGGACCAAGAACTGCATTCACTGTATCATCAGAGAACCAACTGCACTGAGAAACACCTTTTCTTTCAGAAAAGAGAATTAAAGGGCAAAATCAATGTTTTATCCCTTTTGATTTTGGACATTCTGTCTCTGCAATTCAATCACACTTGACAGAGATTTCATTTTACTGCAACTTCACAGGCTGTAATGGAAGTAAATGCCCACAATCTTATGAGAGAAAGCAAATATGAAATGTCATGGCTGCACTAGTAGCCCACTAGCCACTGACATACTATGATTAGATCATAGATTCTGTCACATTTTTTAGCAGAAAGACTACAGCAGGCTGAACTTAACAAGCTCTAAAGTCATTGTATCTGGAAATTCATTCTGAGTCAGGCTATACAAGTTCTAGCTGAAGGGAGATTCTGTGAAAATTCAGACTGCAGCTCACAAAATACAGTGGATATCAAGGACAATAATAAAAAAAAGGTCATTCAAAATAAAGGTCCAGTCTTCTTAAAGAATATTAAGATAACAACATCCTGATAACTCTGTGTGAGAGTGCTTATCTTTATCTACCTACACCCATCTGCCACCTGGAATGTACTTGTTTGTTATGGCTCTCCACAGGCAGTTAGACTCTTGACCATTTATTATTTCTTGTATCATTTGCTCCTGTACTGAAAGCTGGAAAAAAATAATTGGCAAAAACATACTCCCACTGGTTTTCAAGTTATGTGCGGAAAGCAAAATAAAATCTATATTCATCTATATTTATAAACATACTTTATATCTGAATTAATATTGCTAACAGATTTGATCATAGCTTCTCAAAGCTGATTGAAGATGACTGTAAATAAATGCTGAGAGAAATCTGACTCAGATGTACAGTGGTTTCTACAGCATTTGCTCTGCCTGGATTATACCACCAATCCTTTACGTTTCATTTTCTACAGTTTAACGGCAAAGGGTTATTTTTCTTTCTCATGTGGCTTTGAATACTTTATTATTAAGTGTTTCCTCTTTTCTTAGACCCCCAGACTATGGATAAGTCAAACAGTATTTAATACAAATGGGACAGGATTCTGCACCTGCCTGACAGTTGTGTTATTTGGGCCCCACCAATCTGAAGCTAAGCATTAAAAAAAGTGAAAAGAGATCTGGACATCCTCTATTGCTTTCACCTGTTTTTCTTTTGGCATGGTTTTTTACTCCTCTCTACCTTTCCTCTTCGAAACTCATGAGTTTCAGTGGATTTCTTTTAATACAGAACAGTGCTATTTCAGATTATCAGATTATTTTTTCAGTATCAAATGCCAGTGATATCCTTTTTGTGTAGGTTTGTAGGCTAAGTTACCTCAAAAGATAGAGATCACTTTGAATACTGAAAAAAATAGCTCTATAACTCGCATTGTTTTTAAAAGAGGGGAAAAAGAATCAGCAGTTTTTTACTACAGTATAGCTCAACAGTGACAAAGTACTTACTAATGTTCATAGGTATTTACTACACAACTAGATTTATTCCCTAATTAAAGGATAAAACTAAACCAATCCAACAGTTACAAATCAGACAAATGTTACAGAGCAAGAAGCAATCCATGGGTAAGAATAAAAGCCTTTCCAGCAGCTTTGGAAAACATTTGAAAAGCATTCATCCAGATACTGCCTTTTCAAAACATGTAAGTGTATGCAAAAAGTAATTTTCAAGTGAATCTTAACAGATAGAAATATTTAAATGTATACAACCCCTTTTTTGATGTGCTGTTCACAACCCTCTGTTTTTTTGGTTGGTGCAGAAGGCCATGCAGTTTTGCTAATTCAACAGCAAATTAAAAGTTAGAGAAAGTTTGATTGTGGGTTTGTTTTGTTATAATAAAAACAAAACCAAATTATTGTCTCTCCTAGCAGAGAAATAGATTCAGCAAGGAATATTATCTCTTTCTAAATGAGTTAGTTGAAGAGGCACATAGTTTGATGTTCCCCCTTGTGTTTATTAGGATTCACTGAAGTACAGCTCTTGCACTCACGACTGCCAGTTTACAGCTTGGCTTCCTTAAGAAGCAAATAAAAAATTAATGCATCTCTTGCATTCTGTACATATCTTAAGTTTTGACAGACAAACATATTCACACATCGACATGGTTGTAAATAGACTCTCAAAGGTAAATTATTAAAAACAAGAAGAAAGAAAACAAACTGTAGTGCACAAATCTCCCCGGATATTAAAGATGCAGTTGGCTACAAAGCGGTCATGCACCAATAATGAAGGCTGCCTGTGATCCCTCAGGCCTTCCCTAAATTTGCCTTGCAACTGCAAAATATGTCAACTGAAGTTCCAGGAAAATAATCTTTTTCAGTCCTAAGTCGTTAGAAACAACAAACTCAGATTAACTGGAAGTTAATCTACAGAAATAAAGAGAGTTAAAATACAGCAGATTGTGCAATCAGTTTACATGTAAAAGAAAGATCTTTTGGTATTCCTTGGAGGATAACACATTTAAATACGTTGCTATCCTTATGAAAATAATGGAAAAGAGATGTAATGAGCTGGTATTAAACAAGAGCAGACAAATTGAATTTCCTGATGGGTGGCCATGAAACGGTAAGTAGAAAAGATTACGTTTGGGACACTGCCCTGTGTTTCGTGCATCAGGGCCATCACATGTGACAGGGAATGTCTTTGGCATGCCAGCACAGATTAAGGGCTTGGCAAGTGTAGCTCTGCTGTCTGCTCAGGTGGGGAGAAGGGGGTTGCTGCTGGTTCATCAGCTGGGTTGCAAAAACACTTCAAACTGTCTAGTGATGTAAGGTAGAAGAGGTTTGCAGTGTTTACTGATCCAAGTTTAAGACTACCAAGGAAAAGCTGTATTGTATGACTTAATTACTCAACTGTATGTGTTTGAGTGATTACTAAATAGCCCTCAAGTGGACAGATTTGGGACTGTTTTACCAGCTCCTTTCAATAAATATTTGGAAAGCAGAATAAACATCAATGCCTAATTCAGGGTATTCCTGAAAGAGACACAGAGCTGAAAAACACACACTAACAAAACTGTATCATTGTCTTTATTAAAAAAACAAACAAACAACTTAAAAACCCCAGCAAAACAAATATTGGCTGTTTGGATACAATCTGAAAAGAGAAACCAAGGCCCAGAGTAGATGAATTATCATTATGTTCCAAAACAATCTTTCTGGATCAAGGAGGAGGCAAATCAATATTTTGGCATGTGAAGCCTTGCACCATCATGTTGGCCCAGTCCTTTAGACTGTTTAAGGTAAATCTGTAAGAACTGTTCATACAAAAGCCTAAATCCACCAGAAAAAGTAAATTATTCTTTTAAATAGCAGGACCTTGAATATGATGTGTTGTAAGGTTTCAAAGTTTCCGGCCAGAAATTCTCAACAGATTTTAATAGAGGCTGTGAGAATTACTCACAATGTAGCGTATAAAGACAAAGGATTTAAATAACAAAATAAAACTGCCTGTCTTAGAAAGATATTGCAAGCTTCCTTAAAGTCATGGCTGGTGGACTATTGGAAGGAAGCATGGTAGAGGTTGTGTGGCATTACACTCCAAAGAAATAACAAATGTGAGAAAACCCAGCACTGAAGGGATACACTTATGCAGCTGCAATTTTTTTCTTGAGGTTTCTTACACCTTCCACTTTGTGCTTCACATTGTGCTTTGACAGGATTATCCAATTCTCTTAACTTGCTTTGGATTTCCCTGAACGTGATAAGCAAGCAAATATGAACTTAAGGAAGTGAATGAGCTATAATTTACTACAACATCAGCAGGCTAATTGAAGCTGCAATAATGCAGTGATCAATCTGAAATCACATTAAGACAAACATGGATTCCAATTATCAAATTATCTTAATAAGATACATGAACAAACAGAATGATGAGGCTAAGACTATACACGTGAAATGAAACTGTGGAGATTTTAGAGAGAAGTCAGATTCCTTCTAACACATGACAGCTTTTCAGAAATATGTGAGGTGCCAATGTTGGCATCTGTAGCCTGTAAACGTCTTCTATGGAAGGGTCTCTTCTAGACTTAGAGTCATGCCAAAGGGAGTCAGAGCAAATAAAAAAGTCACTGGTTTACAAGAGCTTTTCAACAGCTTAAGTATTACAACAGTCAAAATCCCAAACTACGCCTTGTTTTCAGAGTGAAATGAAGATGCAAAATCCTCATTTAAATATTATAAACTTCTAAGATAACACCTGGAAACCATGACATTATTCAGTTGAACTCACTGCTATCAGCATTGAATATCACACAAAAAATTCTGAAGAAAGGCTTTTAATCCTGTTCCTTTTCAAGATTCAGAAATTTAACTTCATGATATTCTCTAGGCTATATTTTCCCATATTACTTTTGAAAATATTACTTAATCAATGACATCACTATCATGAAATATGACATCTAGTGGTTTTACCCGATCCCCAAAGGCACCCACATCACCAAAGAAACAAATTAGACAGGTCAGAACAAAATCCCAAGCCCATCTATGCTGTTATTTCTACACTTGCCAATCTTCAAGTGCTTGCCAACGTGGTGTACTTTGATTCAGTTTAATTTCTTTCATTATTATTTATTTTTACATCTTTTAGAAACCTTACAAGAGAAATGTCATCCTTGTGTTTTATATCAGGAACAGACTAAGTGCTTATGTAGCAGCACTAACCTTTTGTAAATAAAGTTGAGATACCACTCCTATGTGAATTCTTTTGCTTCTGATTCCACTCTTTGTAAACTTTCATAGCCTACACCTAATTCCTGGTTTTTTTCAGTATAATGATTAAAAATAATTCTTCTCAGCACTAGCTGGATGCATACACTGAGATGAGAATTTAGAGAACTTACAAAAAGGTTTGTGTTTCATTTTTTGGGACAGATGGGAGGAAGGGCTTGCTATATACTGCCTGTTAATAAGGACAATGTTTCACTTCTGATACTACCTCTTGGGAAATTTCGCTGAAGAAAATACTTCTTGCTCATTATTCTTTATTTTTTCATAGCTTCCTGCTAGCTGGAAACTGTTATCTTTCAGACTGCATTAAAGAACTGTTACTTTTTAGGCAGAAGGGACAAACTATATTCCCAGACAAATAACCAAGGAGAACAACGAATAAATAGAGCCTTTCTTTTAAACCACTCTTGAATTACAAACTCAATTTACGAGTTTGAAAGCTGGGAATATAGCCTGACTATGCATCGTATTTCACAGTAAATCAGATGTTTATTATGCATTTATTTATGTGTTGTATAGTCATTGATTTATATTACTGTAGCCAATGACCTTCTGTTTTCAAGGGACATTTCAAAAAAGTCACAAGAAAAAAAACAAAAAACATTCCTGAATCATGCAGCTTGAAACTTACTTTGAAGTAAGTTACAAGCAAACAAATATTAGAAAGAAGAAAAGGTCTTACAGGTACATTTATACTCAAGACGCTGAATCCACTGTGATGAAAGTTGTTTCTCGTAAAGGCAACATAACAGATGTTTTGTTTCCTGGCTCATACAGAGCATCAATCTTATAAAATCTTGAAAGACCAGAGTAGTGGTTACCAATAAAAATTGTTCAGTTTACTGATCATTTAATATATCTTATCATTTTGGAGAGGTTTCCACTTTCTGGCTCTTGTATTGCAGGGTTACTGTAAAAGATCCCGGCCACACAGTGCCCATCAATCACCAGTCAGTGCTGATACAAAAGGGCAGTTTATTTCACTGGTCTTTTACCAAAAACCCATCTTCTCATACTGCCACCTGAGGAGTTACACCTGCTTAAATATTTACTTAGACTAGAACACAACCCTTTTGCTCCTAGTACATTTATAATGTAATTTAAAGATTTATTCCTTATTCAAAGAGCTGCATTTACACAAATGTGAGGGAAGCAGCCACCACTGATAAAACTGTCTACCAGATATAAAAAAAATATACTGAACAAAATCACTGAACAAAAATGTCTCCTACTGCTTCAGAAACAACTTGAATTTTTAGACTCAAAATTCACCTCTAGGACTATCTGCAATAAAGGGAAGTCCATAGAGCAAACAAAATTTGAAATATTTAAAATGTATAACAAAAAACAACTTCTTTCATCTAATGCTAAAGTACATATTTCATACAACCTTCACGAAGCACACAATCTGATTAAAATGATATTTATGTCCATTTGCAAATGTAGGCATGACAGATTTGGTGGATGTTTTTCAATACTCTACCACCAACAGAAGCAAACATTCAGAAAGTGACAGCTTAAAAATATTACAGGTCATTTGATATAAACTGTGAGACAGCAAGTTAAAGTAAAGAACCGGAACAGAAAAGAACAAACTGGCATCTTGCTTCAGGCAACTGATTAATCATTATTTGATAAGAGTCTGAAACGATATCAAGCCAAAATGTATCAGGTTGCAATTGTCCTCAAGGACAATCGAAATTTGTATTTACTATCAATGGAATAAAGGACTAAATCAACAAAATCTAAAAAATATTTCTTCTTCAGAATACTCCTAAATATAAAAGAGATGAGATTATGCAGTGGATTTACTATTTTAACTGCAAAGAGTACAAAAACCAAACCAAAACAAACCGACAACAAATCCCACAGTTTTTGGTATTATGATTGAATTTCTCTACAATTGTCAGCTCCATGAGGATACACCTTTTTTCTTCTCCTCCTTCAGGCTTGAATCTGACTCAGATTCCATCGGCAAAAGAAAGTCCTGCTGAAGTGCTTTACTTACTACCTGTAATATGGTGAGGTTATCAAGACATAGTTCAGCACAAAATCAGAGAAGCAAATGAAAAGAGAGGTGGCACAAGTACTAGGAAAAATCTGTTTAAAAGCTCACTTCAAGGTTTTAAACATTTTACCTAATCCTAAGTCTAATTAAAAAAAAAGGGATTGAGCAAGGATCAGCACAGCCGCGAGGGGCCCATGAGGGACACGATGTCTGACTGCAAGAGGGGCAACGTGATGCACACTTTATTTCCTTGTCTCACTGCACCCCTAGCTCTACTCACCTTCCTGCAAAAAATGGGTAGAGAAGCCTGGGGATAAAATGGGAGCAGATATAGAATAATAAATAAATTCTGTTTCTTTCTGCATCTCTCAGCCAGTTCCCTGTATTGCAGCTCAGTGAACTGCAAGGGCTCACAAGGAGTGTTTGGTCAGAGGATCAGTCAGGGGGGCTCTAAGTTTATTTGGCAAGTTGCAATTGTACAAAGGGCAGTTTCCATGGCGGCCCTTAGACTATCAACTCCCTACACAACACCTTCTTCCTGCTCCTGACATATCAGAACAGCCCAAAAGACTTATTCTCTCTCACACAAAGGTAGATGGTAGATTTATCAACAGATGTTGATAAAAACTAAGTACAAAAGACTGCACTTAATTTTGGCACTTGTTTTGAGACTTTGTACAGTTTTTAGAACAAAAAAAAGAACAACAAAATGCCCACAAAAGAATCAATGTTTTGGGGTTATTGTCTATTGCTGGGAAAGTACAGAAAGTGTTCCAACCCTAATCAATATGTCTCATGAAGAAACCGAGAAAGGTCAGTTACTGTAACAGCCTACACTGCCTACTTACAATTGCTTTTCCT
This sequence comes from Cephalopterus ornatus, assembly GCA_013396775.1. Taxonomy (NCBI): domain Eukaryota; kingdom Metazoa; phylum Chordata; class Aves; order Passeriformes; family Cotingidae; genus Cephalopterus; species Cephalopterus ornatus. Next base: position 119,788 of record VZRE01008318.1, on the reverse strand, counting down.
CATGTTGTTTAGGGATAACAGAATAACAAATTATTTGTGTGAAAAATTTTGTTGGAAAATAAATTGAAGAGAAACTACTGGACCCAAAAGAATATCACTGTATTGCTGTTACATTTTGATCAGAAGAATGAAAGATGAAAAACAACACTGACTTCCACAAAATATTTTTCTCATAAACTCTACGTCTTTTCATTCAGCCCAACAACTGCTGAATGCTTAGACCATGTGGAGGTGCATTTGCTAAATACTAGTTTTGTCCAACTTGCAAAAGGCAAGCAATTAGAAAAGATGATGCATGCATCTACTTTTTCATTTCAAGTAATAAAATCAGCACTATTTTCCATTAAATATGGCACTTCCTTCAACAATTGTCAGAAGTCTTTAAGATGAATTTTCAAAAGAGCAACTGTTACCATTAAAATAGCTTGATGTGAGTTTTATAGGACAAACATATATATATACTTTTCTATGTATCTGTACATACAAAAACACACAGAATTTTCTCTGTGATCTGGGAATGTACCATTCAGAATATTTCTAATATAATTCTTTTAGATTCATCTTTAGAAACATTCTTATATATATTCTGACCTTCATTAAATACACTAGCTAAGTTGCATGATGCTATAACATATTTTTTAGTTGTAAATGAAACAAAGAAAAATTGACATTCCAATCAACCTATTTAGTCAGTATTCTTGGTTTTCCATAGCAGAATCATAGGTTAAGCAAAGGGAAACAGCTGTTGTAGAAACGTAACAGAAGCCAAGTGAAGCTTTCCTGAAGGGCTCTGTTGAATTTAAGTGCTCACAAAGGCCAATTATCTCCAACTATATACACTGTGGTTTCAATTAAAATGCAATGTATACGTAAAGTGTTCATTATTCCCAACTAACCTTCAAGGAAAACATTCTTAAAGCACAAGCAACACCTGTCCTGCCATGTGGGAAGCTGAGCAGGTGGGACAGGGGCCATCTTGGCTGAACAAGGCATTCCTGACGGAGCCCTGACACAAGTCAGGAACATGGAGAAGTGGAGAGCCAGCTACACTATCCGAGAGGAATACTGCCCAGGGAGGGAAGCGATTAAGCCAAAGCTCAGATGGAGATAAACTGTCAATGAGAAAAGCAACAAGAAAGGCTTTTATAGCTACGAGGACAGACAAAGGAAGATGAAGAAAAACACAGGCCTGCAGCTGAACGGAGGATGGAAGCCCACATCAAAGAGGGGGCCGAAACACTTGTGCCACCTCCATCTCAACCTTTGCCATCACCGTCTCATAGGCAGGTCAGGCAGCTGCCTGATGTCACTGCAAGGCCTCTATTTCATCAAAGTTGTGGGACTCAAGGAACATATCCAATGCCTGGAGAAGGCTAATAAGCTCATCTTCAAAAAAAGTGAGAGAACCTTGTTGCACTACGCACTGGTCAGCCATCAATTCTGTGCTCAGGAAGATCACAGAGCGATTCCTTCTGGAAGCCATTTCCAGGTACATAAAGTACAAGAAGGTGGCTCAAGACAGCAACATTGGACATATAAATGGTAAATTGTGCCTGACCAACATGATGGGCTTCTCTAACGAGACGCCTGGCTATACAGATGAGGGAAAAGCAATGGATATCGCTTCCTTTGGCTTTAGCAAAGCTTGCAGTGCAGTCTCCCAGTCATAGAATCTGCATCCACGGAGATATTCACATCTCCCTTAGACAAGGTTCCATGCAGCTTGGACTAACTCCTACACTAGCCCTATTCTGAGCAGGAGGGGAACTCAAAGAGCCCCATAGCATCTCACTACAACCTAAATTACCTTATGTTTCTATGATTTCTCTTGCTGTCATAAAGGTCCACAACAGAAATGTGAGCAACAAAACCAGAAGCAGTAATCTGAAGAACTTCTGAACTTCTAAATTAAAATGGCTAGTGGCAGAAGAAACAAGCTTTTATCAATAGTCAGGCACTAGCAAGAATAGAGGAGAACGATAAACAGGAAGAAACCAGTCATCAATATTTGAAAAATATTTGAAATTATACTTAATTCATTTACCAAAATACTAAAAGAAGTAAATGGGACCACTTAGAGAAAGAATGCAGGCATTACATCAGTCTGAACTGGACAAATTTAATAAATATGCATGCTCTAGGGAACATTTGGACATGCTGTATATCCTCAGTCTTATCTATCTGAATGCTTCTGAATTTTTATCAGGTTTTTTTTTATTTTCTTACAGTAGATCCTACAGATTAAAGCAGTTTCAGTATCTTTTTCCTTTCTTTCAGGGAAACTTCTTGCAAACATCAAAATATTGCAGAAAATCTTAATTATTTTTAGTAATTTTTTTCCTTATAGAAAAAAAAAAAAAATTGCTGTACTATGAACTTCTAATGTTTGCCCTAGGCCTTGCTCAAGCGTCTGGAAAAAATGAAATCCCTAAACAACAATCTTTATGCCACTAAAGTCTACAAAGTTCTGCTCTAGTGGATAAAATAAGTCAAGAAATTCTCAAAAGACCTAATTACAATTACTACTACTACTGTATGTATCTGAGCAAGTGAATTGACTGAAGCAGAAGTGATGCTGTGGAAGAGAAAGTGTCTCCTCAAGCTACATAGGCCTCGGATTTCACTATTTTATATTGGAGCATTCCCATTTAAATTAGTATGCATCACAGATATGGTTCAAGTCCACTTCATTAGTGAATAACTTTGTTAAAAATAGGCTTAGAAGATAAAAGGACAGATAAAATGTTGAAGACCATAGCATTAGATGGATACGATTAACTATTTAGACCAACATGTAGCATTAGAATAATATCTTAGGAAATGATTTTGTCCACTTTCTAAAATTATAAAGCAATGCAAGAAATCAGCCCTACTTTTCAGGAAACTCAAAAATACCATTTCGAGTATGTCTCTTCGATCTAGAAAAACATTTGCCTACCAGAAGGAGATCTTACACTTCATTTTTTCACTGCTAGTACATGTATCCAAATTTTAAAAAGCAAGAAAGACCATTAAAATTGATTCAGTATGTAACTGAAATACAAGAGTTGGATTACTTTTGAAAAAAAAGCTGAAACTATATGAAAGGTACTTTGTTCAAATCAAAGCCAGCAGAAGAAAAGGATTCAACAATAGACGGTGGTTTAACTGCACCAAGCCTTTCCCAATAGCCTCTTCTGCTAATAATGTTTAAAAGCACTTATTTCTCCATCACATTGAAACTCTTATGATTGCATGATAAATTCAGGCAGCTCCTGGCAACAGGCAGAGCAGTGAGCCCCAGCTGTATGGCAAACAGTGGTATTTCCAAGTGATGTTTGTATTCTCCAGAGACACAATGTGACATTCCAGGCATCTGTTCTCCCTGTACACTTCCTATGGTGCAGCTAATTATGGCTTCCAGAAGGCCACTAAGAAAACATTAAACCCATTACAAACTTAACTGTTTAAAATGAAATTCTTGAATTTCTTCATAAAAAGGACATACCCTGACCACTCTGTATGACTGGTGGTACAAGCACCTAAGTGAACTTGTGTCAGCAACACAGAGCTCATCTGCAAGGTTTCAGTATCATCAAGGCATCAGCCAGATTCTAACACCATATCAACGTAGGCACTTCCATTCAGGTCTGGATTTTAACATGCTTTTCAGAGCATGTCTGTTTGTTGTGTGTCAGCCAACAGGCAATTTTAGTTAAAAGAGGAAAAATATTTTCTAACTATCCGTATGTCTCAACCTTATTCACAGTTGAGTTGTCAAGTTACAAACTGGAAGACAAGAGCTGTGATCAAAATCCAAAATATTCTGGAAACATTCACCCAGTTTCCTGCCATGGGACAAAACCTAAAGTTAACTACGGTAGAAAAATTAGAGAAACGAGGAAAGAATTAAAATTGGGAAAAAAAGATATCAGAAAATATATAACATTTTGAAGACAATACTCACCAAAAATAGAGTTCTGAAGTTGCTCAGATCGCCAAAGAATTCTTCTATGCTTATTGCTTTGGGATCAAAGGTAAAGTACTCTCCCAAATTTTCATACAATTTAGTCATGTTGTTGTGCATGTTGGACAATTTTTCATATTGCTCTCGGGCACTCTCGGCAAAGCTGTAAGGTTTTGTTAAGGAAAAGGATTCAAATGCAGTGCAATCTAACAGTAAATAAAGTAAACAAAGTAGCAAAGTAAAGAAATATCAGTACAAAGGTTAAAACTGGAAAATGTGCAAGTGCTGTTCTGCTTTCAAATATGACACTTTTATGTATTAACATGCCTGCAAGTTCATAATAACACTTCCATTAGATGACCTCTTTCCAGTGGTGAAGATTTGACACTAACAGAAAACACAACTTTATAAAATGTATAAATACCTTGGACATTTCTCTTTGAAGTAATGATTAATTTTATAAAATACATTCTATGAAATGACATAGTAAAAATTAGTTGGCTGTGAGACTCTATGATCTTTCACTGTGTTCAAGTGATGTCATGTTCCCCACATTATGGACATACATTTTATATGCTGAACATGCATAACTATAAATGACAAAATAATACAGTATGACATCTAATTTTCTTTGCCATTTATTGCAAAAGTCTTCTCTGTGGATTCTTTCCTGCCCAGCCACACAGCTCATGCCTCAGGCTTCCTGTCCTAGGTACACTTTTTTGAGGTGCTCTCAACTATGTAATTTCACAGAAGTCACAAAAATGAAATATCCACCCACCCGCCCCAGTAAACTGACAAACAGCTTTGAAAAATTATTAGTGGGAAAAACACCATGGAACAACACAAGTCTTTTTTCTTTTCCTTAGGAAGTATGGAAGTCTAGAAATGAGACTGAGATTGACTTTTGTCTCTGCAGTCATCATTAATAGTTTTAATAATAATGCTTTTAAATGGAAAAATGTGGCTTTTTTTCCCCCTATATTAAGAAAAATATTTTTGAACAATTATTTTGCAAATACAAGAAGCATGCAAAGCAAGTTATTAAGGGAAATATTAGCTGGCCTCAAAGCAAGTACTTTTCACTCTGCTGTTTTCTTCTGTGTGGTTGTTTATATCCACAAACTCACAAATCACAGGGAAAAACCACAGCTGGTGCAGGATTAAACTAGTTCTGCTGATACCCAATTGTAGCTGATGAAAGCGTTGTGCTGTACATATCAAACCCCAAGAACAAAAGACAAGTTAGTCCCTGAACTACAAAAATCATGCAGCCTGGCTCCCTGTGGCTTTTCCTTCTAACGACTCTCTTCCATGCGGATTCTGATTGTTAATAGAGCAGAGCTCACGCTTCAGCCTTTCCCCAGACTTGAGACTCTAATTTGAGAGGCTGCCTAGTATCACATTTCTAATTACACAACATTTTTGTGATCCCAGTCTGAAAAACAACAAACAACCTGGAAACTAAGTAGGGGACAGAGATATACAGAGAAATCATTAAAAAAAATTTCTTTTTGAGATTAGACTAAACCCAAAAGTGATCCTTCAGAAAATAGTCAACAAATTGTATAATAAAGAGTGGAAATTCAGGTGGATATCCTATTAATAACATTTCCGTAGCATTTGGATACTGCTGAGTACCTAAAAGGCTTTTATTGCACAAGCATGAGAGAAAGCTGAAAATACCTTCCATTGGAAAGAGGCCTAATATTCCATTGGGATTTTCCTGCTCTAACAAATGGGAGAGTATGTAAACAGTAATTTAAAAATTGATTCTTAAAAGTATGATTGAAAACTTTATCTCATATAAATTTCTCTCTTCTCAATTAAAACCTCAGTAGCACAAGAGAAAAGCTGTTTGCTCATAATGTACATTTAGAAAGAGAAACCAACAATGTGATGGATATTAATTATCAAGATGGATTAAATATCAAGATTTTGAAACTAATATCTGCCTATAAAATGCCACACCAGTGCAAGCACAGTAGCAATACCTGTATTTTCAGTGTATTGAAAAGAAGTTTAACCTCCTTGGTTAGAATTTCAAGCTTGGACTGTTAAATTGCTCATCTTAACACAAGACAAACCTGGTACAGTTCAGTCTTCAATGACATTTAACTGTACAAAAGCAAATGAAAGTTTAATGGTAAGAATACATTAAATAGGTAATAATGGCACACTACTGAATTATTGAGCACTGTCTAAAAATTTTAGAAAAACATGTATTGCCTTAGAGTCAGCAGACTGCTGCCATGAACAACTCATCAAAAATACTAGGAAAAGAAATACAAAGGTATATAAATGTACAAATTGTATCTGTGGATCCTTTAAATGCAATCATACATAATATAATAAAAAAACAAATTAGAAAAATACTTTGACTATTTCAGATTTGCAATCAGTTCTTGAAGACAAAGCTACCAGAGTCAAATTCTCCATTCAAGTTGCACATTCACATGAGAAATAACACAATAAGCACTAAAAAACCCCAATACTTTTACTGAAATTATGAGATATTTTAAAGTAACACTATAGAAACATACACTGTAATCTCCATATTATCAGTTAATCTATGAAGTACCAAACTGCAAATAAGAAATATCATTAACAGAGGGCTTGCCAGACAAAAAAACGTTAGTAAGAAAGATGAATATGATGAGCAAAGGGAGAATAGTGTTTTAACTATGCTGCTTAATTTTGAAGAAGACAAGTCAGAGCTGTGGTGACAATAGTTTCCAGTCACATACCATGTAATATTAACAGTTACTGTCACACTCTATATGTTTCATATAATCTTCCTACTTATAAAATATTAGTAACTTAAAACATCACCTTGAAATGTAGTGACCTATCCAACGCAGTAATTCCAGGGAAGCAGAGCCATATGTGCCTACAGTATTCCATGAAAAAACATTAGACAGGAATCTAAACTATCTCAAATCTGTATAATAGCAATATTTAATTCCAACAGTTTTCCTTCATACAGATTGAAGCTTGAACAAGTGATTACTTAAAAACCATAAAATAGGTTTCATTCTCACTATTCTGAACCCAAACAAAAATCATGGATTTTTTCACTATTAAGTCTAAAGGTGCTTGTTCCACTAAGAGAAACTACTTTATTCACAAGCTTGGTTTTTCCACCTAACCATACTTTTAGCTCTGAGGACCACTATCTTTAGCTTTCCATGATTTCTACTGGTTTCTTCCATGCAAACAGATATAAAATATGATTAGAGAAATCAAGGTTGAAGATCTCAAATCAGCTGGAGGACAAGTCATTACTCTACCATAACATTTGCTATGGATTTCAGATCAATATATCAATAACTTGCATAAAAGCTAACAAAGTACCAGAACACACCAAACGCTCTCTTGCCCCAAGGCAACACCTATTACTGTCAGCACGTACAAAGCAAATAAAGGTAGCACTTGTCAGTGCTTGGCATCAACAATAAATGTGCCACAGCAGAAAGAACATGAGTCATTTAACTAGGATTATAAAGAACACACTGGTGTTCCAGCAGTTAAGGAGGCACCTTTCCAGGGCCACAGTCACTATAAAAAAGGAGTTTCAGGGATGTTCACCACAGAATCTGCAACAGCAGACAAAAAACCAGGCCACTCAGTTGATGCCTTTGATACTTCCAGAAGATGAAATATTGCAAAGCAAACACAAAGGAGAAACCTGCCAGAAACTTCCTAACACTTTCCACAAGCCCTTCAGAGACTGACTACAAGTTCTTTTTGACATGTCCTTCCAGCTACTAGTTACAGGAAGCTGAAAACAGGAGAGAGCTGCGTTCCACTGGGAGAGTTTTTCACGTAATGCTTGATTCTCCAAAGTTTGTGTTGACACAAAAAAATACCAGTTAAGAAAGAGGCAGCTGGCACTGTGCCACAGATGGATTACCTCCTAATAGAGAGCAAAAACACAAGGGCACAAGGAAACAAAGACCCACTGGGACTAGAGGTGTAAGATTTTCTCATTTATAAACCCCCTCAACCTAAAGAGAAGGAATCAATGTATTTAGCAAATTCTATAAATTGGCACTATAACAAAGGGGTAAAAAATAATCAGCTTGGGATTTTTTAGGAGTCTGGAAAGCAAAACCACCTAAACTTCATTTATCTAAATATCTGACCTATTTAGTTTTCAGTTAACTTCAGTTTTACTGAGTGTATCAAGGTTTCTTATTCTACCATACGCACTGGTGCTAATGCTTGTTACAAACAGAAACAGGGTAAAAATACACAGATCTAGTAGATAAAGTACACTTATCTACAACCAATATTAAAGACATACACTTCAATGAGAACTCAAATACTTATTGAATGATTTTTAATGACAATTACCAGTAAGTGTGAAAATTTACTAGAAATATTTTGACCACACCAATTGCATCCTGTCATTTCAAAACTATTCCATACCATCTAAGAGCAGGATTCTGGATTGAGGTACCACCAAACTAGGCTAAACATCTTTTTTATTTAGCTAGAAGGGAAAGTTTGATTCAATAGTGTCATCTTTAATGAAGGATGTACCAGTGCTCTTAGTTTCTAATCTCCAAGCTCATTCATAATAGAGCATTCTTTGAATTGAACTAGAGAAACACAAACAGAACTTATTAGCTGAAGACAGAAATTCAGCTTTAATAACAGTAAGTCATTTACACTGATAGCTTTATTTTCACCTGCTATCAGTATGTAAACAGATGGTAACAATTTTATCATTCACACTACATACATAATGGATCTCTGTGACTACACAGAAGACAAGACTTCTGGAGCGTACACAGATAATTATGAATCACAATTATATCCCTAATCTTTTCTTCCTGTTGAAAGCCTTTGCAAAAAAGAAAAATTTGCAGAAATCTTCATTACAAGACACTTCGCTCTGCCCAAATTAGAACCCGAAGACACTAAGATCCAGACCAGGGGCCCCACTTTATCAGTGTACACAAAGTCATGTACTTCTGTAGAGCTTAAAGATTCCCTAATAAAATACCCATAAAAAGCTCAGTGTGAGAATTTCTTTCTCATTACAAAGCAAATTACCTCATCATTCAGCATTTAACAGAATAGCTCAGGAAAAACAACTAAACCAAAACAAAACACAGAAGAACAGTTCCTTCTCACCTATCTTAGAGCAAAAGGGTCTATTCCTCTCCCTTCATTCCATCAGCATCTGAAGTTATTGTTAACTATCAGAACCATGTAACACAACTGCATTCACTGTGCACACACAAAATTTCAGTGGTCTGTGTTCATGGAAATGAAGCACTGAAAGATCACATCCATCCAGGAACAATGCTGGCTGTGACCTGCTCCTTCTCCTGAAATCACAGAATTACATTTAAGTTTGTGTTAATTAAGATGAGGCTTCTGACTTGTCCTTAAATGGCCATAAAACTTTCATCTTGGTAAACACTAGAAAAATCTGTCAATGTTTACTTACTCCCAGCTCTAAGCAATCATAGCAATTCCTAACTTTTCTGCATTCCATCTTGTCAATAATGAAAAGACAATTTCCATTGATTCTACCACGTCACTGTGCACAAGAGAAAGCTTATGTCAACATCATTTCAATACTGCTTTTTTATTTATACTTTCAATAATGAGGACACAAAGATCAGTGCTCATTGCTCTAAAAGTCTCATAGGAACTCTCTGGGCAAAAACTGATAAAAAAGGGCCTATTTTATATGACACTCAATCCAAGGAACAAAGCTCCGAAGGCTGTTTCTTGAACTGGTTTATACTGGAAAAGTCTGCTCAAAGACTTAGGATGCCAAATTAGGAATTTCCTGTGTTAGCACAAAGAAGAAAACTTTAAAAGTAAATAAGAGCACCTAAAACACTTGTGGGGTTTTATTATTCAAAGAAAAAGAAAGTTGATGACCTCGCAAGTTAAGGTTTTTTCCCATAATTGTAACAGGGGAATAATCCCCAAAGTCCATATCCTCATTTTTAACAGAAGACAGAAAGATCAAAACAGTTTTTTAAAGCTCTAGAACCCCTGAAAGCAAACCAAACCTTTCATCCTGGCAAAAAACAAAGCTTAATTTCCACTGATGAAGTCACCAGAATGTTGAAACTCCTTTTGCAAAAACACGCTGAGAGGAATTGAGTTTCCTGACAGCTGAAAAACATCCTTTTAGGAGAATATCAAAATGCCAGTCAGGACAAAAAGAGGTGGATAATTTAGCTTCATTTGTTCTGAATGGAAGCTGTAAGAGCTGTTAAAAGTGAGGAATAAGAAGATTATACTAGAAGAAGAATGAAATAGATACAGGTGTAGAGATAACTTCACACCCAGCCTGTATTTGTTACGTATTTCATTATCTCACCCTCCCAATCTCAGACCTGCAGCAGGTACTTCAACATCCCTGTGACCCGCAGAGCAGGTAACTTGTGGAAGTACTACAACAATGGATATGAGATGACAGCACAGAAGAAAGGCAAAGAATCTTATAAAATTACAAAAGAATATCAATAGTTCTCCAGTTTATTATTCCAGCCTGTGAACGCTTTACAGGTCATCTTCCTATACTTGTACAAAATTCATAGATCTTTGCTCAGATCCTTCAAAGTCATGGATCACATCTCTGGCTGGAATCTCACACTAAGAAGTCTGAAAAGGAGTCACTCCCTACGTAGTTCCCACAGGCGCTTTTCCAGCACTTTTTACAAGAGAAATCATCTGGTGCTTAACTCAATTCTCATTTGTGATATTTTGATTTTTAAGTAATTTGAAACAGTATGAAGAGTGGTATTAAAGCTTTTTGAAACACAAAATTCTCTTCTTTTTTGTGGTGGCAAACAGTCCCTATTTGTGTATTAATTAGAAAGGAACAACAAACACATGATAGTCAAACACATATCAAACAGAAAACATTGCGAGAATAATGGATTTAGAGCATCTCTTCCCTGGAGAACAACTAGATAACAATCTCTTTAGACAGATAAAAACAAGAAAGAAAACAACAAAAATGCAGCAATTACAAACAAAATGATGCTGTAAAATTTGTTTTGCATATTATATTCAAATTAATTGTGACTGTTTCAAATAACACAAAACATTGACAAACATGTTCTAACAACAATAAAAAAAGTAGTTGTTGATATGTATTTCAGTGCAAAAGCCTGGTAAGGGAGCCACTCCCAGAAATATTTATATTAGCTTTGGATCACACAATCAGATACCTTAAACAGGAATTATAGCTTTTGGTGCCCTAAATCTTTCATAGAAACTGCAACCACATTGCCTTTCTCTTTGATCATGCAGTTTTCCCTCACTTTATGTGGATTTAATTAAGAGAGGGGTGCTTGAGCTGTCAGGTGCTTCCAGTTTTAACAAGCTTCAATCAGGAGATTGATAGGTACCTCATCTAGATAAAGTTTTTTTGGTGAAGTGCGGGGAAGGAAAAGAGAAATGCCTCCCTTTATTTCTTTACTGCTGCAATGTCAGAATCCTTAATTTCTTATTTTGAGAAATCTGAAAAACTTCTGATTGTATAATGTTTCAAGAGCCCAAATCAAGGAAGAAAAGGAATTATTCTGTGTCACCTGAGACAAAAGCATAGAATAATTTTATTCAAATTGAGATTTGTTTAGCACAAACAGAAAAAAACACAAATCCAAGCAGAGGAGAAAATGAAAGACTACACTTAAAATGAGAGGCTATTTTGCACCTAAGCAGTACTTTGAATACCAGTTGCCTATGTAATACTACACATCATAAATGATTTGAGCAAAATGGTTCATGTCCTTTGCCTCCTCTTTTCTCTTCAGAAATGGTTCCGTATTTTTGATATTAATAAGTTATTGGGCAATTATTTGCTAGAAGCTCACCACTGCTTGCACTCAACTAGCTTTGTCCCAAACAACTGTGAGTAAAACACCAAAAAGTCAGGAAAGTGAAGTGATCCCTCAAAATTCTATCTCGGACAACAGACACCATTTCTTAAACAACTGTTCTGGTCAGAGAGAAAAGCAAAGAGAATGATCACAGGGCAACCAGGATCAAAGTTTCCTTTATTCACAGGCACCACTTATTTCTCAGTGGCATTTTTTCCCTCCAAAAAACTTGAGTTTTTAAAAAATATGTCTTTGGAAGGAGTGGAGAAGTGTGGAGGGCAAAAAGCAGTTCCACGAACAGCAACAACATTTTTGCTAAAGCAGCGTCTCGTGACAGTTTGATTTTGATATCTAAAGCTGCAGTTCCAGGGATTTACAGAGTGCACTTTCCCTTCCATTTCTGATTTTAAAATAAGCATACAACAATTAGGGAATGGATCTCTAATGGATTATCACCCAAATAGTGCACAATTCTTTACAAAATATCTTTCAGTGATGTGGACAAGTTGGCTTAATACAAATTCAAGGATGAAGGTACAGTTTCCCTCAGGCAATTATTCACAATCAGGTAGCTCTTAGATTTCCATTAGATGTATAGAAGTAGAATTCTGTTCATGGAATTTTATTCTTTAGAATCTTGTAAATGAGCAGGCTTTTTTCTCCTTTATAATTTTTCTTGTGCCTGTGTAGATTACTGTCAAAAAGCTCCCTCTCACTAGCTAGCCAACATATACTCCTTTTATACTCTCCTCCTTTCTTGTGTATGATCCTTTCTCAATCCTCCTCAGCATCAGCTTTGAAGCCCAATTTTAGGAGCAAGTCTTCCAGGTGCAAAATAGAATGGAGCTCCCTCATGTGGCACATCGACAATCTTAGGGATTAAGTGAAAAATCCAGCACCAATCTCTAATCAAAGATCTGCAGTTAAATGTACAAAAGTTCATACTACCTAATTTACAGAATATATGTTTTTCAATAAATAAAAATTAGCAAAAATAAGCTATTTGAAGTTCTTGATTGCCACACAGCTACTGCTGCAAACCACTGTCATTTGTAACATTTACCAATTTCTTGCTTTATCTCTACTATAATGGAATGTACTGATTATATGTACACTCCTGTTCACAGGATTCATAGTATACCTCAATATAAAAGAAATCAGTATAATCTTCTGTCCCCTCACATCAGGCCTTTCCTTCTTAAAGGAATGCAAATCTGAAGGTAGAAATAAACTGTCAAAGAAAATTGATAATCTGCTTTGTATAACACAATTTTCATTTATAATGTTCCATAGTTTTGTATTTTAAACTATTCACTTCACAAAAAACTGTGCCTTAGTCCAGACCAGTAAAAATTCAAAGGATCATTTTCCAAAAGGATTTGTAATTTTTTTTTTTTTACTGACATCAAATAGCTCTAAGAGAAATGAACATTATGCACTAAAACATGACACGTTATTAGGTGCTTTTCAAATTCAATCCAAGTAAAGATTATACCTATATAATCCTATAGTTATCACCTGGAACACAGCAAGCATTTTCAGTTTGCTTTAAGAAAGACGAATCAAACAGGAAAAAAATAAAGAAAAGAAATAACGTATGATAATAAAGGAAGTAGAAAGCTCTTTAAAAAGCACTGTGTGTTGAATCTGGCAAGAAGACACATTTACAATCCTTTCTGTACACATCTGAATTGAGGGGAAAATAAGAAGGGAAGAAAATAACCCTTTAAAAAGCAACATTAAGGTAACAAAAAATGAGTGCCAACTGACACTGAAAATCCAGATGAACTGGGTAAGTTCACCATCAGGGAAAGTTCTTTTAAAAAACTTCTGTTAGACATAACCGAGGGTATATAAACAGAGTTTTAATTTAGTTCACAGACTCAATATTTCTATGAGAAATCATACGATTTTTCATGAAGATGAGTTACTGGCAATTTTCTTTCTTTTTTTTTGTCTTTATATGCATCTCCTTTTACTTTTCCTCCCCACCAGGCCCAGTCACATATATTTCTGTGAGACCCCCACAACCTGCCAGCCCCTCCTTCAATTCTGTGTAAAACAATTTGCAGACCTGGCTGATTTCTTTGGAATGGTATCTATACAAACATAGCGAAACCCCTGAAATAAACACACTTACAAAGCCATCTCTACACAACAAAATAAAGAACACACCCTTAGCAAAATTCAAATTAATTAATTTTCCTTTATGAGGAACATACTGTCTATAGTGCATTTCCAACTGTGATTGCTTCTTGGGTTTTTACCTCATAAAAAAGAGCAGATAGTGCACAATTTATCTTGCCAGCAAACTACATCATCACAAACGCACATGTCCATTACTGGTGTTCTCCATTACAGCATCCCACACCTCTCCCAAGCTATTCTCACACTATTAAGTCTTGATTCCTGATCCAGCACCCTTCAGTGTTTCTCTCCCTTGTATCTGCAGTATTTACTGACTTTTTTTAATCTGATAATTTAACTGATACACTGTCTGCCTTTTGTTACAGACTCTCTCTGAAGCAAGTATATAAAAATGGACTTACCACCAGTCCCTGAAGAACCTCAGTGATCCCTTATTCTACTAAACATATTGTTATTTCTCATCATCCTGTGTTTTTATACACTTAAGGCCTGTAGTCTGAGGCTGATCTTGTCTCAAAGCAAATCAACAATTTTCACATAACTGGTCAAGCACTGAAACAATGATTTACTAATATCTCTCTGTTGGCTTATAACATGTTTTGTTCATAAAAGAGTGGAATATCTCCTGATCAATTATGCAGGTCTTTGTAGAATTCCTTTCCCAACAATGAACATAAAGATATTAGAACAGAATAATATAAAAAGAGAATAAAGCCAGGTACTAAGCAAAAAGCAAAGCAAAGTACTGTAAAAAACATCTGGAACCTTGCCAGATTAGATCTGACCAATTTTAAGTTTTTTAAATTTCATTTCACTGAGCAACACACAGACTGCATCAAATTAAACAATTAACATGAAATACCTGAACAGCATCTCTGATACTTGATGGTACAAAATAAAAACAGACTAACAATTCCTTTGATGCATAGTGCACCACAGAGGAAAATACAGAATTTCAGTACACCTTAAGGAAAATTTCATACTTTGGCTGATTAAAAAAACCACACACACACACACACACAAAATCACCCATATTTATTCCAGAAATCTTCAGTATGCCTCATTAAGGCTGAGAACAAGAGGCAGTAAAACAAAAGAGATGGCTTGAGATTTGCAAATGATAGTGTGTTCTCTGATTCAAGATAAACCTGCTATTCCACACACCCTACAAAAGCCTTTGTAATTCCACTCTGGCTTTTTAAATTTACAGATTTAACATAGAACACAGACTGACAGTCTCCTCCACTACTATTTCTCACATATCTCTTAGTATTTACTCAGAAGAAACAAAGCAGAGGAGATAAAAATTAAGGCTAAAACTATGCTCAAGCTTTCATTCCTCAATCCTCTTCTGTCAAACAGACAGATTAAGGAAAACGTACTTCATTTCATACTTTGTCTCAGTAGAAAAAACGGACTTGACCAAGCAGGAAGATATCAAAGTTGTTTTTCCACAAGGTTAAACTCATCTTTAATTGGGAAATATCTAATTCTACAAGGGTTGCAGCTTAGTAACCATGGATGCTCAAAGCACAAGAGTGAATAAAGGAAAATAGTCTCCTTTTAAATGGCCTGAGCAAAAACCTGCAAAGCAATTCTGAAATTAGGTTTGTAACAGGATCATGACAAACTGACTGATTTTTTCCCCCACTAATTTAGAAAGGAGACAACAACTAGCACCACTGCCATTTACTGTATTAAATAACAAACCATATGCAACTGTTTTCAGTCATGACCAGAAAAGGAGATTCACTCTATTAACACAGTAAAATTTGCCTATTTTCAGCAACAGGTTTTTATAAGTGAACTTTGTCCAAAGATTCGCAGCATTCTCCTGCTGCACATCACAGCAAACACAACTGGATGATGCACTGCAGGTCTAGAAAATTTACAGGCAGCAGAAATAGTACCTTTAACTTTACATTAATTCAATTACATCTGTTGACCCTCATGACAAATATCCAGTCACATAAAATGTGACAGCAGTCATGCAAATATTTCAAAGCAATTTTAGTGGGAGGATTATTTTTTTTTTTATTCCAAGGTGCAAAATTAGGTAAGCAAAAGGATTAGTAAGTGCCACAAGGTCATTGTGACATTTGTCAGTGGAAATGAAACTGAATTAGCAACAGCTATATCATGACTGTCAGCAAATGACAGGATCTCCTAAAAATAAATAAATAACCAAACAGACTACAGCTTCTGGGGCTGTTCGTGTGTGAGTGCTGCTGTGCTGCTCAGCACAAACATCTTCAGAACATGTTTCTGACGTTGTGCCTTCTAATTGCAATAGGTCCTGGCCATATTTCTGATCTGCTCATTATCTTATTTTTAAACTGGTACCTATAAAAAGGTAACTCTGCACATGCAGATCATTTGACATGCTGGGGAGATACACTCTCTAAAGACTAAGTGAACAACTTTAGTACATTTGAGCTCAACAACATCAAATAGTATTTTTTTCCCCATAGCTTAATAATGCCAATTGAATATACAAAACTAAATATAGCCCAAATTGCTTGTAATCTGATTTTGAACTTGGCACGGTCAGTTGTTCAATAGGATTCAAAATGCTGAGATGCCATGAGCTTAAACAATTAGCAATGCAAAAATGGAAAAAGAAAAACACTGTTTATTCACCAATGCCCTGAATTTTCTAAAAAAGCCTCTAGTTTGGAAAAGTAAAGCAGATTATATATACAAACTAATTCTTCCTATCTTCTATCACAGTGCTTTCTGAAGTGGGATTTTCTGCCAATGCTGATGAAACACGTCAGCCCCTCAGATGTACTTCTGAGAATTACAAGCACGATCAGTTTAATCAAGTGTGTCTTGGTTGCTTTAGCAAACCCATTTAAATATGAGGCGAGTGCTCAGAGATAAAAGGTTTTTAAATGTAACCTCTCAGAAAATGATACACTGTCAATTTCCCTTTCAAAAGCGCATTTTAGTGATTCTTTTCTTGCATTTGGGGCAACACAAAATAATGCAAATCTGGGGCATGCAGACATGGTAGCTGTCAAACAGCCAAGCAAATCACTGAAATCTCAAATCTAATACTCAAATCACAAATTTAGCTGTCTTAGAGACACAAAAACTTAGAACAGAGCGTCCTAGATGCAAAATTAAACGTACACCAACCACATGATATTTTTTCTTTGCTCATGTCAACCAATTTGCATAAAAAACCCTCTAGAACAGATAGTACAAGTTGGAAGTTCTTAAGAGCATTTTATTATCTCATTACCAATAAGTTCAAATTGACACAAATCTGTAGTAGGGGGAAAAATGGTATGCCTGGTGCTTAAACACACATTCCACTTCAAGAAGTTCCTTGAAACATAAACAATTTATATACTAAAATTAATTGTTAAGCAGAAAATGTACAGCATTATAGAACTTATAATTACTGCTTAAAGCATTTTCCATTTAAACATAAAACTCCTTAAGGATTTAAGAGTAAATAAATGGTTACTTTTCTGTGCTGTACCTTCAGAAGGCAGTGCAAAGCCTTTTTCTTCCACTTACTATTTTACTTCAGAAAAAAATAGAGGTTTTCTTGTATGCTGTTATTAAAAATTTTAATTTATCACAAGTTTATTTTTGAAGAAATAATTTCTCATACTTAAATACAAAGTACAAAAATTAAAAATTCTTAAATAATCAATACCAAGTAGGAGAAGTCTCCTCCTACTGCTGGACGCTCATTGTAATTTATTGATATTTGCAAATCCTACAGTTTAAACAAGTTCATCATTGTTTCATGGGTGGTAACAAAACAGACCACATGACGACCTCTTAAGAACTGAGCAAACTGAAGTTCAAAAGAGTTGAGTGAAGCTTAAAGTAGTCTATTTTTCCTCACTGGAATGAAAAATGGGTATTAAAGTTTCGTTGTTTCTGACCTTTTCTGTTTTACAAACAGTATTAATAATATGAATTTAGTGAGTTTTGTTCTATTCTCTATATTAGCAAGAAAGACTAACAATTAATGGTTGAAAACAATAAAAAAATTCCTTGGCTAAGCATTTAATCGAGTTTTAATTTTATTTCCTTTCCCAGTATACACTCAGTCATCTAAACCAAGCCTTTCCCTGGTGCACACCTTCGGCTCTTTGCTCACTGCTCCTGAAGAGTTCTTTTGAACTGTAAGCAGAAGGATTAACTTTAAAATGCTCAACACTAAAATGAATGATTTGTATAATGTAACTGCAACTTAAAATATAAAAATAAAAGCCATGCTCCATCTAGAAGCAGTAAGGTAGATTTCTATCCCTACACACTATTTAGGAGAAGTATTTGATCTGGATAAACAGCCATCATTTCCCCAAAATATCTCCTTTAGTCAAGAGCTGCACTTGCAAATGAGAGTGTTTTCAAATGTCGTTTTTGTAGATAGCAAGAACATAAAACTTTATATAAATATTGTAAGAAAAGGCACATGTATAAAATTGTTTTAAAGATTATACATGACCTAGAATTTAAAAAAATCATTAAATGGTTCTCTTTTCCAGTTCCCTAAGTACTGAGAAATGCCTCTATATTTAAAAACACATTCAAATACATTCAGGCAAAAGATAGTTACTTCAAATGTAGGGACACATACAAAAGCTCCTGGAAGTTCCTTCCCTCTGGGGTTATTTGTTAGAAGTCCCTATTTATGAACAAATTCAGATATTAATGTACATTTTCACTCAGAAATTAAGACACCAGTACATGTCAAGTTGTCTGAAAAACAAAAACAGACTTTCCTAAATATGACATCTTGAAACACTTTAAGTGAATTATTTTTCCATAACAAGGCAGGAGGAAATCCCAAGTGTTAAGAGATGACAAGAGTGTTAATGCCATTAACATTCTTTCAGCACTCCATGTCAGTGTGTAATTGATGTCCTGCTGCTCAATCACTTTGAAAGGGGGGAAAAAGGTTCCCAGCCATTTCCAGATGCTGAGATCCTGGTTTGGAGTACATTTGTTCCTTCCCCAGTGGCCTGCTCTAAGAGACTCTGCAGTGCAGCTCCTACAAGAGAATCATCAGTTGATGTTTAATGCACATTAAATATCTAACATTCTCACTGCATAAAAGTCCCCCACACACAAAGCAGACTTCTCCCCAGATCATTTCTGTACAATTGAAGTACATCAAGTAAGGAAATAAAACCCCTCACATTCGGTTGTAAAGCAGTAATCATTATTAGATGGAACTGTGAGCATAAATACATATCAAGTGAGAATACATGCCTTTCAGGAAGGCAGCTTTTTTTTATTTCATAAAAAGGATTCTGTTTTAATGAATGGTGTTCCTTACTGAAAATTGAAATTAGTTCACAAATTGCTGCTGTTCCATTTAATGATAAGATGAATGCACAGTGCTTTGAGTTTTTTATCTGCAGCAATTTTTGCTCTTTCATTCACTGTTCCCTTAATTTTGAAATTCTTTAAAAATAAACTTTTAATTCTTCACATGTATGCAATCAGTTAGAAGAAATGTTAGTTAGAAATGGCAGCACTTACTGCTCTGGTAGGCAAAAGATTTTAATAAGATTAGGCATGTTAGTGTCTCTTAATAGGGTAAATGATACAGCTGAAAACCAGAAAAGCCACAAAAACCGTTCATTTAAAGATATACTAGTAGATCTAGGACACATTATATAAATAAATTCATGTAAGATTGTTTAGAAAATATATAATGATCCAAAAGCAACACAGCCAAAAGCATGCTCTCCAGGTAGTAGGATAACAAAAAGCATGAACCCAGTGATCAACACACATCCTCCTGCCCCCAGGACCTACCCCTTTTCCCTTCTCCTTGGAACAATGTTCAGAGCTCCTGTCTTTTTTCTCGAGGAATAAACTTTTGTCATTGAGTGTGTGTATGATGGAAGGGAGAAAGAAGTGGTATTTATTATTTATGTATTTATAGTTCTATGTCAAGGTTAATTAAAAGTTAACTGTACAACTTTCCATTTACTCTCTCTGAAATTGCTTTGTATTCTGTTATCTTTAATCTTGTTAATAACATTTACATTTAAACTCCATTAATCTCAATATCTTTCTCCATCTCCAACTAGACACATCACTAAAAAGAAACCAGTGTATACACCTACAGCAAGTAAATCTAAAATTCAGAGTTCTGCAGTTAAAAAAAAAAAAATAATCTTCGATTAGAGGCACAAACATTGAATTAAAATAAGGAGTGAAAGCCAG
Organism: Cephalopterus ornatus; assembly: GCA_013396775.1. NCBI lineage: Eukaryota > Metazoa > Chordata > Aves > Passeriformes > Cotingidae > Cephalopterus > Cephalopterus ornatus. Next base: position 99,625 of record VZRE01008318.1, on the reverse strand, counting down.
ACCTGGCTTAGTCTGTAATTACTTTTCTAAACTGTTGAATCAGACTCCCCAGTGCTGCATGAGCAGGGCTAATTATAAAAGAAACCTCTCACATTTAAAGTTGAAGTATTTACAAACTGTTCTTCAAGTAAAGTACAGTTCCAGCCATGGAAGTTGTCTCAGGAATCACACATAAGTTATTTAATATAGTAAGAAATTCATAGAATATTTTAATCTCTTTTTTTTTTTTTTTTGCTTAACCATACCGCTTTCTCCTTTGTGTTACAGCAGAGCCGTAACACTGAAACACTCAAGCACTAAGAGAGATGTTCAGCCTGAAATTCTTTAACCTTCTAATTTCAGCATGTGCCATCAACAACAAATCTTTAACCAGCTGATGAAACAAAACAAACACATACTGAAGACCAGGGTGTAATTTTTTCACCCTTAACAACTATTCTTCAATCTAATAAAAAATACAGACGTGTAGAAAACTTGAAAATACTCAACGATAAGCAGAAACAAATTTGAACATTTGATATAAAGAGAGATGACTTTCTAAAAAAGAAACCCACCACTTATCAGGTCATCTACTAATTATGCAAACATAAATCCTCAGGTAGAATCAGTTCATTTCTTACAGGCTTATCTCTTTTGTCAAGCCACCAAATTCACTAGTTTGATAAAAGCTGTCAGGCACACACAGTTCCAGGTGCCTATTTTAATTACCTGGGGTTGGTAATCTACCTGTGACATCAAGGTACAGGCACTGAAGTTAAGCTGCCCAGGAGACTTGCAACGATAATTTTCGGAAATTTCACAGGACCCTCCTATTTTTGCCAATACAAAGAAGCATTAGTACATTATTTTTTTTAAACTCTTTTGCACTGTCAGACAATCTTTCTTCTATAAGAAATTCAGGTGATAAACTGTGAAGAGGAAAAAGTTAATTATTACCTGTTTGACTCTTTTTCTTCACTAAACTATTTGAGTGATGCCCATTATTTTTATAAATTAATAAATAGGTTGCAAAACAACAAATGGCAAAGCATTTACTCAACACAACTGAAAAATAATTTCTATAGCCTGAAAACCAGAGCCATCAAGCTTAACAAGGGAACACAATTGTGAAGGTGCATTTCAGAACGCTGGTTTCATTTCTGAACAGAAGTGGGACTGAGGTGACAGAGTTCAGCCCATACACGGAGTGAGAAGGCAAAGGACAATGGACAATTACGAGGCAATATTATAAGTTGTTCTGATGTGAATGTATCTCAGGGAAATGAGCTTTTTTTTTTAATAGCAGAGCTGATAACTGTGATTACTAGTAGCAAGTCTCTTAACCTTGCAAGTAAGACAAGGTGGAAGGGAATATGTAAAGAATAAGAAACAATTTTCCACTTAGTCAGGAGTTGTCTCCCTTAAGCTACTTTGCTGCAGTCTTGTCAGAAACTTAAAATAAATCCATACAGAGAAGATATTAAATAACTTCTAGTGAAATTCTGTCACTGAATCCATTCAGATGGTAAATCCTGCTAAAACTGACTTTCCAAATACAAAGTAGTTGGGAGAAGCTCTTCCATACATCCACCTGCTAAACGTGATGAGCAGCTGCAAATGGCTCCTTTTTTTTTCATCTTTTGAAAAACCCACAAAACCAAGACTTCTGTCTGATTGCAGAAAGAAAGAAGAGATGTCACAAGAACTATCTGAGCTTCTACAAATGCACAAAATGCCTTGGACTTGACCACACTCCAGATGCTTCCATATATGTACACAGAAATGTGCTTTGTACAAAATAAATTCCTATGAATTTCTTATATGAAAAAAAAAGGGCTTCTGCCTAGTCTTTGTTGAAGTTTTGTGATCTTCTTGTATCAATAGTACTCTTTACTTGTTACTTTATACTGTGGAGCAAAACTAAAGCTGGTTATAGGAAAATTTTGGAGAGAAAGCAAGTTAGACATCATATGGTATTCTCCCACAGATTTTAAAAAGGACAAAACACTTTTGAGAGCAAAAAATGTAAATATTTCCCTAAAACGATTTTTTCTCTAAAAAATGACATTAGAACCATTAACAAAATTATATATATACTCCGGCCTTCAAAAAACACATGTGAAGCTAAAATAATAAAAATATCAACTTTGCTGCTGATATTTTTCTAAAAGCAATTCAACAAATATTATTGAAACGATTCCTCAAGGCAAAAAAATAATCCCCATATTACTATCTCTGTGATTCATCACTATATAACCACGTTCTTCCAGAAAGCTCTCTGGTTTCCCCCTTGGAAGTCTGATTACAGATGCTTTAAGTTCTACTCAGTTCTTTCAGGTTCTTTCTCACTTTTCTTACATTCAGCATGTTCTCTGATGGTTTTTGTTTTCTGCTCTAGAATAAAGGTATCAAAGAAGACACTTAAAACCTATCTTCAAGTTCTGTAAATACTCAACCAGATGAACAGAATGTTCAGTTGACCAATGAGGACACGCAAAAAGGATATGCTCATCTTCTCTACAAACTTATCGTGTTCATCTTGTGTTTTAGGGAAATTCTTAATGTCATTTTCTAGGCGCTGGATCTGCTGGTTCATGGAATCAAGGTTGCTCTTCAGAGTCTGGGCTGAAACTAGGGAAAAAAAGGACAATGAGTAAAAAGTTTCCAGATTCCAGAAAGGGTATGAGAAGGGGAAAAAACAATGTCAGTATAAATAGTCTTAAAGAGAATGATTCCATTAGTAGACCCATATTTTTCCGAATTACTGCTCATAAAAATCTTACCCTTCATAAAAATGAAGTGAAAAGATCTACTGTAATATACCAGATCATCATATTTAACGTGGAAATGTCACCATTTAATTCTATCATTAGTTCTAATTATTCAATTTCTATTTAAATGTATAGTAAAAATTCTAATATTTCATTCTTTTAAATCTAATTCAAAGATTAAAACCTAACTAGAGTTCAAAGAGATTTTACCTTATTAATGCATGTACTTGGTTAAATTATTATTAATGCGTATTTCTGTTACAGGAATGATTTAAGGAATAGACATGGAGGGGAACAAAACCTAAATATTTTTCTTACACTGAAATGAAACTGATTTCTAGAACCCAGAGCTGTGAAACCTTGTGCTAATAGCCAAGGTAGGTCTGAATAATAAAAGCTCGTGGTAATCAAACAGAAGTAAAGGACTCCGAGTGCAGCACACAAAAAAACCCCAAAGAGGCTACTCTAAAGAAACGCTGCTTACTGTGTGACAAGCTGTTCTAATGTAAGCCATTATTTCTGTAATTTGTAATAAACAACCACTAATTGAAACAGCATCTGAGAAATCACGACAACACAATGTTGAAGGTAAAGCAATACCACACACAAAGAAATTCCAGAACAGGAGCAAAAGTGACAGAGTCTCTGCAGAGAAGCTCCTGGTGTAATTTAATTACAATAAAATTGTAATATTAAAATTAATTGAATGCCTAATATTGAGTTTTGTACCATAATCCATGAGGTTCACGTATCATTCTCAGTTTTATCATAAAGAGCAATTTGACAAATGCTTCCTCTTAATTAAAAGACGCATTTCAAAACCAAAGTCTGTCTTCCCTTGCCTCCTCCTGCACAGTTTACAAATCTGTGCTTTCCAGCACAAGCAGACAATCCCAACAGCCCTTTGCCCAAGAGCACTGTAACACTCGCATCATTTCACCTCCTTCCTCTAAATCGAATGCTTCAAGTATCCTTGGCTTCAGAGCGAATTTATACTCTACAAACTACTCAATCTTTAGTGACAGCGCATATAATCGGGTCAATTCTTGCAAAGGCAGTGTCACAAACAACTCTGGATGTGTGGCACAGAGGTGAGAACATCCAGCACGTTCCCTGCTCCTCAGTAATGGCCCAGTCAATGCTTCGATCGACTGCAGGCACCTGCCTTCCAGAGCCAAAGCTCAAGGGCTGCATCCAGCTAATCCAGGCATTCTTAGTACAGTCAAGATCAGCACATAACTTGATTTTTTTAAGGGCTTTCTGCTTTTTAGTATCTTTTCATGGCAAGTGATTTGTCTGGAAGTTCCACCAAGTATTTTCTGAAGAACTGTTGATTTTTCTGCTTTCTTGTAATTTGAAAAAAAATTGTGCTGTTACTACATGAGATTAAGCAGTAGGTGGAATTGGAGTCAAGATGGCTTGAAAAACAGTATATAAGAAATAAAAATCCGGCAAATAAGGAAGCCGTTCCCAGAACAAAATCAATTCTCTATTCTTTGCAAGTAACGACTCGCGTCAGCCATAACATCGATTTCACGAGCACATTCAAATCCATAAGGCACCAATACACCTTTATCACAGCCATTATCTCGATTTTATTTTCAATTTTATCAATTTTATACTGGGTACCAAAGGGACTATTCATCTTGTAATCTTAAAATTATAGTGAAACAGTTTTTAAGCTTAATTCAGCTGGGGAGGGAGAGGTGGAATCTATGCTGACCCCAGCATCTTTGCAGTTATTACCTTCACATTCGAGAGTTGACCTTGAAATCAACCACTAAAACAGCCTGAATAATAAACATTAGCAAAGATTTTAAGGTAATGGTTGCATTAGTCTAATCATTTGATATTATGGCCAGAAAGGAGCATACATTTTTGCTTGAAATTAAGAACTTGAACTCCTGTAATATTTTTATGAAGTTGGCTGAGGACACAACGCTGAAGGAAATGCTAAGAAGTGTAAAGTAAATGAGGAGAATACAAATGGTCATTTTGTTCATAAAAAGAACAGCAGCCGGTAAGAAAATAGGCAACATAACATGAAGTTTAACTGTTTTCAGCAATTTGAAAAGAATTTTTGTCTGAAATTTAAAAGTGCAATGAAATTCATCACACAAGGACAAATGAGAAGTCTTAAGCTTTGTGATTAACACGGGTGGGAAGAGTTTTCAGTAAGTCTGTTCTATAAAATTTAGTTAAGAAAACACTAGATTAGGTGCATACTGACTTGGAAAGTGTGAAGGAATTCTATCCAAGCAAGAAGGCTGCATCCTATAGCTGTGCTTCCCATAAGTAACTTCAATATTCACAATCAATTATCAAAAAAGTAGTAGAATATGCAATTTTGTTCACTTTTTTTTCGCCTAGCCCAGGCAAATGTACAAGCTCCTGTTCAAACAATTTATGAAGTTGTTGTTCTGCAAGACAAACTTAACGAGATGACAGAACAGGAAACATATATATAGACTATAATAAAATATCAGCATTTCCTCCCATAAACCCTTTTATTAGAGATTTACTACTGCAGTAATGTGTAGAAGAAGCAACATGAATTCCTTTTACTTTCAGGGAAAATCATGTAAATTTCTTAAAACTCTTGCAAGGTTTTAATTTATGAAAGCATAAATTCTACTTGCAGCAAAAATCATTTCAAAATGCACATATTAAACAGCCTGTCCCACTGTAAGCTGGGGCTCACAAGAAAAAGGCTTGTTCAACTTCAATTTGCCCATCATTCCACATGAAAATTAGGCATCTTAGTAGAACTAGTCTAAAAAAATCTACATGAAAGGTAGCATTTGGTCTTCAGTGGCTCACAAATACTGTGCAAGGACTATTACTGGGAAAGCCTCTCTCTAGCAGCCAATTCAATATTATTTCATTTCATGTTGCAGCAGGAGAGAGCAACCAGCTAAATCTAATATACAAATATCTGCTTTCAAGGTAGGAACAATGAGGTTAATACAGAAATTGAGGAAAAAGAAGGAAAAACCCCAACCCAGGAGCAACAACCAGAAGAAAACCTGTCCAAAAAAAAAGAAAGCAGCCTAGAGGATGCCTGGACATTTATCTCCTTGTTTTAGTACACAAGATAAAATATTAGCCATATTTCAAAAGTAAAACAAATAAATAGCAGTGAACAACCCACCTCACCACCCTCACAATTTTACAAGTAAAGGAAAACCCACATCGGCAGTGAAAAGGTCAGCATTTAAGAAATGGGAAAGTTTGAGAAGTCAAAGGAAAATCAAATTTGCTAACACAGGGAATAGTGGAGACAGATGGTATAAGTGAGTTTAGAAAAGGATTATTTGGATTCCTATGCAACAGGTTCATAAACATATCAAAAGAAACAGGCAAGGATATAACACGGAATATGTCTCTGAGAACACGTGCAGGTGGTGGGGGAAACAGCCCGGAGGAACTACAGTTCTCCCCAGACCATGTGTCCAAAAAAAACCACATAAACCCCCAAACCTATATATGGTCCATCTTCAGAGCCAAGGGGAGGAAAAAAAGGGAGCAAGATTGCTCAGTTTGTACCAGACTGGGTCCAACTGGCCCCTAGTTGAGCCCTATGAAAAGCCTGACTTGCAGAGAGCACCTGCAGCTCTAAGGTAGAAAGAAATACAGCATCTTTAATGTGTGTACCTCAAACCACTGTGAAAAAAAAGGATTTATGAGAGAGAAAAAAATCCAATACCAGAAGTTACACATGTGTGTTTCAGCTTCACTCCTTGTCACACAGAATCACTATAACATACAGAAATAATATGAATAAGGTGAAGATGAAGTGATGCACATTAATATATTGTCCAGATTATTTTTCATGTCAGTGGAAGACTAATATAAGCACTCAGATCTATCAATATTCTTTCTGCACAAGTACTGGATGAAACTCAGTTAATCATGCGTGATTAAATCTGTGACTGATTAAAAGATTATTTTGTATATTATTACTTATTTATAACAGAAATCCACAGGCACTGAAGAGATGGCACAATGCTATTTTGACATGAAAGGTGATAATAATTTCCGTCACTTTATTATTTTCTCTATATTAATTCCTCCTCTACAAAAAAACCAATGCTATCCACTTATTTTGGAGAAAGCAGTTGCACAGTCTGCACGCTAAGGAAGGCTTAGTGAGCGTCTGCTTTAGTCCTAGAAAAATGCTCCAAGCAGTTAATCTCCTGTTGATGTTGAACACTAGCTGGTCCCTGTAGTCAAGCTAAGCATTTTGTATTTACAGTAATACAGCAACAGTACCAAAGGACAGACTAATCCTTTCTAAAATAAGATTGCATCAGACTAAGAGTCCTCCCCACAAAAAGAGCTGAAATGATACATTTTGATTAGGTGCAGTATCTCTTGCACAAGAAATTTAAAGGGTCTCTGATCATGATGCAAAACCGGGATGGCCATGTCCATGGTTAGCAAAAACTCTAAAGTGAGAGTCAACAATATAAATTACTTCAGTAAGCAAAGCAAGTCAGTATGAAGCAAATGAACTCGTGGATTTTTAAGTCTAGACAGTATTTGTACCATAACTGCATTCTGAGCATACTAATGACTATTTATTTCTTACTGCCTGAGGGCAGATGGAAGTAGTCTTTCACAAAAGACTGAGAAGCAGTTTAAGGGGAAATGGGTGAGCAAGTACATAATCTTCAGGAATTACAATCATTGATTACTCAATTCATACTAAGTAAGTTTCTATTTATTAAGACAATAAATGTTCTGTTGGAGTTGGGTGAGCAGTGCTGCTGCAGCCTAATTGAGGATTGGGAGCAGCTTCAGTGTATAAGCACCTCAGAGCATGTCTGTATATTTTATGTGCGTGCAGATATATGTTCATGTACTGGAATAAATACATCTCACAGGGATACAGACACAGGAATACATGTATATATGTACTTCTGAGTGATGTACTCTGACATGTATGCATAAGTACACACACTTATGTGTGTATACACACACACACCTGTGATAGATACTGTGATACACCTGTATCATGCAAAACAACTCACATTTGAAGCTTCATGGTTGAACAGCTTCCAGATTCAAAAGCAGTACAGCTCCCTTAGCATGTTATTTCTCAAGTAATTAACATGGAAAAAAAATAGACTGGAGATAGCACATGCATTATTTCCTTTGTCAGAAAAAAGGTCTTTGCTAAATGCCAGTGTGACAGACTTAAAATTCAACAGCAAAAATAACAGCTTTTGCCAGAAAGGACACTGAACTTAATCACTAGAACTTTCGAAGAAGAAACTAGAAGAACAGTCAAGACAGGTGAGATCAAACCAAACCTATCAATGATAAGTAAACACTCCTGTTTTGAGCTAAACATCTGTTTGTAACAAAACCTAGGCAGAAGTAAAGAAGTATTGAAAAGCACATAATTAGGCCAACAGTGTCTAAGTTTCAAAGCAGAAAACCAACTATGGTAAAAGAGATTACTGTTAAGTTCATAAGCTTACAAATGCTTATGGAGTAGAGGTTTAAACACTTTGGCGTCAAAAGGGAAAAACCAGAGATGATGGGCACCTGGCCATACTTCTCTTCCAAAAAATGGGAAAGCTTTCTGACACCAGGTACTTGAGCCTAACAATCAAAACATCATGCATAATAGACTATCTTACCCTGTGCATCTTACACAGAATTTTCCCTGCACTTTTTAAAGTTTATGAATAAGAGCAGATCTGCCCAAATGACAATGTTTTCTTTATATATTATGACCATGTCCTGTAATGTAACTTGAAGGAGCTTCAAAATAGAATTTTTAACAGACATTTCCCACACAGATGTGTATCTGCACTTCTCATATGCGTGCTAAGATTTCCTCCCCCAGCAGAGTCTCTGCATTTTAGTTGCCTGCTCCCAGCACTGCTATGGAACAGTAAAGGAAGGCAAGACACCACTATGCTTCACCTTTTTAGACTGCAACAGTAACTTCATTACCTTAGTTAAACAAAGATAAAGCAATTGTACACTGATTTCATTGTCCCGTCCATTTGCAAGTAGAGATGAACCACAACTGTAATGTAAAAGCACTTTGTAACAAGTCCAGCCCCAAGTAACTCTTGGTTTAGAGTTTAATGAGAGATTCAGTCTAAGGCACTAATTATCTCTCAGACCGAGGTGATGTTTAACAAGCCATGTATGTGCAGCAGCTCTAGATTGCAATATTCTTCTCCATCTTTATAGAGAAGGCAAAGATACTTATCAATCCCTATCCAAAACAAAATCTCAACTGCAATCAAAACCTAAAATCACAGTTTGTGATGATCACAAACACACATAACAAATGTTTACAAATGTATACGACATTTTTATATGTCTTTTCATAGAAAAAAAATAGATACATCTGATACAATTCAAGCAAAGGATGGCACAGAGATTTTAAACACACATCTGGTGAAGCGCTGCACCACACAAGCTAAAATGTTAAGCCTCACATTTCAGGTATAAATGATCAACAGATTTTCAGCTTCCCAGAACAACGATACCAGCCATCTAAAGTGAGGAAATTTAATTTAAATATTACACACACTGAAATGCAAATGCCATTAACAAGCTTGCCTTGGCAAGTGAGATAGTGAGAAGATTTACAAGAAAAACCACCCCAACAACCAAAACTATTGCTTGTTAGGTTGAAAATTATAAATGTCATAAGCAGCATGTCTTCTCTCCTCTGGAGCCAGGAAATCACAAACAGTGCTCATGATCTCAAAACACTAAATACATCCATAGAACAAAAAGAAGTTTCTGTGGGAAGTTTGTGGGCTCTAGTTTAGACAATCAATCTGCTTGACTCAGCTCCAGCAATTGTGTGCCCATGTACATGTTATAAGAAGAAAAAAGGAATTCTGATGCACTATTAAGACTAAGAATCGACTATAAATGACAGGAGGCACATTAGGAGTGCCCAATGCATTGCCAGTATCATTATCAGAATAAGGCAGTTGTAAAACCTCCTTTCCAAAGCACAGCACAGAACAAAGCCATTGACCTCCTAAGTGATCCATTAGAACATCAAATCCCCCTCTTGCTTTGGACAGGTCATATTACCCAACTCTTTACTGACTCAAAATTGTTTTACTTCAAGTCAAATTTATTGTCATCAAAAGACCAGTTATCTGAAAAGAAAAATATCTGAACCTGTAAGATGCCTTCTGGTTGAATCCTGACAACTGTTATACTCATTTTTGTGTCCTGCATAAATTCTGTGTGTGCCAACCCGCTACTTTCCCTTGTCAACAGCAGCCTTTCCCCCAGCCTCTCACATTTACCTCACCGAGTAAGTTGTAAAAAACAGCATGTTGTAGAATGCAAGTTTTTCAGCTGAACTGATTTTTCATAATACAAATATAAATCTTTTAGAAAACAGATGTCCCAATTTTAGAAAAAGAACCAGAAGCATTAGATCTGTCGGGTGAGAAAAGCACTGCATTCAGCAGCATTCTCCTGGCAATATCGATATTACCTTCAGAGAAATGAAGAAACTCTCTGTACTTTGATGTGAGTTTATTTACAAATGTCTTTCAAGACCTTAAAAGTTGAGTTAATTTTGAAAATAGAGCTTATAATTATAAAATCAGTATCTACTAATTTAGCATAAACTCCTAGCAATAGTATAAGGCAAATTGCAAGCAAAGTAAAGGGAACAAGTAAACAGAAAGTAAGGAATACAAAAAGGGGCAAAGCTGTTGTCACACAACCTGCTGTTGTTACTAAAATCTCAAAGAAGGAGTTGAGCAGCTTCATCCAACAGACCTCCCTTTACACTCCTAATTTGTATCAGGAGCTTGACCTTTCAAACTACCTGAACTGAACCACTTCCAGAGGTGCTACAGCTTTCCCCACAGCAATGCAAGTGTAAACTGAACAACAGATAAGCAGGAAGCAAAAGAAGAAAGTGCCATTTTATAGCTTTCACCTCTCTCTAGTGGCTTGTATTAAGACATTCTCAATGGACTGCAGAACTGAAGAAGACATTTAAAACTATCTTCAATTTTGAATTGGTTTAACTACAGCCAGAAATTCTTAAATGCTTTCATTTCTTTAATAAGCAACAGCCCATGAGAGTCATTTGGACTATTCTTTCATTTTGCCCTTGATATTTACACTTCAGGGAGAGAAGTGGAGCCTTTAAAATGCAAGCCATACAAAAAATTGCTTAATGAAGAATCCAACTTGTAGCTTCAAAATGTACCTTCAGAATTCAGAACTACCAGGATTCTGCACACCATTTATTACACTTTTGATGACAGCAACTAAAAAAATCCTCAAAACCTTCACAGACTGGGAAAATTCACTAAGCAATTCTGTGCAATTCTGTGTAAGCCAATCCAGAATCCCACTGAGTCTCCAACAAGTTATCTTTCCAAAATTGCTTCCTGGAACTACAACACAAGAACTATCTGTGAAGTTTCTGCTTCCCTGTCTCTCCTCCCTGACGCCTGTCAATGAAGGAGAACACGTCTGCCAGCAAACTTTTAATGAGCTGATGCACAACTACCACCAATATGGTGATGCTTTATGCAAATATAGGAGCGTCACAAGAGAAAAGAGTCTTCAATATTTGATCCACCTGACTGTGTGTTTACTACAGTCAGAAAAACACACGGAGAGTTCCTGATAGTCCAATGTTGCAGTTTATGTGAATGAAAAGAGTGACAGAAGTCTCTGTACAGTGCAGAACTGACTTGTGATTATGCTGTAAAATGCCAGCTTCAGACTCTATTAGGGAGAGAAAAGTCACAGATGCAGCATTAACTTTCTCATGCCAGAAGGCATTGTCTATTTTATACCCACTAATGTGCCAGATTGGGCAAAATCTGTTTCAGCAATTTAAACTGTGCAAGGTGGAAAATGCTGCAGACCTCTTTGTTAAAACACTGTTTCTTCTACTGCAATAAACTCTAAAACTTTTGTTAGACAAAAAAATAGCTACTACTTATGAGTAGGTTTTAAATTGCTACACTTCAAAGTGACAATGGCACAGAAAGTGTTAAAATATTTCCCTCATTCTAAACTTATGGCATGAAATCAAAGTGAAGTACCTGTGTGGAATTTTAAAATTAGTATTATATTACATTATTTCTAATAATATATTAAGTACACACATATTTGCATTGCACAGTGCTTCTGACTGCTAATGTCCTTTTTAGAGAGATGCCTCAACCATCAGAACCATATGCTTGCAAATTAAAGAAATAAATTTCAGTGTCAACATGAGTGAGAAATCTGTGCTCCTGTTATTAGTACTTTTTAGTCCACTGCACAGACCTAATTCATCCCCCCAAGGCATCTTTCACATGATTTTACTCAGAATGACCTCTGCTTCTTCTAACAACACTTTAAAAGAATTAAGAAGTGGAATACTTTCCTATCAGGCACAGATTTTGGTATGTTAAGTGCTGAAAAAAAGCCCTCATTATTTCTGAGAGACTATTATATATACTATATATATATATATATAAAATATATACCACATTGACAATTAAGCTCAACTTGACATGACTCTACACAGCCCAGTAAATCCCATTCTTGGCAGACAAAGAAAGTAGGTAACAGGGACATCAAGAACTATTAAACTTTGGAGGAACTGGATATAATGCTCAATGAATAAAGACATAGTTATGTTTTATTTTTATGTTTTATTATTTACAGGCACAATGCTTAAACTATGAAGTGTGATTTAAAACTGTTGCTCTTAAAATCTGAAATTGTTATTATAAAATACATGGCTAATTTGCTTTAATCACCGTAAAACTCTTTTGAGTGTCAAGCCCCTCAGAAATCATAAAAATGAAATAGGTAACACACAAAATTAAGTTAAAATATGTTTCTTTTCTAAGGAATTCCAAACTGTGCTTTTAACAACGTGACTGTGTCTAGTAGTCCCAGACATGTTATCTGACTTGTAAGGTACCTCCCGGTTATGTTTTGAAGTTTTGTTTTACTGAAGCCCAAAAAGGGATGGAAATTCATCAGGTATTTAATAAAAACCACAGATTATAAACTGTTAAGAGCAAAGACCATGAAAAGCAGCAACTGGAATAACAAGTGACCAAGGCAGAGACATGAAAAAAAGGCCTTGCATAGTCTCAAAGCGAACAAGAGGAAAGCACCGAGGCGTGGGGGAAGATCACTACTACCATCAAAGAATGCAGTTCATCACAATGTTGTGATTTTTTTATTGGTTTTCCTTTCACAGTCTGCTACAAGTAAGAAAAAATGCTTTTCCAATGATCTCGATAGTTAATCAGTTTGACCTTTGCTTATACTTTCCACAGTAAAACTGTTTCCTAATTTATTTTTCCTTTTCATAAACCTCTCAGCTGATCTTCCATCTTTAAAAAGATCAAATATTTTATTATACCTAATATCAGATTATTGAAGATTTTAGTACATGCATGGGCAGTTCATCTAATCCCATTGACCTTTTCATATTAAAATCCAGTTTTATGCTTTATCTGCTATTTGTTAAAAAAAAAAAAAAAAAACAAAACAAACAAAAAAACCCAAAAACAGCCGTTGTTCAGACTCTGGTTCTTTATTCTTATATGAAAATTAAAGCCAAACAGGACTTATTTTTTATTTATGTGGAATCGAGAATATGCACCCAAAATTTAAAAGAAGTCGAACGCATTAAGTTTTGTATTTGGAATGTTATACACTGTTCAAACCACGAGGCTGCTTACTGACTAAAAAGTAAGAGCATACATCTCAAGTCATCAGACTGCCACCTGCTTGGCTCATATTTCCTTATTTAAAATTCATGCAGAGCTAATATTTGCTGGTAGATTTCCTTCTATTTTACGTAGAACTAACTGATGCCAATGTCTTCATATCCAGCCAATTTATTCCAAAACAGGCTTCCCACAGGAAAAATAAACCTAACTGTCCATCCACCAAACCACTGGTTTATAAAACACCAAACAATAAATAGGAAGTGACAATCTCTTCCACGCAAGGCACATGAACTTCCAACACAGAAAAAACACCACATGTGACAGAGCAGATGAACATTACAATTAACAAACCCCAAGAAGTACCATGGGGAACAGTTGAAGCAAGTTGCACAAATCAAGTTTATTCTGCCAAAAATCTGCTTTGCCACAGAAAGCAGAAAAGGGCTGAAAGGGAAGTTTTGGTCATTAAAATTGAACAGTAATTTATGCTCCGCTAAAAGTCAGTGCTGTTTATAGGAAATGTAATGAGCTTTTATCTTAGGGAATGAAACAAATCTAACTGCAATAAAATCTTTTTCATATGTATTCTAAGCATCAGGATTATTAGCAAATTTGCTCCCATTAATATGCTTTCTCTGTTTAGGATGCTACAGCTTAACCTAACTTTACTGACTCTTCTGGTTTAATTCCTGAAGTCAACTTACAGAACATCAGAGGGTTTGAATCAAACTATAAAAATCTCAAAGCTGCAAGGCCAAGTGTCAGCCACAGAAGAAGATTCATAAAAGATCATCAAAAGCGGCTGGTAAACCGTAAGACTTGATAAAGAAAGGAAGAAAAAGATTAAACTTTAAAAAGTCACCTCCAGAGAAGAATTATCAAGTACTAAAAAACATTTTTGGAATTTAGATAAGATGCCCAACTGCTACTTGCATAAATACAATTAATGACTATGTTACTGCACCATAGAACGAGTTGGAGTAACCCGCAAAGATTATTGAGTCCAACTCTTGTCTCCGCACAGAACAATGCCAAGAACTACACCACGTGTCTGAGAGTGTTCTCCAAGTGCCTCTTGGACTCTGTCAGGCTTGGTGCTGTGTCCACTGCCCTGGGGAGGGAGCCTGTTCAGTGCCCAACGTTCAGGGCTGTGGTGTACAAGTTCTCTCTTCATTAAAACACATTAAAACACAGAAACATCCTCAACCCTGTACAGGAAGATCAGTTCCACCTTGTCCATGCCAATGAAGAATTCAGCAGCAAAGAAAAAAGTGAGGCATGGAGACATTTAATCAATAGTAATAAAATTCAGTTTATATGCAGGAAAAAAAACAACCTGGAAAGGTACACAAAAAGTCTGAGAAACAGCAAAAAAATTGTATGATAAAGACACTCACATAAAACTGTGAAGAAGTCTGAGATGAAACAACAGCAAAGTTTGGTTGATTGATGAACTATTCCCCAAGTCCTTGGGGAAACAAGAGTTCTGCTCTCACTAGGCAGAAGTTTGAGATAGAACACAAACTGAAAGCAAATGATGGCCTAATTAAAAGAGTGTCTATCTAACAGCTAATCACTGCACTGAAGAGAGACACTGACTGATAATACTGAAAAAAGGAGACAAAAATTTGCAAACCTGGATAGAGCTAATGGAAATGTGTATCCAACTTCTTCTGCCTTCTCTTTTCCTTCATATTCTTGTGCTGGCCCCAGTATTTATCTTCTGATGAATCATTAATGCCCAGTCAAAATATCTTCATCAAGCACTATCACCTACCTTCACTTTTGACAACTCAGCAACAAGTGTGCGAGGCAGCACAGTCTATTCCACGTGAAACATGTCCAACAAATGAACTGAGCTTTCTATCACATTCACCAGCCTATGCTGCTGACTGACCTCTAACAGTCATATTAAATACCGACTGTGTAGCACAATTAAACTACATATATTTCATATACAGCCTGGGATTTTTACAAAGCATATTTGCTATTCTCTATCAGGTCAAGAACCATGCCCTGTGTGAATGCACATGCACACACGCGGTGCTCAGTCTCATGCAACAAGACTTGAAAGGCTTAAGAGTAAACTAAACATCATTATTATACTGCCGACAAAACTTCTGAGATGTGATTTTTTTTATGTACCCCACTGAAATGCACTCTATTATTTTCACAACCTACTTCAGAAGGAGTTGTTTTATTACTGGTTTTTTCACTCCTCGGGTCAATAAAAAGCAGAAAGGCACAATCCACATGGATTATCAATGCTTATGGGTTACATAATCCAACAATCTCAAATGAAATGTTGGAAGCATTTAATGTCACAGCAAACAACTATTACCTTTAGGTCCTTTATCTATTTGCTCACCTTTACTTGCACTCTCAACATGGTGCAATTCATCTGGAAATTTTAAGATATCCCTGTAATTCTCCTCACAGATTTCTGCCAGAAAATGCAACAGGGTTGTTTTCTGATCTGATGATTTAGTATCTCGAATCTGAAAAGTGAACACAGGAGAAAGCAAAGAGAAAAAAAAATTATTTTTTTTTTAGTAAAATGTTTAAATAAAGTGAATACTGCAGATCTAACTCATTAGCAAAAAGTTACGTACACTGGTTGCCTGCAAATGAAAGAAATTATTTCAAAAATGAAATTTCTTGAATTCTTCAGAATTTAAGGCTACAAAAGGAATCTACCCTATGCAGTACTTTTTTAAAGAATAATTAATTTTGATGAGAACAAAACCTGAAGATAGTCCATAAAGTTCTGAGATTTTAGCATTACTAGTTCAGAATGCTCTCTATGATAAAAAAAAAGCTGTGAACAGAGATTTAAGAGAACAGAATTTTAGTTCATTCCTTCATTGCCACGACTGCCAAATCTCTAAAGGAATCCCTCTGAAATGCTGCATAGCTGGACATCATGCTGATAGTCAGAATTTGCAATTTGACTAGTCAAGTTAAAGTAATTCCTTGTTGTAAATCCACAATTTCTTCTTGAAGCAAAATCTAAAACATACTGCTTTAGCCTAAAGACTTGGAGACAAATTCTATACAGACACACGAAATAAAAGCACCCCACCTTACAGGAATATAGAATGACAATAAAAAAGCAAAGATAATCCTGACTGCAGGTAAAAGGAACTTAATACATGCAGGTTTATTTATGAAAAGCTGCAGGAAAACTGTGCACAGTGTGAAGTAACAGGTAACTGCACATTTTCACTGTCCTCTCAACTGCAGAGACACTTTCTAGTGGCCTAAAATAAAGCATTATTCTTGGAAGTGATAAGCGAATGGAGAACAGAGAGTCTTGAGTGCATTAACTGCTGGAATCGGTTTCTTATTAAAAAAGAAAAAAATAATTCTGAAACAATTGTTCAAATATAGGGCCAGTGGCAAGTTTCCAAGTAAACTTGCACCTAAATCCCACGGCAGAGTGCAGGTGTCTACACAACGGAACATCATGAACGTACAAGAATGAGAAAACAAATTTAAAATCAAATTTCTTAGTCTGCCCATTTTTATGCAGATATAAAGAACGAATGTACGAGTTGATTGCAGATCTAGTGGAAGTCAAGACTTCGCTCTTATTCACAAAGGCAATGGAGTAGGTGTACATAAGAGTTTGAGATGAGTTTACTTCACTGGACATAAAGAATTAAGTAACCCAAGTGTATCTGTAAAGAGTTGTTTTAACCGCATTTCACGAACTCATCTAGTGCGGTTCTCATACAGAAGTAAGCTCCAACATACACAACAAATGAAATAAAGGATTTATTTAAGAAGAATACACAAATGCGTATGTAAAATCTCCTATTTGTTTTCTCATTCTCTAAATCACTTGAAGTTCTAATTCTATAATCCTCATGACAGGCTTGCCATCGATGTTCAATTTAATAGAGGCCTTTCAGCTTTAAGGATTACCCTGTTAAGAATAAATGAGTGCAGAGGAAAAACAGGCTTTTAAAAATATAAGGTATTTAGGCAATTAAGAAAGCAATTTAATTCATACCAATTCAGCGATTAAAGACTAAACAATGTTCAGTAATGGTATGCAGTTAAAGGGCTTTAATGTGTTACATACACAGAAGTTCTTCTGACTTGAAAAAAAAAAATCGTACATTTAGTGGCTAAACATCTGCATGGGAAAAAAAAATTGCATTTCAATTTATCTGTGAACAACAGTACTGGGATTTGCAGCCTTTGATCTCTCTGACATCATCAAGTGGATAAAGCACTTTTTTTTTTCAAAATGGACAAAATTATTTTGCTTTCAAATTACAACAGAAACATGTTTTGTCACCAACAGCAACATCGTATCAAGAAGAGTCAGTATTAGCACCCGCTGTGATGTTCAAACCTGGAGTAAACATTCACTCAGATCTTAAACACCTCTGTCAAATTCACTTCTTCGGCCCAATCATAGTAAACACATCTCTGCTACATTCATCCTTATTTTCAGCACAATGGATACAGATAGCTCTGTTTGATCTTTAGAATCAAAATACATAAATTAAAAATCAAGTTCTAAGCCTACCAGCCTATTAAGTTCTGCTTAGAAGACCAGCAGGTGGACTGTGATGATACTCGTGGGTCCCTTCCAACTTAGGATATTCTATAATTCTATGATTCAGGGTAAATTTTTAACACTGTGGTGTTAAAATTTAAAAATACAGGTTTTGAATCTATCGCCTTTCTTTACTTGAGAGAGACAATCTGGGAATAACACATTTATTTTAAAAAGAAATAAAATAAATTGCTATATCAGTATCAGCTACAGAAAGCAGCTCCAGCTGAATGCTGAAGCATCAATTTGAGGGTCAATACGCTCAGATTCATCATGTGGGAAAGGATTAAAGACTAATGTACACAGAGCATAATACTCAGTGCTCCCATTCAAATCAAGTAATACACAGAGCACGATGTTCTGTAACCCAGAAAAAACATTAGCCTAACAAAAACCTTTCTTTACATATAGTACCTGAATAAAGCATTTAAACCATGCCAATCACACCATAACCCACTTTCAGAATGGGTCTGGTCTTTTTACAGGTACTTCTGGATGCAGCTTTCAGGTGTGAGGGTTGGAAGTGACGGCCAATGGAAGGAAAAATTTATGTATGAGCCATCACTAGAGTGACACTTTATTTTAGCTATAAAAAAAGCTTTCTATTGATTTTTTTATGAGATTATATACCTTTTCATATCCTAGAAATCTTTCCCACCTTAACAGAACAAGGGCTGGTAGACAATAAATGTACACTCATCAGTAATACTCAGACGAGATAAACAGCTTGTCTTGTAGTATTTGCACTACGAACAAAAAAGTAACGTAATATTACTTATTACATAAAATACACATTGATGCACCTACAGTGCTACACAAGAGCTTTATTCAAACTGCAGGAGGCTTGCTGTTGGTCTTCACATTGTCACCACAACAGGAACAGAAGTTGTACCTGCACATGCTTAAAGCAAACCTCTTCTTTCTGTTGCATTTCCATGAGGGTTCTCCTGCTGCAACTGTGATTCAGGAAAGCAGCTGGTTCCTTCTTACAAATTAAACAAACACAGCAACAGGTAGAAAGATTTGCCTTTAGTGAATTATTACAGCAGCCTCCTTCAACTTCAGCACTTTTCCTGCCATATTTGTATTTTGAGAGGGCACTTCATACTCAGGTAATCAAGATGCTCTGGTGCATATATGGGAATAGCTGCTCTCACTTGCCAGTCTTGATGCAGCACCTGAATTCTGATGTTGATGTCTTATTTGAACAAAATTAAGTTCTCTGCCTTCTGCCAAAGGTTGTTTACAAATCATTTCTATCTTCAATAACATAATACACTGCAATATAACACCCAGAAAGATAATCTGTTTTTAAGGATTTGCAATTACTATACAGGCATTAGCTTTTTAGCTCAGACCAGACAGGTTGGAATTTGTTCTTTCTTTTATTTTCTATATCATGTTTTAATAAAAGTTGCTGCTCAAGAACAAATTTCTGTGTACGAAATAACCAGCTCTGTTGTAAAAACATTTATTTTCCAAAACCAAATATTCATCCCAGATCAATACTTGCCTTTTTTCTTTTTCTTTTTTTCAGATTATATAATTTAAGTACCACATCTACTAAATGGACAATTTAAGATTGTTCAGAAACAAAATTTTAAAAAAATCAATACAAAAATCAGGTTTTATTGAAAAGTGAACTCATCACATTAGGACTTTGCACCCTTAAGTGTGTGTATTCTGCACATAGAAATGTGTACACAGACATATCCTACCTTCCTGACAGCTGGCTCAAAAAATAAAAAAATTAAAAGCTCCCTTATCATGGGCAAAAATTCCACTGAATGATAGTAGAAACCACTAGCCTAAAAAAAAAAGGAGGTATTATACCAAAATACAGAATAAAGACTCCCAAATTCCTCTAGATAAGCTTGAATGATGAAATATATTCCCTAGGAACAGAAATGAAGATACCTTGAAATCACTCAAGGAAAATCTCTAACACGGTAGCAGTGCCTTCTCAAATTGACACCACACACCAAAAAAAAAACATTAAAAATGAGGAAAAACCCTCCCATGTTCACAGAGCCTTCAAAATTTAGCAGCACCCAGATGCCCCAGGAAGCACACACACGCTTAAGGCACATGACACCACCAAACAGTCCTTGTCCTGCTGTTAGATGTCACTTATTTCTGTTAATGTCTTCTTCAACCAAGAAATATAAATTAGAAATTTTACTTCACAGCAAGATTTCACTAAATGGGATAAAACACTCCCCCTTCCATACTTACACATACACAAGTTTTCATTTTCTCAGTGATGGCCAATTATTGACCAACAGTAAAACTTGGAGATTGTTTGAATAATGTAATAAAGCTGGTAGGTGGCTGTAGACAGATACTAAAGCTGGTGCTTGTAAAAGACTTGCCCAGTTGATATAGTTTAATATTTTATACTGTTCACAACAGTTACAAACTGTAACCTTAGTTCATAAACAAAGCCAATAAAGTAGTCTTACTATTTTGGGTGGAAAACAGGAGGATGGAATTTGAAAGCTACTAAACAAAGGAACCAACTGCAATTATCACTTGAAAATAATCAATGCATGAAGAAAGTCTTTACCCAAATAAAAATCTGAATACTTAACAATAATTAAGAAAAAAAAATCTTATTTCTAAAATTAAACACTAATGAAGTGGAGGGCTACCTCTCTCAATATGATATTAAAGCATAAGTACAGGAGCAAAACCATTTGAGAAAAAAAATTAGTCTTGCAAAAGCACATTACTATATCAATCTAATTCAAATTAGAATGGCAAATACATAAACAAATGAAGATTAGAGCATTAAATAGCAAAAAATATCTTTTAACATAAGTCATCCACAATCAATTTCAGTTGCAGACAATGCACATGTCACACTGTCCAGGGACACTGGTCTACATTTCCATTAACTTCAGTGACTTGTTGTGGGTTTGGAACTTATGAGTGATAATTCATAATGTTCAATCAATACATGGAAATATTAATGATATAATTTCATGTCTGCATCTTGGCAAGATCTTCTTTTATGCTTCAACCACCATCACTGTCTGTGATTATTTTTAGCCATGACCTTACCACAAAACATACCTGGTACCCAAATGCAACAGCACAGTCAAGATTTTATTATATTACACAGAATATTTAAGTATTTTCTCTAAATCTCACAGGGAGGGGGGAAAAAAAAAAACCACTTCCCTCAAAAATATCTACCTTGAAAACAAATTTAAAAAGGTTAGCAAATGGATTTTGTTTCTGAGGGCAATGCTGAATTAAGTGAATTAAATAGTCATAGATTTCTGTCTCCGTTGTTTTCAGAAGAATTTAGCTGTAAGCACAGGTAGCTGTGCTTCAGCAATTATTCAGTTCAGCAGAGAACAATTTGCAGGATTAGTCAATCTCCATTAGCTGTGTCAACATGTGAGATTTGCATTGACAGCACTTCATACCTCGATCACCTGGAGTGCAAGAACTCCTTCCCAGACCTCCACTCTGCTGCAGCACCATTCCTGCTCAGTCATTTCCCCAACCCCTTGGTAACAACTTGTTTTCCACTTAAAAATTAATTTCCGTTTAGATTCCACTACTACCATAAAGAAAATGCAGCACGAGATCTATGAAAAAAAATCCTTCAACTTGGCTTCTCTTTTAATAAAGTTACTACAGAATAGATTTATGCTTCTTCTCAGATGATGATTTTTATTTTATCACAAGTTGGCAACATCTTTGCATTAAACCACAGCAAGCAGAGTCTTTCCCTGCTAAAATATGGCCAGATGACACTTGCTGAGTACATGAAGTATGATTTTGCCCCAAGGTTAAATCTCCTTGAGATATATATCAGATCTCCTCATGCCCAAAACAAGGACCTGAAATCTGGATTCTCTGATTAGACCAAAAAAAAAAACAACTGCACATTTTATGCTATTTTGTAAATCTGTTTAAAAACATTGCATGTCTTGAAAATAAAGATACTTTCAAAGGCACTTTTCAAAATGAGTCAAGTTTGGATCAATGCCTTACACACGTTTTACCAGATAAACAAACAAGCAGTGCACATGAAATTCCAACTACTCTGGATTCTGGAGTTCTTGATGCATCCCATATTTTGCCACCACAACTGAAGTTAAACTTTGGTTAAAGGTTAAGAATGTTCATCTTAAATCCAAACACCTATTTCTATGACAGTGCTTGAGGGACAGCTGGGTAGAAGATGGGAGGATAAGTAACCAGAGCAATTAAACACACTTAGAGCTCTGTGTATATTCTATTGATAAAAGAAGTACACAAATTCACATTGAAAAAATTTGTTCTACTTGTGTAACTTCAGAAAACTCAGAACAGACTTACAATTAAACTGCCTTAAATCCCCATTGCACCAAGCTATAGCAGGGACCATCCTGGAAATGCTTACTCTGTATTTCCCTATCCATTATTAAACACAGAGGTGCAGTTGGTAAGGTACATTGATGGAATGTTTTTCCCTTCTTAGGATACTTTCTCGTGTATCCTGAGTTTCATGAATCTGCACTTCAAAGTTTTACAGCTTCAGCTTACCTTGCAAAGAAAACTGATGTTGAAGCCAAGAGATTGTGCGTTTCTGGAGCCAGAGTTCATGTAGTTTCCAAGGAACAGCACCAACTCCAACAGCTTACTGAAGCTTTCACTCTTCTTCAGCTCCTCACAAGCCATTGTCACTGCCATGATGTCAGGTTTGATGTTGTTCACGTGCTCCTCAAACATGAGACGGAACAGGATCCCATTGAGACGTGGCCGCAGCATCTTCACCGAACTCATCTGCAAAATACAAAACATTACACCAGAACATAAGAAAACAAAAGCTTATTTAAGCGAAATAGTCTGTATTAAAAAAAAACCCATCACACAGCCAGCAAGTCTACAGTTTCTGTGTGTTTTCATTCCCTATCTGATATTTCCAGGAATCTGTAAACTGCTCACAGGTGTCTTTCTTGCTTTTACTGATTTCTATTTTTTTTCAGGCAAAGCGTATGGTTTGGGCAAAGTGCTTCGTGACTCCAATCCATTTAACGTGTCAGTTCCGAGCTCACAGGCAATAAATGCCCACTGCCAAACCCCCCTGTTCTCAGCAAAGGCAACGTAAGGCAGTTCTATCAGTTCACAAGAACCAAAGACGAGACTGAAAGTACACGTTGCAAGTATTCTGCAGGTGGATAAAGAGTTTTGGGCTGAAATTCATGACAATAAGTTTTATATAAAAAACTATACATAGAGATACTAAAGTAAGGACATAATAATGGTATACTCTAAGTTCTAATCCCATGGCATCAGACTTCAGAGGTAACATACAGCCAGATTTTCAACCTTTTAAGTAAGTTTTGTAAAACTACTGCCCAGGATCCACCCACCTTTGTGTTTCAGACACTTGGCAAAAGGTAGCACAGGACTAATTACTTCCTGATCTGATAAAAGGGTAGGAGGTCATAAATCATGCTGTGGTAACTATGTAATGACAGTGATACTGAAAAATATCTACAATATTCATTAGTTTAAATCCCCAATACCAAATTCACTAGACTAGCTACCAAAATACAGCGGTCTGTCATATTTTGTACAAGTGATCAGTTATTTCCTCCTACTTAGAACACTAGAATTCACAAGGCATATTTAAATTAAGAGGAACAATATGTATTGAGCTTTTTCAAGCCACTTAAAAACTTGCATTTAATTGCAAGAATGATTATCTTCCAAATCTAACTCCTCATTTTACTTAGCAGAATACAGGAAGATGTCTCCTGTGTATTCACTATCAGTGGTGTTCCTGAAGCACTTAAAAAGAAAAGCTTTGTTATGTGACAAATCACAGATCGCGACCACGCAAACAAAGATTTTGGTGTGCTTCTGTCTCTGCTGCCCAAAGTTTTACCCTGGTTCTTTGAGGAACCAGCATTTTTCTACTGGTGTTATCTACCAGATACAGCAGCGATAACTTTCGCAGGAAAGACTTGAGTGGACGGAATAATAATGAATTCGTTCTAAAATGAACATAAATATGAAGGCGCTCCAGATGGTCTCAAACAATTCCTATGATCAGACTGGAACAAGAAAAAGGAAAGGATGAAAAAAGAAGCATTTCAGCATAACCAGAGATCTTTTTTTATAAATCTCCATTGTCACAAATTTCTCTGTGAGCCTCTATAAGCCCAAATCATTCAAAGTCTTGAAACATTATTCTTCTAATCATTCTGTATTTCAGAAATATCTTACTGAAAACATCTGCCTTAAAAAGATCTACTTACACTAATCTGCAGTAGATAGAAATTAAAATTAATCACATAATTTGCTTTAAGTTTTGTAGAACAATCTCCAATTACTGTTTTTACTCAAAACGGCACAGAAAGAAGTTGTCAAAAGCTTTAGATCCCAAAAACAAAATGCAGCAAAACATGTATAAGCCAACAGAACAGTGTGAAAAAGATTGGTGAAGAATAATCCTTGACAATACTTCAGCCAATTGCACTTTCTTCTTTTAATACTGTGTGTGAAGTGCCACGGAACACTGAGCATTTATTTGCTTTGCAAGGTAGTTTGACCACCAAACCAGCAGTAAGTTTTAATTTCATTTGCTGACTTGCATAATCTTTTAAAAGTATCTTCACAATTTCCCAAGAGCTGTTTCAGGTGAAGTTTTTCCTTAAAATTCTGAGCATTTTTATACACATAATGCCATTTATGTATCATCAGATGATGACCACAAATGCTATTTTAGTTCCTCCCTCCCCACCCTGCCCTTGTTTCCCTTCCATATGCCTGTTTCTAAATCTAGGTGTTCAGTACCTGACAAATATCCTGAACTTGGAGGAATCTGCTGGAAAAGGTAAGGTGTAAAGACTACATTCACTTAGAAATAGGTCAAATTCTCTATGGTTCTACAAAAGTAGTGTCCAAGGCATATAAGAAATAAGACATGGAACAGCAAACATTGGCTTCCACCACAAACAGTTAAAGAAGTAAGAAAATGGGTATTTCTTTTCCAGCTCACTGTCAGTGCTGGGCTGCATCTCGTTATTTCCCCTTCCGGGCTTTCATAAAGGTCTTGACTGAACTCCCTGCCTAATCAAGTTCTTTATTCAGTTCTTTATGCTTTATTATCATCATTCAATTCTCAAGTCCTGTATTAAAACTAGGATCAAAGGCTATAGGAGAAAGGCAAAAAGCACAATTAAATTTGCCTCACTTCCTAAGAAAAAGCTGACATTCCTCTAACACAAATTTGTCAACTTACTAACACAACTTACCCTCTTACCTATATTATATTAAAGTTGTCTTTTTTTTTCCTCTAGCAATGTTCTAAGAAGATTAATTCTTCAGCAGCTCTAGAAATTACAATGAGGCCAAACAAGTGGCAAATAAATTCAATTAAAAAAAAATGAAAGACTCTAAACCAATGCAGGTACAATAAACTTGTACAGTTCTCCCCACTTAGCCCACCTCCCAGTCGGGACTGTTCAGAACACCTAATCCTGGTCAAACAGCAAAAAAAGGGTCACAAAATATGCAATTGCTATACAACTACATTGTTAAACTTCTGCTTTTATAATCCTAAAAATGTTGAACTGGAACTGAAATGGAATTGCATTTCCTTACTAAGCTGCAACAGTTCCCATATCATAAAAAACTTAACTCTTGAACATAAGTTTTACATTTAAAAATCTGATAACATTCTGCCTAGCTTATTTAATGTTACACAACTGATTCAGTTAATCTATTTTTCTTGCTCTACTTCAACATCAATGCAAACTTTCCTTTATATGAAGTTGTGTTGCCTTTTTTGATCCCAGTATATAACTTCAAAAAGTTCCAATAGCTAATTAGAATACATAATTGATTTTAACATTTAATCTAAATGAAAATGCAGTTCTAATTTTCATTTACATATCAGCTGAATATGAAGTTAATCGGTCTCTTCTAATAAGTTAATAATTTACTAAGTATGGGTTTTCTACACAAATTTTAAGCAACTTATTCCAATCTTTATTAAATTTGATGGGCAAAGTGATTATCCAATTAACATATCTTAATAATTAACATGCCTAAATTTACATACAAATAAGGATACACATTTTAAATATTATTTAAGATAGGAATAGAAGAAGATAGACTAACGTCAAGGTTACAATTATTATTAATGCAGAACTCCAAACTTAATTGGACACATAGGAAAAAAGAAGTTCAGTCAGGTAAAGAGTTCAAGTTCAGCTGCATTTCTTCCACTTCAGTGGATAGTTCAATTAAATCAAAATCAGAAACAAAAATCAGCATTTTAGTACTAGTAAAGCAGTTAGAGGCCTCTGAAAATAAGACAGAAGCACTACCCACAAGGAGAACATCGGTTTTTATTAAACCAGATGGTAAAGCTGAATAAGCAAACAAGCTTCAGGAAACTTAGTTCCTTCATAGGGCAAACATCACCATTTGGAGATGTTTGACTAAGCAGTTTTTGTTAATTAATGTTGCATTAAACAGCTGAAAACTCTCTCAACTTTCGATAGGCAGTCATTTCCCAAAAATACAAATCAATGAAATAGCGATCATGACTATATATTGGTACTGTTGGGAAATAATTGTATTTCAATACAATCGAATGAAAAAACAAGGACCAGCTGGTTTCAATCCAGCAGTAATCCCAACTCAGATAAAGGCATGACTTCCAGGTATATAAGTAGTATCCTAATCCAGAAATATCTTTATATAAAAGCTATAGAGAGCAATGCAGTAGAGACAGGCTGAAACAGAAGAGACAAGGCAGGGATGATATTTATAAAAGGAGGCAGAAGGAGGGGTTTAAAATTGTTACCGATCAATTAATAGATGGTAATATTTTACTACTGCAGTTCTTGCAATAAGACCAACTAACGTATCAGATTTCTACCAAAATTCTCCATCTTTGTTTTGAAATAAAAGATTTTTGGAATTTTATGCCATTTATGGGGGGGAGGGGGGGAATCAATAGGCAAAAGTTTTTGAAAAGAAGTCATCGATATCTTTCATTTTCTAAATCCCCTACAAAAACCTCATTAGGTCATATCCTGTTACTTCCCCAAGCAAAAAATAATGTGAAAAAAAAATTACTCAAAAGGCACTTCTGAAGCCAAATTATGCTCAAATCAGAGCTTTTTAGTAAAAAGCTGATTTTACTCTTCCCTTTTAAGAGGCCTATATTCCTGTTTTAATGCATTTTAATGCATATAATGCCTTAAAAATCCTGCAAGAGCAAACCTGGCTCCTGTGGAGCTGGGGATAAATCCTGAGCACATTACAGATGCATCATCAGCATCCTAATCTTTTGGACTGGCAAAGTGAAGTGAAAACAGGAACTAATTTGCCTAAGGACTTATCAGGTCCTTGGAAGACCTAAAGTGATTTCCAAGTCCTGGGTAGTCCTCGGTATCCCACCATCACCCCCAGCCTGGATTA
Source organism: Cephalopterus ornatus (assembly GCA_013396775.1). Lineage (NCBI taxonomy): Eukaryota > Metazoa > Chordata > Aves > Passeriformes > Cotingidae > Cephalopterus > Cephalopterus ornatus. The sequence goes on along the minus strand of VZRE01008318.1, from coordinate 72,158 downwards.
AAGCAATTTATGCAAATTCCATAATTTCCTTCAGAGACAGGTTCCAGCCATTATAACACTCAATATCCCTACTTTCGCATAACATGTACGTATTAAATGCTAGTAAAAGAAACAGAATACAATCTACAATTTCAGTCTAAATATGAATCCACACCTCTTCTAGAACCATTTTTCAAGTTTCTGTGTGTTTGTACATATACACAGATATTTTACATGTACATCTATACTTACATATCTGTGTATATATACACAATATATATGTTTACAAACATGAGACACTTATAGGCATATTAAGTCTTTCAGCTGTTTACAGTTTTTGATACAAGACAAAAATATTATTGGAGTTGTCAGTGCCATGGAGCAAGTGGGTCTTTTATGGACTCTCGCAATTTAACTACTTGAAGCTCCAGTGCTCCTCGTAACTGTTTAATAAACATTCAGGACAAAACAGACGAAAGACCGGGTCTAGCACAGGGGTGCCTGCTGCTTTTAATGGCATACCATAATTCTTTCCAGAAAAACACCCAGAATCACGGAATCATAGAACACCTTGGGTTGGAAGGGGCCTTCAAGATCACCTGGTTTTAACCCCCTGCCATGGGCAGGGATGCCCCCCACTGCATCAGGTTGTTCAGGGCCCCACCCAAACTGGCCTGATATGTACTCAGAGAGATTTTTTGATTGTTACTCAACAGGAAACAGATAGTAACTTTTTCCTCCTGCAGGTCTTCCAAAAACACTAACCAAAATATTTTATCCCTATAATTTTTCTTTTTATGTGACAAAATGGAATTCTGCAGTTAATAGTTGCATCAATACATACCACAACTCCAAACTGTTCTGGCTCAGCAAGATCATTATATTCATCCTTTAATTCAGCTAAGGCATTGAGTTCCTTCTGCTCAGGAAGATTCTTCACTAGGTTCTAAAACAAACACGGCATTATATCAAATTTGTTATATTAAACTAACTGAGATATTAAAAATAACATGCTTAAAATACCACAACATGGAAATGCATGAGGAAATTATGGGAAGCTTATTTTATTTACGCAGCTTTAACACTATATAAACATCAAATCAAATCAGTAATTATTTAATACAGACATCAACTCCTCTGTTACAGTCTATGATTTGAAGCATACCTTCTCAGTATTAAAAGGTTGGAGTATAATTTTTCAGGGCCTGACAGCATCAAGGAGTTTTGTCTATCTACATCTTTTTTGCACTAGTGATTGCATCTTGCTCATTAAATATTAATCAAGAAATAACTCGTCTGTGTAAAACAAGACATAACTAGCAAAAAAAAAAAAATTACAATCTTTAGACATTCAAAATAGCTGGGCACAAACCACACTTCAAAATACCTTACACAAAATAAGATCACCATCTCATAATCGTACAGATCTTTTGGATGGCAAATATACTGGAACTCAGCAAAAAGTTGTTTGCAATCCCATCCATGTCCCCAAAGAAATTTGTATTAGTTAATATATGATCTTAAGATCTCAATACTGATATGCTAAATGTATAAAATATTTATATTAAGACCAAAGAACACTTTGTTTTAAGAGATACTCAGTAAAAGTTTAGTATTTAAACTTTCATATATATACCAGTTGAAATCAAAACAATTTAATTCTTCAATTTAAAAAAACCAAAACATTGCTATTCAAGCAAGCATCAATAGAAAAAGAGTTATGTGACTGTTAAAAAAGCAACCAGCACTGCAGAAGCCTATTTTTTCAGATATAAAAATTGTAATTGGAGAAAATATGTACTATTAGAGCTACAGACATCTTATTTTTAGAACAGACCAATCTTGCCATCACTCCTGCAATATCCTTATTCATCTTGAGAATTTGATTACTGATCACTCTGCCAGGCTTGAAGGAGAAATCAAGGTACAACTTAGAGAAGCATCAGTCTAATTTGTCAAATTTGCAAGTGATAACAAATGTAATTCTCCAAGCTCAAAGAGTCAAACATTCACCCACCTTCATAAAGAAAACTAAAGATGACAAGCAGTCTCATACAAAACATCCCTGTTACAGAGAGATTTTTTATACTCACACTAAGAAGCTACTGAATGTCCCAGCAAGCAGAGTTCAATAAACATGGCAGAGATTCACCTCCATGTCATACAATTTAGCTGTAGCTTTGTGCTTCAACCTAAGTATGTTTCCTTTCCTATTAACCCAAACCCATGTCCCACTCTACTAACAGTGCAGCTCCTTTTTTAGATATATATATATACACACACATACATATATTTGTTTACTTTCATTAAATGTATTGAATAACTGAAAATAAAGCCTTCAGTGACCACATATTCAAATCCTTGTCAGTACTTCAGGAAACAGTTTCATAATGTATTCATGATGATATGAGTTTACATAAAAATAAGGTAAATAAAAATGTTTAACATAAACATAAGAAGGAATCTAAGGCTGACATTAAGAAGCTGAAACTATCAATCACTACTTAGTGTCCCAGTGCCCTGAATTGTGCTAAACGTGGCGTTTGACAACTGTATGGTTACAAAAACTCACTCCCTCAAAAACAATTCCTCAAAAGAATTGAAAATATTTTTCCATAGAGCGTTGTCCTCAAGGAAGAGTTACAACAGTATAGAGTCTACCATGTACTCAAACTCATTAATCCAATTTATTTTAGTAAGTATTATACCATAACTTTGAAAAGCAGCAAGTAACAAGAGCTTATGAAGCAAAATTGAAAAAACCCTTTGCTACTTGCTCAGTTATGCCATACCCATTTCACTTCCACCACTTTGATACTTAGAACAAAGCAGTTTCTACATGTGCATTTTTAGTAAGTGGGAGTTTTGCTAGGCATGGAAAAAACCAAGGTTTGCTTTGTACAATTTTTCCAATCAGTAGTATTGAAAACTGCTTAACTGGTAAATTAGTTAATAGCTCAGTTGAAGATTAAAATAAAAATAAACCAGAACAGACAGAACATGAAAAAGATGATACAGCCCATTTACCCCAACATATTTCCAGTATCCCTTGAAATACAGGAATCTCTTCCAGGTTATCAGTCGCATCTCGCTGCTATTGGAAGCGGCTCTGCCACACCATTCCCTTCAGAAAGGGACCAATCTCCAAAGCCTTCATTTTCTGAAGATTATAGGCTGCTGAATTTCTAGCCAGTTGCATTCATGATGAACTCACATACATTTATTCTGGTGCTAACATTACCTTTTACTTATGCAACTTCATTTTTCTCCCCAGTGCTTACACACATCACTCATCTCCCCATACGGTTATAATGTAGTCACATCCCTCACAGCTATTTATATTGCTGATCTAATCAAGCCAATCTTTTCTGTTTCCTTCTGTAGACTGTTTCTCTATCCCTCAATCATCTTAAGTAGTTTTTAAGTTCAGCTTCTCTATTTTAAATTCAGTTTTGAGAAATGTACCAAGTATTTTAGATAAGGTCTCAGAAGTACCCTATTCAAAAGCATAAAAATTATCCTCTCAACTGGAAATCCTTGACCTGATACACCTTGCAATCACATTTGCCTTTTTTATGGTGTACGAGGTCGGGCTGGGACCAAGTTAATTTACTTCACAGCAGCCCATATGGTGTCACTGTGACTTGTGACCAGAGCAGTGCTGACTTACCACTGGTTTAGCTACTTTATTGAGCTACATTTGTTGTAGAAATAACTGATCTGAAGCTTCTCTTACTTTAGCTATCCAAGGTGGGGTTGTCTCCTCCCTTGATTTTTGATTTTCCTAAACCTGTAGGCTTCTTAATCACATAATCTGACATTCCTGATTAATAAAAAGTCCAAAATAAAATCAGGACTCTGTACTGAGGCAACTCAGTTTAGACTTGTGTCCCTGGAATAACCAATTTCCACATCCAAGAAAGAAAGAAGAAATTAATTTAAAAAAACCTCGGGGGCAATGGGACAAAGGTGCAAATGGGAAACAGGGAAGGATGAAAGGATAAACTGAAGCTCAGTATGTTAGCTAGAATCTGAATCTGTGTATGATATTAAATAAAGCAATTCAACACCAGTATTACTGGTGTGCTAAATCTCTACAACTTTTAAGCTTTACGTGCTTCTCTGTTGCACTGTAGTTCCCCAAAGATTGTGAGGGGCCGTGACCCTCCTACAGGGAGGAAATCAGAGAATGATGTAAGGAAGCTGTATTCCACACTTGCTTGTCTCCAGCTAAGAGATTTTGGGCTCACAATGAGACCAAACCAGCTTGAGAGAAGGTTTCATTTGCAGATGGTTTTTGAGTTGCGGCAGTATCCTGAAACACTCAGGTAATTTCATCTCTCACTAGAGACAAGCAGAGTTGTTGCAGAGCTGCTTCCACAAGAAGCCTGACAAAACTTCATTATCCACCAGCCTAAATCTTCTTCAGCTTGCCTTCAAAGCTGAAAAAACAGAATTCTCAGAGATTCCCTTTTGAAAGGGAAACTTCATCAAGTGGGAGATTGCAAGGTACGTCTGTTAATAGTATTTTAAAGACAGTTTTACAGCTCCATGTGACCGTATTCAACAGTAGAAGTGAAATAAATGAAGCAGTAAACACAACTGGTACACCTGTAGCTGATAACCCTCTACACTATTCTTACTCTTGAATTCTTATACTTTCACACATTTTTACATAAAAAACAAGCTATGAAGAAAACCAGAGATATTTTCACATACCTGAATCAAGGATTCACTCAGCTTCTCTTCATCAACCTCCAAAATGATATTTTTTATTTCTTCATAAGGCAAACGGAAAGAACCCAAAAATATTGCTGAAATTCAGTAATACATAATTAGAATCAAAAAGGTCAAAAAGATTGATATCAAAAGGCAAACCTAATTTCTAGCAATTCAAAAATCATATCTTCATCTAAATTATATTTCACAATTAAGAAGTGTCCTACCTAATACAAATGCTAGATGAGGTACACTACTGCAGTTTGACTTACAATGAATTTCTTCTCTAAGAAATGAAACTATGACAACACTTAACTTTTTAGTCAGCCTCAGTTGCTCACTAGCAGTCTTACTTAGCAATAAAGTCAGATCTTTATGAATGGCATCTACATTACTACTCAAACAGACCCATTCAGCCACTAGAAGACTTTATTATTATTTTTGCTTTTATAACCATGTATGAATAGCTGTACTGCACTTACAATTAGATAAATGATATTTATGATATTCTACAAAAAATTCCACATCGAAAGGGTGATGAAGAGCTGGGCAAAGAAAGAAAAAATGCCTTAACTCTACCACTTTTTAGGATAGCTGAACTTATACAAGAGACAACATGTAGTGCAAAGCCTTCAGAGGGGGAGTTCTCACAGCAATTTGATCTCAGAATGTTATCAAATCTCAAAAGAGCCCCATTCAATAAACTACAAAGTATTAAACACAGACAGATTAGCATAACTCTTGAATAAAATGCTCTATATTCAGCCTAACTACTATGGCTGATTATCCTGCATCCATGTTTTCAAAACTTGAAGTTTTATATCATTTGTGTCACAGTTCATTTTCTGCTTAAGAAAATGTGCTCATGGTAATAAAAAATGCAGAGATTTGGTTTCACACACTTATTTGCCAGGGGCATAGTTGGACTAGTGACCTTTGATGGTATTTCTAATTCCAATAAAAAGAATCTATTACTCTTAAAGACTGATTTCCTTCCATAATTAAAGAAGAAGCAAGTTAAATGAAAGAGGTGGGACTGTTTTCCTTACAATTTATAGGAGTAGCATTTGCACCTAAGTTAGCCTATTTGGTAAATATTTTTATCTTTAAAATTCTAACCTTTACCAAGCTCTATTTCTCCATGACTCTAAGCAGAAAGGACACAGGAATGGCCCCTCCACCCCAATCAAAAAACCTATCAACACTGTGCCTTGCCCAAACTAGTGATCATCATTTAACTACACTTTCAGTCCAAAACAATTAACGAAAAAAATCAACTTACAAAAACAATATAGTTCATTACTGTTTAAATCATTTTTCCATTTTACTTTTTTCATTTTTCCCAAGTTCCACAGTGAATTCAAAACAGAGGTGTTTAAACACTTCTGAATTTAAGACTCATTTCAAATTAGTAGTTTTTAGAAAAAAACAACGGCATAAGAAAAATTAGGAATAATCCTGTGTGTATGCTAATTAGATATTGACCTAATGCATTTCACATCACTTACATAGATTTTGTGCGGATTTTCCATCCAAAACTCTTAATTCTTTGATCTTTTTCTTGGACTGAGCGGCTTTCTTTTCTTCTGATTCTTCTACTGGCTTTTTGGCTGGAAAGAAGGTATTTATTAAATTCTTATTCATTATTACATCTGTTCAATCTTAGCTAATAGGAACTCCATTAGAAAGCCATATAAAAGCATCTTTTAGAATCGGTTCAAGGCAAACTGACTGTACTCCCTCAACCTACTGTAAAATATCCAAAGACAAAAAGAAAATTTCCAAAAGTAGGAGCATGAAATAAAAATATGACAATGACCAATTTTTCCAAGCACTATCAAATGATATTTATATATTTTAACCCACGAAATTTCACTTCAGATCCAATTGAATCCAAGCGCTTTTAAAAATGCAGGGACTTAGTGTCACTTCAAAGCACACGAGTGCCCTCTGTTGATATATTAATAAGTTCTTTATCCAAAACCAACAACATTAATCATTTGATATTTATCACACTGAACAAAGGTATGTTTTTACTAAGTATTTATGTTGTCAGTCATAAAGAGCAAAACTAAGAAAAAAGCATATCTTTTAATTGATTTCTTTTAAATTAGCAATGATCATTAGCCTTATATTCAGCACTTGAAATTATATAAAAAGAAATGCGGTATTGAAGCACCTAAAATATAAGCTGATTTCTTGCATAATTTAAAATAGTCAATTTTCACAGAATTTTCTTAAGCATTAATTAAGTAAACCCATTAACAAGGATTTATTTCCTTTTAAATATCACATAATGTATTTGGCACTGGAGGTATAGAATCTAAATGTGCTTAACAGTAATCGAACTTAATGAATATTTTAAGTCATTCAAAAGTAACTAAAAAATTGGAGAGTCAAATTAAGAGGAAGTTTCAAGCAGACTTAACAGAGTTTTCTTCTCTGAGCACTGCTTTCTGTTGTACTATAATGAGCTATCATGGGTTTCATTACAGGTATCTCCTAAGAAAAGATGTTAATTTTTAGTGTGAAGAACAACGCAAAACCTCAGTTTCATCCTCTTTATTAAAAAAATAGAAAAAAAAAAGTAGAACATAGAAAACAGATATTTGTCTCCTTACACACATTACTACTTGTAAAACACCTGGCACAAAGCAATTCTATTGGGTTTATACCACTGAATAATTCGTTTACCTTGGGCATTTTCATACCAGAGCTAACTAAGCCAGTACCAGAGAGTTCCCTCATTCCCAGCCACCACTAAAGAGCTTACAGCAGGAAAAGCTAAACAGAAAAGATGATTTAACAAGAAAGCAACACTGGCTGTCCTCTTGCCCTGCCATTTCTCTGCAAGCCTAACATGACCAGTTGGCTTGGTCTTTGTAAAAGCACGGAGCTACACATCACCAGATAATCCTCGGAATTCCCACCGGCACTGACCCTTTTACTATAATGAGCTGCCATTTAAAATCCTAAAGTGACACTACATCAAGTAATCAGACCCTTATCGCTAATTGTTCTCAATTAAACAAGGAAATAAGACCAGGTGCTCAACAACATAAACAAAAAAACACCCAAGAGTGAAAAATTAGTTGTCCCATGAGAAGGCAACAAACATTGTGAGTTGTGTTATATCAACAGGAGGTACTGCAAAGCCTGGATTTGTGTCTGCTGAGACAGGTGAGAGAAATGATTCAAGAAGATGAATGACCTATTCCAAGTTCGATCTGTTTAAGAATTTAACCCTCCAGATGTCCATAAAAGACTGAGTCTTTAAAGTATTGAGCAACACACACCCTCACAACATGCTCAAAGAGTACAGGACTTGTCACAGTAGTTGGGAACCTCAAGGACAAACCTGCTCTGTAACCAGCTATGGCAAAACCCACACATTTCAGTGCGTAATCATCTCAGTCCTGTGGCTTGCAAAACTGCAGAGGTAACAAAATTAAAACGAAAACAAGAGTGACAAACGTTTTTGTTACCAAATGTCACCTCACACAAAGGAAACTTTCCTCCTACTGTGGTAATTCACGTAACCTGCTCAGCAACAGTGAAACACCTTTGTGAGCAAGAGTTCAAGGGCAAAGGTCTTAAACGAGCCAACTGTAAAAGAGGTTTTAAATTATTCAGCTACTACAGGATCAAAAGAGGAGAAGTGGTTTGGCATTCAAGCACACGATATTTCATGCACACACAGAGGATGGGCCAAGTCACAATTCACAACAGTAACTCTAACAGGGCAAAGAACCTTTAGGTCTTTATTACCTCTCCTCACCTGTATCCAGGTGCACTCCTCTAGTGGATGTAAAACTAGGAACCACACTTAGAACACAGAAGATCCTGTTCAAAAGTTTTATACCAAATCACAACTACTCTTACTCTCTTAAGCTTGAAGGGCTATAACACCATCACTTATAAAGAATCCATTTTCTAAATATTAAATTAATTTTTTTCTATTTGAAAAAGTCCAGAGGAGATGCTCCTTCCGAAGGTTCTCCTCTTTCCATGCATGAGACTTCTAAGTTAACTTCATGCCTATTCACAAAAAACATGGAAACACTAGAACCAGATGCTTATGCGACTGCACTGAAGTTACAGCATAGCATGAACACAAATCTTACCAACCCAAAACTCATAGACAGAAAGAGATGTCATTAAAATTTCTAAATTCCCTCTTCCATCAGTGGCTCTCCCCCTCTGATCACACAGTTCATTTCAGCACTGACTCAACTGTGACAGAACCATGGATTACAGAATTATGAAAAATAATTAAATCAATTAAAAAGATACTTGATACTTTTCAGAATCAATAGACTATTGCTGACCAATGTCCTGACCCTTGTCAGATTCTCCCTTCACAAGTGCCTATTTAAAGATGAGACATTTTGGTTTGATGGCACAGAACCACAGGGAGAGATGAAAGAAGGATTTTATAGCAAACAACACCAGGTAGCTCGGGAAAGCAAGTTGAAAAATCAATCTGAAAGCTCAAGCAGCTCTATTACTTCATACAGACCTTGAGTTTAGTGCTGTGATTATTCATCACAGCACTTTGATAATGGTACTGGCTTAGATCTTCATTCTAAATCAGTTTTTTTTTTAAAAAGTTCTTTCAGACAGCACCTAGACCGGGTGCCTATCCTACCGAAGTTGCCATAACAAAAATGGTCATATTTTAGAAATAAAGGTATAGCAGAGAAGTTTCCTCACTTTCTGACCCCAACTGTCTAAGCGATAAAACACTGAAAGAAAGAGCTCAGCTCTCCAGCTCTGAAGCCTTATTCCACAGAGTCCAATTCTTCCCCGTCTCCCTGCTGAGCCATCCACATCCAAGCACCCTGCTGGTTTGCTTTTCTTCTTTCAGAACATGACAAGCTTTTTTCCCCACCTTAAGTAAGCCTTGATCCAAATTCAGCCTTCTATAGTCAGCTGTTTCACCTCCCAGAACATACTAATCGAGTCTCCATCAGTCCTCCCCTGCATTAACAGCCCTGGAAGGATGGCAGAATCCTCCAATATGTGGCTAAGCCTGTCCAGGTTCTCTAGCAAGTCACTGTTTGTAAAAGTGACAAATATCTCCTTCCAAATTCTCAGTAGAAAGTCCAGAAGTCCAAGTATTTCATCCCCACAGGAAAGCAGCATGTGTATCAGATGAGTTCAGACTCCAAAGGGCCTCTCAAGTTGTCCTCAGATCACCATGTCTGGGATAACAGACAAAGCTCATGCACATCTGCTGTGTTTATGCAAAGCATTTTTAAATCCCCTACCCTACATCTCTGTGTTTCTCCAGGGTGGTTAATCCCATTTCATACAAATTTATGTAGATGCATATTCGGGTTTACATATGTATTTGGAATACATATGTACACACACACGCAAGCAGGCACACATACATGTGTGGATTTTTTGTGTTCAAGAAATGGAGAAAATTCTTCTCTTTATTGTTTAAAGTTATTTCCCTGTTCAGTTGGGAGGAAGTAAGAATCAGGAAAGCATTAAAAAAAACCCAAAAAAAACCCAAAAAACAATTAACAGTCATTGAAATGGCAAAATAGCCACTAATATGCAATTAACTCTCACCAGTTAGACCTGTAGAAGGTTTTGGCTGGGTTTACTTTTCTTTATAGTTTACCTCAAGCAGACAAAAGAGGGAAAAGGAAGGAGAGCCAGCACGATAAAGCCAAAGGAGAGCATATGGCAGCTTTAGCATACACAGACATCTTTCTGAAGACCAGAAAACACGGATCTAAACACCAACATTACATAACTTTTTTTTTCCTAGCTTAGAGTTCCTATTTTGTTAGTAATAACAGATTTGTTTATCAGTGTTGGAGGAAATAGCTGATGCAACGTGCTGCAAGGGATTGTTTGCTGTTCATCTGACATGACCCAGCACATGTGCAGCTCGAGGGTGTCCCTTCAGTGAGACCTTCAGCTGGGAACTCATTTAATCCCACTGAACGTGCACTGCTTGAAACCCTTGGAACCCATTTAGGGTGTACTAAACATAATGTTATAGAAGTTTAAAACACATTAAAAGCAAGACTAATGATAACCGTGGCACAGAACATAGGAAAACATGTTGAAATACTTTAGAGACTTAATTAAGAAAAATATTCTACTATTAGTACTTTTGTATTTCTGTAGCAAAAACAGTAAGGATACATGGTTCTTGAAAATTATCATTTCCCACCTGTTCATTAATTCAGCTACTGAATGGCATTAAAAGTGGTCATGACAAATTTTTAGAAATATGCATGGATTTTATTTAAAGGTATTGAAGCTGTTAGAGCATTTTACTATGAGCTGAAATGTCCAGTTCATACGAAATTCCTTTCTTTTTTTTAAATAATTTTAATAAGAATTAATAGCAAAAACTGTCAGTCATGAATCTGATGAGAATGAAAATTAAAGGGAGATAAAAAGGAGAACACTGAATTAAAGTGTGGAGAAAGCAGAGATTTAGGTGAACTTTAGCTTTAGCCTGCCTTAACCTTAGCCTTCATCTCCAATTTTTGTCAACTCTGTACACAGTGAACAAAAACATCCTTATATCGTCACGGGAAATGAGTGAGTAATTTCATCTTATTTCCATCTGGCAAAGGGTTTCCCAATTGCACTTACTAGTATTTGGCACCAAAAGTAAATATAAAAAGGAAATTAATTGCTTTGTTATTCCCGTTACCTGAGAAAAGAAGTATGGCTAGTACAGAAGTATAGGATAAAAAAAAATTGAGTGTACATACAATTGGAAGGGATGTAAACTACACTCACAAGAGTGGAGCTGAACAGCTGAAAGTAATAATTACACTGAGTTTACTCAAAAAAACCCTATGTGATACAACATAGTAGAAAAATGGAATAACGATCAAGGAATGTCCTTGAAGGTTTAGAAAGTCATTTGTAGCACAAAAATTCAGTAAACTATGTTGCAACATAATAAAACTTCTTGAAGTCTGGCTAAATTGATGATCCTGGGATGCTACTGATCATTTTTTATTTCTGTGTTATTTCTAGAGGCACTCAAAAATGGAAATTAAATTCAAACAAATGGAGAGAGGGAGAAAAGCAAAACAAAGTAGTGTCCAATCTGCACTTGTTCTCTTTCCTCCCCAATACACCATCAGTGAGTGTTTCCCTCTCCCTGACTTTTCCTTGCTCACATGGAGAGGGGCAGCAGTGCCCAAGGTCTGGGCAAGGAGCACAGCTCTCAGTGTTAGCCTGGGAGCTTCCACCAAGCTCTTGCTTCAGTGAAGTAGATGAAACATGCCCAAGCTCTTGTTCCAGGCAGCAGAATGAACTCTGACAAAGTTCTGTGTGCTCAAGCCAAACTAAGCAAACAACCTGTTGATCATCAAGGAGTGTACATGTGCCCATACAATCATAGAATTTTTTAAAATCCTCCAAAATCATCAAGTCCAATCATCAATCGGGCACCACCACCATGTTCACCACTAAACCACATGCTCAGGTGCTACATCCACATGTTTTATGAACACTTCCAGGGATGGTGACTCCACTACTTTCCTGGGCAGCTTGTTCCAGTGCTTGACTATCTTTTTTGTGGAGAAAATTTTCCTAATGTCTAATCCAAACCTTCCCTGGCGCATCCTGAGACCACTTCCTCTCATCCTGTCAACTTGTTACCTGGGAGAAGCATCCTGAACAAGCAGAGCCCTGTCACTGGCAGCAAGTCAGAAGGCAACAGTGCAGGCTAAAAACAGAGTAGGGACCAAGCAGGTATCCAGTCCTGTATCCAATGAAAGCAGAAAATATCCAATGCACCCCAGAGCGGGGGGCTCTGGGAGGTGCCACAGTCCACATAGCTGAAGCCACTCTCTCCTGGATCACATCACCTTTCCTGCAGAACATGTGGGTGATGGAATTCATGAGCTGCATCAACTGAGATTAAAGTGGTTTGGTATCCAAATTCATTTATAGCCTCCACACTGTCATTTGGTCTCTAACTTCGACAATGAGCAAAGCGTTTCCCCAAATATCCAGAGATAAATGCAAGAGCATCAGCAGATGCCAGACACGCCTCTTGTCAATTCAGGCAGCAGCTGTGGGATCTCATGTTTATTCCCAGTGCCACCTGGCATTTTTCAGTTCACCTAAAACCACTCAGTTACCAATTCCTGAAGTAAAATTAATTAAGCACTCCTGCTGTCACTCTGTCCTTTCTGCAATCAGAAGAGCTAAAATACCTGGTACAGCATTAAAAAAAAAATAATTTTTACAAAGCAAGCAAGGAATTGATCTGAATCTTAGTTTGAGCTCTTAAGATAAAAAAAAATAAAAGTAACAGGGAGGAAAAAACATGGAACCTCTTGCAATCTTGTATGTTTTTTGCCTAATTAATGTAATCAAGCTGAAGGAAGTGGCATCAACCCAACAGATTATGCTCTGTGAAAGAATAAAAAAGATCATAACTTAGTTTTGCAAATTAGGTTGTTTTTTTTTTAAATAGTAGGGGATCTACACTCCTATTATTTATTCTTATAATTGATTGCTATTATATTTGACCACCCCAATTAATGACTACTATTAATTTAACATGAAATATTTCTGTTCTATTAAAATTGCCCTAAAATTGTTGTAACTGGTCTATTTTTCAAGCACACTCTGAAGATCTGCAGCGAGAACTCGTGCAGCAGTTACAGTGCTAAAGTGAACTTAATTAACTGTATTGTGGTGGCTTTCAGCTTTCTATCAACAGCTTGAAATTAAGTTGATGCCGGGGCCACAAATGCTTTATTTAAAAAAAAAAAAAAACCTAAACAAAAAAAGCCCAAACAAGCAAACAAACAAAAAAAGGCAAAAAACCCCCCAAAAGACAACCACAACTGATTTTGCCCTCTTCTACTTATTGCTAAAGACCAATCCAAAAGATGTTGCTTTTGCTGTAAGACAGTAAGCAAATATTAACAATTCATCACACGCAAATGGTCACAGAAATACAGATGAACATTAGAAATCAAACAGCAGCAGGCAAACAAGGATTAAACTGAAAATATCCTCCATGGACCTCATTTACTGTGTTGTAGATGTTCTGTAAGAAGCTGGAATAAAAGCCAGTAGCCTTTTCCATGAGCTCTTCTCTCCCATTTCCTGCATGAATACTGATATGGAGGACAGCCTCAGGATTGTGCAGCCCCCTTCCTCCCTCGGCCACTGCCATCACTTCAACACCTGTGACCCTGCACTTGAAGGTGCTGGGATCAGCTCCCAGGAGATGCTGATCCTCGGTGGGTTTGGTGGGCACCGAGACAGTACAGGTCTGTGCAGCCCATATATTAGTGCTTGGCTAACGAGATCAGTCAGTGCATTTTAGAACTAATACAGTAAGTTTTTATGGGTCAAAGACATTTGCCTATGAAAATAAAATGTTGCCTATAATAGCATTTCTAATTTAAACAGTCACACGTCCCAGTTATATTTTTTCCTCTGACATCAGGCCACCATCACCAGGGAACTGTGAGACAGGACAGCTAACATGATTTCCCAGATTCTAACTGATATACCTTTTATCCATACAACTTCCAAAGGTAAAAAAGCGTCCCAAGACTCAGAGGGGGGAAAAAAAAAATCAAGCTCTAAGTCATAAAACTGCTATCATATTTTTCAACATTCCAACAAACTCATTTTCTGTTGTTATCATGAGAAGTCTAATAAATAAATATATTTTAATTAAAGAGTTCACCTATTGTTTGCCTTAATTAGTCCTGTAAAAGGTTCATCTTCCCCAATAAAGACATCTAGGGGAATCACATTTTCCGAAGGAACTTGGCAAATAATGAAACTAAAAAAAGATCCCAAGATCCAAAAAACCCTTTACACAGTCAAGTTAAATAGATATCAGTGTTTAATGGAGCAGACTAAAATGTTACTAAAAATGACATGATAAATTGATTTCTTCTATCACTGTGATATTTGACATTTAAAACTCCTGACTAAATATTTAAACTTAAAGTAAAACACACATTTCCAAATGCACATTTCAGTATCCTCTTCCTTCTTAAAGCATTTCTCTACCATCAAGGTTTTAAATATACATACATGAAAAATTCTTTCACTTGGACACATCTAATTCCCAAATTCCTCAATTTATTTACCATCTTCAAGTTTTTCAAGTGTTATGTGGCATATCCTGCCCATACACTCTGACCTACAGTAAACTACACAATGTTAAATTTCCAGTGATTTAGTACATAAGAAATTTGATTTACTGTTAAGTAAAAAGAATTCTATACTCTGAATGATTTAGAGTATGAAAAAATATTAGTAATTAGCTTGTATTTATTGTTTTATTAAGCCAGGAGGATTTAAAAGGATGCTTTCATAGGCATCAAGTCCAAAGCAGAACTTCACAGGGTAAAAGGATCATATTAAAAATAATTGGAAAATTATGTGTCTTAATAGATTTCCATTTATTTCTATAAGCATTACACAGTGCCCTGTGAAGCTGACTGGTAATCACAGCTTTGATAGTTGATAAACATAAATAAGGATAAAAGTTGCTATTTGTAAAACGTTGAGAAATAAGTCTTCCACAAACAAATGTTCAAAACTGTGGCCTTGCGGTGGATGGTATCAAATAAATCTAATTAGTTGCATGTAATCTATACTAAGCAGCCCTTTCAACCGAATCATACATCAACACAAGCGTTTTAGCTCCATGTTGGTGACAAGGCTACCGCAACCTTTAGGGCAGAATTACGTGGTTTTAACCAGACACGTCAGAGGGCAGCGGCTTGTTTGGAAGAGACCCCACCACAGCCCACGCTGTCACAGGGAAGACACACTGCCCCTTGTCACCATCGTTCTGACGAATGATCGCTCCATCTAAGGTCATCCCAACAGCTTCAATATACTGTGACAGTGAAACCTTCCTGGAATACTAATGTAACTCTCTGAAAAACAAACAGTAATGGAGACATTTGGTGACAACCAAAACTGCGAGGTTTCCCTCAGTAACTAGTGTAGATCCACTGTCACTTATTGGATAATGGCCAGCATTCATGTCTTACTGTGTCTTCTGTGTATCATGTACAGTTTTGGTCTGCCCCTCTGTGGCCTTTGAAGATACAGACAAAGTATATATAAATTAGTTATTAATTAAGACTTGCAAGTACAGAAAAAGGAGGCAACAAAGCAGGAAGACGAGAAGCAGTAGGGTTAAAACACTGGAAACCAACATAAATGTTTGAAATACAGGGAAGAGCAACAGCACAGGTTATGAATGCTGAGAGATCAAGAGTTCACTGAACGAAAAATACAGCGGAGATTTTACTACGTGTAAAGATGTGACCTCTGCATTAAAAAAAAAAGTCAACTGCTGGAAGCATGGAAATATCACTGTTTAGTTGATTCTATGTACACCAAGAGACAGACTTTTAAGACGTATTAACATGCAGACACTCTTTTTACTAAGCATCTCTTCTCAGTCACCTGCTGAAGATAAAACACAGGGCTCAACCAGTCTCAAGACAGTGCTACATGGCTGTGTATGTTACTGTCACCTCTAAGAGATTTACCTTGAAAAAGCCCAAGTATCTCAAAGTGTTTTCCAAACACCCAGGTGCCCATGGAACACGCGGGCAATGATTATCTGCCTTTAAGACATACAAGATAAATTACTTCCACATTACAGGATTAGTCTTAGGGGACCTACCAGAGTACTACTAAATTAAGCCTCTTGCATTGTAGCAACTAAAAATAGCGCAGAAACAGCGACCGGTCTCTCACCTTCACCAACATTGTCAGGTTCCACTGTTCACCTCAGACACATTCTGAGAATATACAGAGACAGAAACCACACTATATTCTAAATTTAGCTTACCTTTATATTATCAAAATAAGCAAAATTTGGCTAAAATGATTTATAAAGAAGGCAGCATCTCTGTGCTAATGATCCAAGTGTCTTAAATGTAACAATACAAATGTCAAAAGGAAAACCTCAAAACTTATTCTTTTACTACCATTCAGAATATCCAACTTAATGATAATTCCACACTGGCTTTGATCATGTGGACTTTAGGGTTTTAGAAAGCCTTTAAGCCACAAATTTCTTGTCACCTGCCTTTTCACAGTGGGAAATTATTCTGCAGTACTATTCTAAAATAATTATATTCCCACATTGCAGAACAAAAAAAGGTATCTGAAAGAATAAAGTTTCAGAGAAGTTTCAGTTTCTCACAATTGCACAAGACACACAACAGTCACACAACAGATTAGATTACTTTACATCCTTTAGAAATTAACAAGCAATTAAATAACAAAATTATCAGCTTTTATCTGTGCTAATGCCTGTGTACCTATTATTTGTAACTTCTCAACGAATTCAGAAACTAAATAGCATGATTGTTAACTTTTAATCCTTCAGATAGCTTCTCAATGTCTCTTTTTCCAAAGAACGTTTATTCATTTGGGTAGCAGAACTGTCCTTACTCTATGTACATACGGCAGAAATTCTTGCAATGGCAGAATACTCTGTTCAAACCATTACAACAGCACTACAGTTGAAACAACTATCATCTCACATAAAGGTTCCATGTCAAAAGCAGATGACATTTTTCAGGTTTTTTTGGTCAGCAACAAGGAAAGAAAAAACAGTTTTGTACATAAAACATAAAACTCCTGGAGAGGGGACCATTTTTTGTAAATACAGAATCATTACAAGTCAGCACAGTGTTCAACTGGAACTAGGCCATGACTCAGACACATTTTCTCAGTTTTACAAGGGGAAAAATCTCCACATTCTAGTTCATTTAATAGAAAGTACATTTAGGAAGAAGTGTACTATGTGCTAACTATGGTTCTGCTGAAAGATGCAGAGAACATTCCTTTAATACAGACTTAGAAGAACTATTTAACAAGTAAGACCATAAATTGTGCTTATAACTACATCGTTGTTTATGGTGGGGTTTTATTTATTTAAACAAATAGACTGTTATTCTTAGAACTCTGCTGGAAGCTTTCAGGATAGTGAAATACAGGTGCATACTCTATGCAATAATTAGTACAAACTCTCCTGGTAAGTAACTGATCTGTTCTCCATCCTTTCCTCTAACCTTTTTTATTTTAATCCTTCTTCACTTGGGTCACAAATTCATGGCCAACTTTCAACTGAGGAATGTGCACTACAACACTCAGCTTTCCAGTAGTAACCACATGTGGAGTTTGCTTTACCAATATTGAGCCAGTTTCCAGAAAACATATTTAGCTACAAACAACACATGAAAAGGCAAAAGACATTGTTTTAAAACCATCTTGCACAGAACTATAGAACACAGGCCTAGAAGTGACAAGTGATTCACCTCCAACTCATCATCAGTGTATGTTACGTATAAAGACACAAATTCTCACATGTGAAAGAGAAGCCACAGTTTAGGAAAACTGCCACAACAGACAATCTTAACAGTTCACCTGACAAAAAATTACTGTAAAAACCATGGAATGGGCTATTTAATTGTAGAACTATAGAATGGTTTGGGTTGGAAGGGACATTAAATATCACCTGGCTCCAACCTGCTGCCATGGGCAGGGACACCTTCCACTAGGCCAGGCTGGTCCAAGCCCTGTCCAACCCGACCTGGAACATTTCATGTTGTGGGCTTGAAATTAAATATATTTTTGCAGTAGCTAACTTAAATTCATATAAAAAAAATGCAGTTGCAAAAAAGAAAAAATTCTTGAAGAAGAATACCTTTTGTGGGTTATTTTTTCTGACAATAGAGAAAGCATTCTTCTCAGTCTAATATTTTTATTTATTCATACAGAAGGGATTTTATTCCAGCAATATAGATCTTTATTTGTTTAAAAACAAACAAAAACTCACTTCTTTTTTCAGTTCAACACAGATTCTTTTTTCAGTTCAACTTCTGAATTTCTTTTTTATCCAATTCATAGAAAAAATACTCTCTGTAAGAGCATTATAGATCAAGACTCCTTCATGAATGTATTCATATTTCATGCTAATTAGTCTTTGTACACAATCCCTTTCCCTGGTATGCCGAGTACATGTGTCTCTGTCCTCAGCTCCTCGTTAAATGTGCTGTAGCTTATTTGAGCACTGCATCACTGAGACTCAAATAGACATTTCAGAATACAAAACTGCCTTTCTTCCTCTGCTGTATTTTATCAAGTTGATACCAACAAAAGCTCCATCTCTCTCGGAGAAACAAGGCAAGTAGTAGGTACAGAATTTAATAAGTTCTAACAGAGTTATCACACAGAATTCCAAACTTCTGGAGTGTGTGTATGTGGGTGACACATATTTGTGTGTGTATAACAAGCAGTGATTCTTGCTCTTCTCTAATGGCAATCTGAGGGGGAAAAAAACCTCCAATGCCTTTGAGAGTTCACCTCCCCATGACTTTTATTTATAGTAACAACTCATTCTTCCACCTTTCCTCTTCAATATTTTCCTTTTCAAATTCTGAGAAATTAGCTGTAACAAATTAATGCATGAATTGTCTAAGTTACCACCTAAAATATAAGACATCATAACTAAGACAGCTCAGTCACAACACTGTTATAAATACAGAGGAGAGACCTTTTAAGAAAATACATGGCTGTTCTCACTCCAAGTTTACTTAAATTCTCTTTAAATTCTACTGCTGAAGCTTTTTGACAAAATTACTAATTCAAAGTTGCAGAAAAGCTGTTCACCAGGGGCTTTGTTATTAATATTTTTCAGAAACACTTTTGGTTCCAGAGATTTCTTAACCAAACAATGGCTTAGCAGCAAACGGACACAGATTTGGAAGAGCCTTTACAAAGGCTTTCAGCACTGAAAGTGGCACTAAGGGCTGGTGGATAATCAGTGTGCATCTGCAGAACTACTATAGTCACTAAGTAACCCACAGGATTTATTTCATATCCTTGCTCCTCCAGTGGGGAAGACTACCTTGTTCTAGTGAAGTTCCAAAAGGGTTAAGCACTGCCAATTAAACTAAAACTGAAGGAATCATCTCCACATTAGAGCATTTGACCTGGATTCAGAGCAGATAAAATGCTGGTTCTGAAAATGAACTCCATTGCTGTAGGAATTGTCAGCAATACATTATGCTATACCTCAAAGCAATCAATGAATAAAGACAGTAGCTTTCAAATATCTCAGACCTCAAACTATTTCCCACCTCTCTCTTAATCTGAATATCATTTAATTCCCATACAGACTGTTTGTATTTGATTTTCTGAAGCTGCAATTATTGCAGTTCTTTGTGTAATGCTGACTAAGACAATATCCAAACTTCTCCATCCAAACCCCCTGGTAGAACAAACAATGCTCTGAAAAAACACTAACTCTGCTGCACACATAGAGAGAGCAAGCTCCAGGAGTAACAAATTGGAGATCTAGCAAAACTGTCCCTCATTATTTTTCCCATTTATGAATATACTACAAAGCTTTTAAAAGCAAAGTTCTAAGAGACATAATCAAAGTGTAATGTGGACTGAAATCTCCAGTGAAATTCCTGTATCTGTCCAATCCTATGGCACAATCACTCAAAGCATTATTTATATAAGATTTGACAGTAAAACAAGTCAAAAATTGCACAACTGAGACTAAGCCTAACTTCTGAGAAAGTCTAAACAGATTTAATTTGTTTTCATCTGGGATATTCCTCATTCACTTTCACATGATTGAAACATCTCTATAGTCTCAAACCATCAAATTTCAAACTTATTTTTAAAGTTTCATACTTCCTGTATGTTTCAAAAGAAAAATCTTCACAAAGTATCACTGTTCTCTCACATCAGACCACCAGAGACAAAACTTGTGGTCTAAATACTAGCTTCAAAGTAATTTATGAAAAGAAAGTCTTTATTTAGTCTCAGTAATATTTACAACAATGCCATCTGCCCATTTCATCATACAACACTGTGCTTTATCATACAGAATTAGCGACAAATACCATCAACACAGAACTCTCAGACATTCCCAAGTAAAACAAGTGAAAGACTTTGTTGTTACAGTGGTTTTTAAACACAAATTTGGGGGTGAATACTCAGCTTCTGATGTCTTCGTAGCAAATAAGAAGTATGATCACTAGTAGGTCAAACCAACAGGACATCTACTGTACATAGTATGTTTTTTCAAAATAAAACACATATTCTTTGTAACTCAATGTTACAAACTGTCTTTGACATAAAAAAGGAATTAAGTTATTGAAAGGTGAGTGTGCCAAAATGCCATTTGAAATAAAATATTAAGAACTAAAATTTACAAACTTTGCCCCCCAATTGGAAGTTTTCCTTTGTTTTGGCCCCTTTGGAATGCCATTTCATTCCTTTTGTGATGTGGTGAATGAAATGGGCACTGATGCTCTTGAAATAAAAGACACACACCCCCTTCAACAGGAGCAGGTGCCATGAACAGCCACCAGTTGCACAGAGGCTTCCTCATATGAAAAAAAATTACACAGGAGCATACACACAAGGAATTCTTGGGAGGCCTCATTTGCCATTCTCCTGAACAATAGCCCAGCTGCAGCCAAACTACACGAACCCTTCCTGGGATCAGTTTGGGAACTGTGCTGCTCTGTATCACTATTGAAAGTTTATTTTTAAAGTTTAACTATTAAGGAGTCAACTGGTATAGTTAAGCATCACTACCTGAGGCAAAACTGAACACAAACAACACGTGTCTTCCCCCGCCCCTTCCTTTTTTTTTTCCTCTTGATACTTTCAACATAGCAAGACTGGGTATCGTTATCAGGTGCAAATTGCCCCTGGGCAGAAAAGCTTTTATTTAATTGGTAATTAAACACAAATTTTTTTTTCATTAATCAAGAAATATATTCTTATGCAGTTACCATGATCATTGTTTAAATAACTCTAAGATCATCAAAGAATCAAAAAATGCATACAAAGTATATCAAAATACAGAGACACATATATAAATCTATACTGGATGGTCATAATTGTGGGCATCAGTTCATTTAAACTACGCAAAATTTTTTCCATCCACGAGTTTGACAGTTTACCTATTGGATCAATATAATGAACAATGAAAGGAAAGAGTGAAAAATGGCAAACTAATAACTCACTCTTTCTTCTTTATGGGGCTTGAATTTATTCTGTTCTTGAAAAACAATTTCAAATACACTGAAAGATGAAAACGAAGCAATCTGCTGCACGTCTGTGTCAAACAGATCTGAAGACACCTAAGTGTGCAATCTGAGTGAAATTCCTCTAAGACACACAAACAGAGACCCTAAACGGCAAAGCTGTATCTTCATCTGCTTTGGATTCCCACACGTTTCCAAGGGAGAGGGAGAGGAGGGAAAGCAAACAAACACACACTGCCTGAATTAATCAGAAGACCAAGGGAGCCACCTGCAGTTTGCAATCCAGAAGCAAATACATGATGAGTTCATATGTTTTTCTCTTTTTTTTGTTGGCAAAGCAGCCGTAGGTAGTTGAAGTAGTGCAACATATCTGCGCTTAAAAGTAGAGATTTCTTTATTAAACTGAATCTCGCTGTCTCACACCTACAAATAGAACTGTGGTAAAGGAAATTTGGCCAAAACCGAGTCCTTTAAAAGCCTGCAAACATTTAAGTTCTCTGATGAATTTGATCTGGGCTTCTCAGCATACCAAATTAGAGCCATTTTTAAAAAATACTAACTGCTGATCTTTTTATTTAAAAGTAACAAATGGAAGCGAATGCAAACAGTTTTCTTTCAAGTTTAATGGGGCACTGACCTCATTATTTGGCTGCTACTTATCTGTTTACTATGAAATAGCTGAAAAGTAAGTGAAACAAAAGTTTTCTCTCACTAAATACGTTATTATGCCAAGCTGATGAAGGGCTGATGAAGAATGATTCACCTTTTGTAATGTCATTTGTCAGTCAAGAATAACAGTGAATATAAGCTTTGTAATATCCATAGAGAAACGCTGCACAGATGTAGAATCAATCTTGAAATATTGCATCACCGCGATGGCAGAATAAAAACTTGAAAGCTACATTTAATGCATGCAAACTTAATTATTTCAATGAGATGTTTGAAGCTAAAACGTTCATTCTGATCACAGGAAGAACATTATCTGCTTCAGCAGATTAAATGGTCACAGAGGGGGTCAAAAATAAAATTCATGTCAGAAAGACATACCTGTTAATTAGGGAGGGCAAGAGAAGGAACAGAAAGAAACTGCACCACCAGTTTGAAACCAGCCTGTCTGACTCTGCCCATTTCTCATTATCTGGCAGAGGTATAGATTAAAATAGTATTAAACCACAACAAGTTACTCTAGAAATTAAAAAAAAACCCACCAAACTAACTAACTAACCAAAAAATAACACACTATACTTTAAAGAATGGGTGGTTTCATGGAGGAAAAAAAATCATCAGGAGTTCAAAAAATCATCCTGCTTTATATCAAACGTAAGACACAAGACACTGCTGTAAAATGCCCTTCCTTGCCAGGTTCTACATTCCCTTCTTGCATAAAGGTCCCTTGCACAGTTAAAATTAGAAGGCACAATAAGGTTCAAAAGACAAACTGCAGTGAACATTCAATGGTTCAACGAGGAGCAGCAACAGAGCCTCAAAGAAAACTCACTCAGGGTTGCACATGGGTATTCCACATGTGAATGTAACATTAACATCTACATGATGCTAATGAGTAAGATTACACTATTCACTTGCACATGGATATTACAGAATTAACATGTTATTAGTATCAACAAAGTATGTTCAAACCAGAAGGGTTGTCTTATTTAAAACCTATCAAAAATACACTGATTTGTTCAACACATGTGAAGAAACTAAATATACACAGTTATGCCTTTCATTTTGCTGTACCATAGAAGGTTTTGGGGAGAAAGTATAATTTCAAATACTGAACAGGTAAGTTGTTCAAACTTTCTGGTATGTTTTCTTAACAATGGAAAATATAAGGTATAATAAGGCGTTCCTGTGGATGCCACAAGCAAGGGCAAATAAAAGCTGGAAGTGGGTGGGAATAGCAGCCCACCTACATGCCAGCCTTTAATTCACTGCTCCAAGAAAGCTGGCATTTAGACCTCAAATGCCATGTACCCACAGAAAGTAGGTGGCAATCAAAAGACTACTGCAGCTCGAGTCTTAATGATTCACTTTAATTAGAATGTAGACATTCAAGCACTTTAAGGCAGGAAAGGAAAACATGCAGAAATTTTACCAGAATTGAAGGAAGTCTTGATAAGATACCCTAATCAACAGATGCAAACAGAAGGTTCTAGTCAATGATCTACTAGCAGAAATCAATTATCAATGCCTTTTAAAAATATTTTGTTCATGTTTAGTTCAATTATAGCTTACATGGAAGTTTGTATTTTCTCCTGTCCTTTGTCACTCAAACTCCCATAATGTGAAAAACACAACTCAGCTATTAAGACCTTACTTCAATTTTGAAAACATATCAAAATTATTGTTGAATTGTATTTTAAAAGTCTAATCATAAAGAAGCAAGAGAATCCTGATCAAGAAGTTTTCCCTTGAGGCAAGTTGGATGGATAATGAATTCTGTACTGGAACAATCCCAGTAGTTACAGACTATTATGTACTAATTACTACCTTTACAGATCTACTGTACACATAATTAATTTCTTCAGAGCACTACTATCATTCTTGACTGGCAAAATACACAACCTAAATTACAAGAGCCAGAAATTAACATGATCCTTTAGGGAGAAGGCATTAACTTGCTTTGCAGTGTTCTGCAATTAGACTATCAATCAAACAGTGAGAAGTGGTTTTGATTGCAGCAGGCCCCATACATTGTGTATTGTCACATCTTGGCAAAGTTATCTCAGGCCCCAAGCATTTGATCTGTCACAACTTGTCTACAGAGTCATAACGTTTCAGTCCTTTACTTCTACCTTAGCAAAGACTTGACCACACAAATCTTGTCTTTAATATTCCAAAAATTAAATATCGACATGGGGAGCTTTTTGACATCTTATTCCACAAAGCACCACAGACATGACACTGCTGCTGCTGTTCTTATCCCTCACAGTGGTGGCCAAAGATAAAATTTGATGTCAATTAAGGGACAAAAGCAAAGTCTGATAAAAGAATGTGCCAGCTGCACAACATAACATGACCTGCTTCAATTATTTCAAAGACTTGCTTTAAGTAGGTTCTTGCCAAGAACACTAATGTTTTAAAACAGTTAATTTTAGTTAATGCGGTTTTTAAGTTATTCTACAGAATTGCAAGCATGCACACCTCGGCTCTACCAGAAAGCAGTAGCCCAAGCTTCCTGAGACGTATAATCACATGGGATTAAGATACTAAGTATAAATTCTCCTTCAACTTCACTAGAATATTTCCCTTCAAAAGTACCACTTCCCTACAGCTCTGGCTGCATTCCTTTAAAACAGGCAACACTCAAACAGCAAGAGAACTCACAGTGTAGAGATAACCAACATTAAGTTACTTCTGGAGTATCTTAAAACAGTACTATGATAGATGAGAAAAATACACAAAGTTTTGTTCTCATTGTGCCAAATAATCATAAATAGAATCCAGAGGTTTAATCAAATTTCAGTGTTGCAACTTACATGGAATTACAAATTTTTAATAAGTGTCTATGCTATTTCTTTCACTTCAGTCACTCTTCCCAGTGGTATTCCAAAATGCCACAAAATACAAGAGAGCAAACACTAAGTTATCACAACTGCTTTTGGCAATTGTCAGTTTTCTTCCACTCCTCCATTTATTTGTTTTACATGCTGACTGTGCTCTTGAGAATATAAAATGCATTTCTAGTTGTCTTTCTATCCTTCTCCTGTAACGTATTAGGAGAGCACACCAAAAAATGGGACTAAAGCAGAAGAGAAATTTGATCCTAGACCATGCTTGAAATAGGTATCTGGGGGATTATGGAGCTGCCTGTCACTCTTAAGGCAAAAGGTGAAGAAGAATGGTGAACATTATTCCATATTTCCCTTTGCAAACAGCAGTTGCAGGACAAAAGTTGCTTCTGGAATGCAATTCTTTGGGCCTGCACTGCAACTGAATGCTGAGACTCCTTTTGACTTCTAGTAGGTTTTCAAGTTTCAAGAAAAACTTGAACTCAAAGACAGCCAACACTGACTTTCTCTGTGGATCAGCCCAGTAAGATCTTCATATCCCAGGTAATATGTAGTAATATTTTTAATTTGCAGCTTTTGTTACGGCATCTTATTTTCTATAACCATTAAATGAGAACAACACAAGGAAGAATAGGAAAAATATCTGCTACAGTAAGCTATTTGGAGAATTTCTGTTGTTCCTGGTTTCAGAACTGTGCAACTATGTCAACAAGAATTTCTTCTCACAGGAAAATGACATCCATGCCAAAATTTCAAGAAGGTTTTTTCCAGTATTTTTAAAAAAGAAGCTTTTCAGGAATTCAGAAACATTTCTTCCAATTTCTGATGAAAAAATTCAGCTCAAGGCAGAAGTTTGTCACTTTCATTAATAATCGGCTCATGCCATTGTGACATGTGTTGCCAGGCATTTTTTCCCTTAAAGGTCTTCCTGATATACTAAAACCAGTGACCAACTCCACATCATTTTAACTGCAGTGCTATAAATCAAGAATTGATCAAACTTTGATATGGAAAAAGTGTTAAATTACTGCAGATGATGCTTTTGCAATACTGCATGTAATATCTGAACATTTACACCAGAAAGTTGCCTAAAGTGCATTGTAAAAGCAGAACGCTAATGGCTCAAATTCAGTGACTATTGAAAAGAGTATGAGCCACAAGTGGAGGGACTGAGTATCTATGCTACGAAAAACACAGCTATCACCAACTCTTTGTAGGGATTTTAAAAGAACACAGAATACCACATATTCAGAAATAACTCAAGGAATCTACACAAAGGAAACCCCAAACAAACAAACAACAACAGCAAAAAACCAACAAAAACAAAACAAACAAACAACAAAAAAAAACCCCAAAAACCAAACAAAAACCACAAAAAACCAAACCAAACAAACAAAAACCAAACCAAACAAAAAAAAACACAAAAAAACCCCAAACCAAAACTAAACAAAGCAGCACATTCAAAACTGTGTGTTTGCTTATTTGACACTTGATACACCTGATTCCATCCACCTTTAAAAACTGCACAACCCTGAAGTATTTTAACTGGTTCATGAATGGACAAGAGATTTGTTGCTAGATCAGGAATTCATTCTTTCACTATCCAGCGCTTCTTGGACTCTAATTTGTTGGGCTTCCCCATGAGCTCTTGAGTAAGTTATTACTGAATCATAGTTCAGCAGCGCTTGCTTGCTTTCTTTGCCTGAAGCAAATTACTGGTAAATGGCCACATATGAAATACTGATCAATTGACCATCAACCACAGACAATAATGAAAAGACTTTTTGAAAAAATTATGTGCAGCCTCAGACATCTGAAAGACCATTTGAGGAGCTGAGAATGGTATTAAATGGTATTGAAGTATCCAAATCATAAGCAATATTCAGTTGTTAGCAAATGCACTCCCAACTCACAATACAAATATTAGCATTGCATTTCCTGTTGAAGGAATCAAGTGGTTGAGAAATTAATTTGGCTTTTATCTAAAAGCAGTAGCAGAAGAGGTATTTGTATGACATTATGAACAGCCTCAGTTACACCTGCCAAAGCTCCGGCAGAGTTTTTATTTTCATTTTGGTGTTCTCCACAGTATTCAAACAGACCCATTTCACACTGTTCAAACAAAAAATCTGTAGATTGCCTGATGCTTTTCCATGGTATCATGCAAACACTTCAAAAAGCGTGCACTCACACATTTAACCCTTTGAAAACTCACATCATTCACTAATGACAGCAGCAATTCAGTTTGACTATATAGAACTTGGGGGTGGGGGAAATGCTTCTTAGACTACACAACAGCAATTTAAATACTAATTAACAGAGTATATTTAGAAACTTTTTCCTTAAATGACAGCTACATATAGTATTTTAAAAAAAAGTGAAAACAAATACTAAGGACACAAACACAATAAGTGTGAAAAGAGTGATACTTTCAACCACATATTCCAGAATCATGACAAGAAGGTACAGTATAGTTGTGACTTTGTGATTCAACTGCATGTTCTAACTGTTACATCCCAAGGCTTAGTTGCACTTGTAGAGGATTCTGATTTAGCAGAGTCATACAAGCAAGTAAATTTCTGTTACACAACAAACCTTCCACATCTGGAATATCTACAAGAACCTGATAATTTAGAGTTCCTGCAGCTAGGACATGATTTTAGGATCAGAATTTAAACTTAATTATAATATGAAGAATTCGCATCTTTCTGCAACATACCCTGTGTACTTTTAAGAGATATTATTGAAAAAACATTCCTCCTCTTGTACTGCAACATGAGGGAGGAGCAATTCTTGTAACAGACACTTATGCTTAATAAAAACATCGGTTTTACATCATTTCCCTACTATAAAACTATCTTAAGAATTCCATGGTATCACACAAACTATAAAAGAGATTGTCATTGCATGATTTTGAACTTACTAGAAGCATAATAAAAAGTGAAATAAGAACGTACCTTTCATTTGGGTTCCAAAGGTAAGCGCCAATTTTGCAAACAGCTCTGGGTTTTCAAATTTGTCTTCTTCAGCTTTTACCCAAAAGCTGTTTTCTCCTATCTCTTGAGGTTCAATCTGAAAGAAAATGGCATCTCCAAAGTCAGTAACTGATGTTTTCAACACCAAGTTAAAACAAATGCCACTCAACTTTTGTGATAATTGGACTGAATGAAGTTTATCCAAGTTCCAGGTATGTTTTCGTAATGATGCTTCCCACACAAACACAATGGCATGAACAATGGCCCTCTAACCACAAATGGGTATTATTGTATTTCTCTCATTCAACAAGTTCTCCAAGCAGGCCTAATAACAAATTAGCATCTGAGTTTGCAAGTGTTCCAGCTTTCTCTAGATTACGTACTAGGGAGTTCCCAAATTCTTCACCACTGCTATATATCCCTGCCACTTGAGAACTGTAGGAGGAACATTCTTTCTTACACTGCCAGAGTATGGAATAGCTTATCTGTAAATGAACTGTCAGTGTCGACCCTTCAGTGACTCAGTATTAAATCTGTACTGGCTATACTAAAAGATGAAAGTGCTCTGAAATACAGAAGCTGAAAGACAACTTAACTCTTCATGTATGACTCAGAACTGCTATTTTGTTTTCAAAATATGTTCCTCTAACAGGAAATTCAACAATACTATATTTGTCAGTCTCACTTCAATTTCACTGCAGCACACTGGTCCTCCATCTTTTACCTCTGCTTTGCCACCAGCTCCAGGTAAAATATTTTTTAAAAAACTACCATAATCCAACACTAATGGATAAGACAGTTACACCAAAAGGGACTAAATTAAACACTAAGAATTTTATTCCTCAAATGATGGCTCCTTAAAAGTGATGAACAAATAGACTTTCCATTTTCTCAGCAGGCAGGAGATCTTTGGCACCGTTCCCAGAGCTCTTAAGCAAAGCGTCCATCTGCAGTTATTTCCCATTGTCATATCCAGTGTTCAGATGTACACTTTATCAATTATTTCTATAAACTCGCAAATGTAAACGATTACAAGAAAATTGGCTGCAATTACCAACATGTCTTATAAACTAAAAAGCTTATTTTCCTATGTGTTTACTGGACAGCACTCTGAGTGTGTTTCACAGTTACAAAGCTCCTGCAATTATCTCTCAAATCAGATATTACTTAGCAAGAACAACTGAGTTTAACAAACATAAGTTATACGTCTGGCACAAATTCTTTCCCACTTAAATGAGATGCCTAAATAAATGTAGCTAAACTAAATCAACCCTCTTTTAGCTGAAACCCATTAGCTCTTGTACCCATACCCCTGCTAAACAATTCGTCCCCAGTTTGCTTACAGGCCCCTTCAAGTACTGAAAGGCCACAATAAGGTCTCCCCAGATAATGCAACAGGGCTACCCAAAACAGGCCATTTTTTCTCCTAAAAAAATGTGATTAACTTTAACCATGTTAAGGCACTGGAAGCTCATGGTGCCTAAACCTTTCCCTTGAGCAGTCCCATGGCTCCTCCCTGTGGTCACAGCCCTGCTCCGGCATATCACTGATTGAGAATAGCCAATAAGCATCTCAGACAAATAACCTACAAGTACCATTAGAGGCCTGAGACCAGTATTCTCTAAACTTACAACTTCACTAAACATTGTGAACTTAGAAGGTTTCTGCATGAAATAGCATGCTGCTAGCTATGTGTGAGAACCGCGTTAAAACAGATCGGAGATATATAGATATATACATATATATAGGGAGAGAGAAAGAGAGAGAGAGATACACAACTTAATGCAAAGATGCAATTCACCTTCACTGCACCTGAAATAACGTATTGGAACTAAACTGGCTTCCTGGGATACTTGGTCAAACACCAAGTTCTGTCAGGATGAATCTCATTTAAAAATTCCTCATAGGATACAGTCGTAACTGTATCTGTCAAGTAAGGAGGAGGAGGAACATCAGCTTCACAGTTCTTGTCATACCTTTGACCAGTTGATTCTCTTCATGGAGACTTCCAGCTGATACTTCTTTTTCTCCTTCATCCCATGTGGTAATGCTGGTGCAACGGGAAAGGGAGCAAAGGGAACACCTCCAAGAGGTGGTGGCATCGGAGGCCCACCAAAAGGCGGTGGTGGAGGAGGAGGTACTCCTCCACCAGGGAGCGGAGGTGGAGGTGGTGGTACTGCTCCACCAGGCAGAGGAGGAGGTGGTGGTACTGCTCCACCAGGCAGAGGAGGAGGTGGTGGTACTGCTCCACCAGGCAGAGGAGGAGGTGGTGGTACTGCTCCACCAGGCAGAGGAGGAGGTGGAGGAATTACTGCTCTACCGGGTAGTGGTGGAGGAGGAGGAATTGCTGCTCCACCGGGCAGTGGCGGAGGAGGAGGAATTGCTGCTCCACCGGGCAGTGGCGGAGGAGGAGGAATTGCTGGGCCACCAGGCAGTGGAGGGGGAGGAGGAATTGCTGCTCCACCAGGCAGCGGAGGAGGAGGAGGAATTACTACTCCACCAGGCAGCGGAGGAGGAGGAGGAATTGCTGTTCCCCCAGGCAGCGGAGGAGGAGGCGGGATAGCTCCACCAGGTAGTGGTGGTGCTGGAGGTGGTGCGTTCTCACTTGGCAGTGTGGCAGGTAATGTTGGTCCTTCTGTCAGTTGACCTGTCAGGACTGGACCCTGGAATACAAAAGAGGAATTCTTTTCACTGGAGACAGGAGGTGCTTTCATACGAAGCTGAACCAGCTAGGGTGCCTTTTAGTCACCTGCACCTCAAGAGAGTGAGAAACGCAACTGTTCTCCTATTTAAATGAGAAACAATAACAATAGATTGTACCATGTACCATAAAACTGCCAAGTAAACTGAATAACCTAGCATTTTTATAAAAACAAATTGTTTCAATTTTAAAGAAAATTTAATAGTAGCAGTAACATTTAAGTGAACAGAACAACATTTTATTTCTTACCAATGCACAAAACATTTATCCCACTTAGAATACCCTGGCAAGCAGGGGCTTCAGAGATGAGAACAACCACGCTGAATTTTAACAGTACTAATGTGGTGGTGAGGAATTTTCCACAGCAATCACTGGAGCAACTATTGCAGTGCAAGAGGTTACAAGGACACAGTTGTTCATAACTATCCTGACATCCTGTGGGGCTGGAGGTTGTGCAACAACCCATCCTGCTTGCTTTTAAATCTGTCTGCAGATATTTCTTTGGTGATAGGAAGAAAAAGCAATTGCAATATCCATTCTAATAAGTTGCAAAAGGAACAAGGAAGAGAAACAGCAGCATGTTAAACCATTAGAGGTGATTGCATCTAAATCAAGTGCCATCACATCTTGTATGGGGAGCATAACACTAGAGAAGAAAAAGGCACAGATACCAAAAATGTTAATTATACCATTACTGTGAGTGAGCTGTAACATCTAGATAATCTGAACTGTGTTAGAATCAATAAAACAGGATTAAAAATTAATTAGAGTAAAAAAATTTTTTACTTTTCATGAGGCATGCATTTCTTTGGCCCACAAACTAATACCAAAGCTACAATGCAACAACTGGTGGAGAACTCATTAAAACAAACTGTCCAATTTCAGTGTAACGTTATCTTGTAACAATTTCTAACAAACATGTGATTTGGTAAGAACGAAATGGGAACAGGAGTGTCTGTATCCACCTTACAATCCATATAGAAGTGAGATCATAGGTATTAAAGAAAAAGGCAATAGGCAGACCTTGCCTAGCATTGAAGGAACAGAAAAAAAGCCAAGCTGAGGCAGAAGCACCAAACCATAATATCTCTGTTAGTTTCTAAAGGGTATAAGCAACAAGTCTAAACCCCAAAGATGGTGTAAAAAATAAAAAGAAAAAAGTTTTATATAAAAATATGAATAAAATATATACACAAGAATAAGAGGCCTTAAAAATAAAGCTTTCCAAAACAAAACCTTTCTGCAATACATACAGAACTAGCGATGTTAAAGCGCAAACAAATACTTGGAGGGGAAAAAAAAAAAAATCAGGCTGGATTCAAAATTTTTATAGCTTAAGGAAAATTTTTTCCTCAATAAAGCAAGTACCTGCGACAGGTGTTGAATATATTGGTATTTAAAAAATGTTACCTCCATTAACTACCCTTAGTAACTTAAGCTGACTGAAAAACAAATCAACACAACTATAACAGATATTTCAAACTTCACAGAGAGAAGATACTCCAGGGCAATATCTTTTCAATTCCTTCAAGAAAAACAACAAAAAAAAAAGCCCAACCAACTCAGCTGTGGAGCTTAACATGATATAGTTTTATTACCTGTGTTCGTAGCTGTTTGATTTCTGTTTCAAGTTCTTTGATTTTCTCTTCTCGTTTCTGAAGCTCCACTTGCGCCTCTTGTCGAGCTGTGAACTCCTCATCAAACTGTAACGATTCACCAGAAGTGTTTGTCCATTTATGTCCACACAAAGTACTATATTTTCAGGAATTCTTTGAGCAATATCACAACCAGAGCAATTGATGCAGTCCTAACTTTTGTTAGAAGCATTTTCCTAGTGTGTCCTCCCTTAGCACCACATCATTTCTTCCATCAATAATAAGTCAGTGACACAGAACCACTCAGATCCAGCTGCTTAGTACAGGTTTTCCAGCCCTAACAGAATGTTGCAGACTTCTCAAACTAAACTGGAGTTTATATCTGATGCAGTGACCTTAAATTCATTACAAACGAAATCTGCAATTACTGTGTTCAAGAACATGTACTGCCTTTTGGCCTGCCAGATCAACAAAAAAGACCAGATCAACAAAAGTCAAAACTTTGAATGCTTTTAATACACAACACCACAGTATATGAACTTCAGTGCTACTGCTGCTAACATAGTACGTTCAGCACTTCATATCCTTAGACAGGATGTGATGAGATGAGATGAATAAATAACAACATCAACATAATCTAGGAAACAAGAATTTAAGTATCTTGAGAAAACATGTTGTATCAAAGTATTTTCAGCATGAACACCAATAGTGATAAAGCAGAAGGACCTGTAAATTTATTTAAAAATATCTCCAAAAAATGTTTATTACAAGAAATATACTGAGCTGCAAGTCTTCCTACAGAAACAATTTTAAATGTTTCTCCTGCATCTAGCAATAAATCTAAACTGTCCATGACTTAGTTATCAAGTTCCTAATAAAATATAATGGGACCAGAAGATTAAAATTGTTACAAAGACAATTTCCTAAAGGAATGATAAGATACCTAAATGTGGATAATAGGGGAATAAATTACTGTCCCTCATAAGATATTAATTTACCATGGGCATTTTAAGGAAATAATGCAGTATTTCAAAGATAGCCTCTCTGTGTCAAAGGGGTCAAGGCTTTTGTAAACACTCAATGACATCACTTTTCAATAAGTATGTTCAGGTTTCAAAACAAAGCTAGACAAAGAGTTACGAACATTTTTCCCTCAATGTGTTTTTTAAAAACATGTACCTGCACTTTAGGTATTTAATTAACACGAAGTATTTAAGGGCAAAAGAGCAACAAGTGGAATTTTTCCATCAGTTATCTACAGCAGAGGAATACAACTGAAGATATGTACCAATAATACTACTACTCAGCTGCTTTTGACTCCAAACTCAACTAAATCTAAGCCTAGTACACACACACACAGAAAAACCAAAACCCCACTGAGCTTTAAATACCAAAGCATATCCTGCCTGTGAGATACCCTGTTTCCCAATTCCCACTGTGAAATAAGCCTGCTGTGTTCCTGTCAGGCTTCTATTCCCTACCTTAAAGACAGCAAGGAGTGGGACTCACCTTTCTGGAAAATTCTGCTGCTCTCTTTTCACTCTCTTCTACTTTAGCTTTGTCCACGCAGGAATCTAGAATTTAAATAAAATACCACAGAGAAGTCACATAAAACCTATCACAGCTCTGAGGTGCCTCCCAACCATAATGACCCTCTGAGCCCACGACACAAAAGCAACAGACAAATTTTCTTTTCACACTCTCATTTCATTAAAGGCTGCAGCATGTGATCTGGCCTTCTCCACAAGTGCACCTGTAGCTTACATGAATATTTCCAGAAACCTGAAAAAATTCACTGTCAAAGAAAGTCGAGACAGAAGGACACAAAGAAACACATGCACTTGGGTAAAACAAGGTAAAACTGCTTAAAGTGTACAAACCAACAAGATGTGTAAAATTCACATCCAATCTTCCTCGATATTTAAAATCTGGGTCCATGCCACTGCAGTGCAACACTATCTGTGACACACATTCTTCTATGATCTTGTAGTACTGAGGCCTAAAATAGGAAACATTTTACAAGACAATGAGAACGCAAACAAGCATTTATTGAAGGGGGGCAACTTTCACTCCCAATATATGAATTATACAGTTGTTACTATCAGGTTAAAAGTCTTATTTGTACTCTTATTTGCAAAGATTTTGCATATGACACCTTGACCCTGCAAAGACGCTAAGATGCACATAAGAGAAGTTTACATTAAAAAGAAAAGATACAAAGCACTGTGGAAATATTTTTAATTATTGGTTATACAACTAAATTTCAAGTTCCTTGAAGTCATGAAGGTAACAAACTTAATGAAAGAAAAAGTGCTCAGTAAGTTAAGAGATTCCTGGGATAAGGGTGTCAGACTAACGTTAGAGTCTCTGAAATCAGTATTATTATATTTAATAAGATCTTTTCAATACTAACATTGAGCAGAAAGACAAAGACATCAGTCTCAGAGTGACTTCTCAGGCATGATTATGAGCTACTCAGTTTACCAGGGTCTTGATTTCTATTCTTGTCCCTGTTCCCTCCAAAAAACGCACCCGGAGAGCTGACACTTACCTGATATAGTAATCATTCCTGATGAGAAGGAAGTGTTGGAGAATTGACAAGAAGTAATTTTCAGAAGAAGTATCTTTCACCAAGTTATACAGCAGATGAAATACTTCGCTCACATCAGTGCAAACATTGTTAAGAAAATAAAACAACCAACCAAAATACAAAAGAAAACCACTACACAGCAAAACACCCACCCTACACAAATACAGCTCCCTGGACATTTTCCATATTTTTCAAGTAAAAGCTTTTCACACTCTGAGCTACTATCCTTATCAGTAAATATTATTTTTCCATTAAGATTATCCCCACAAACTCTGTCCCCTGTTTTACAATTAGGACATTTCATTGTTAGTCAGAACAAACACACCATATACTAAGTGTCCTAGAATCCCATAAAAATATTTCACACAAAGTTTTATTTCCATTCTGAAGTGAGACAGGCTATTGGCAAACATACACTAGTCAATCATTTTGATTTCTTAAAGATAACCATTCCCTGTAACTACCTGTTGTGCAAAGCAACAGCATTACATGGGATTTTATACTCCTCTCATTGATTGTATCCACCTTCCTCTGCCTCCTTCTAGAAACTGCAAGCAGCTGTTCTGGACTTAGGTAACTTTAAAATTACTGCTCCTTCACAGCTAGAGAAGGCACATATCTCCAGTGTTTCAGAACCTCCCAGAATTTTTTTTTCTAACCTAGTTATCAAAACTAATTTTTCTTCAAAGTTATGCTCTTGCACAGGTGTAATTTTATATCTTGATTTATTATGAGACAGAGTTTAGCTTAATAAATGTTATTTATGAAAAATTAATTCAATTCCAAATAACTTACATCCCACATGCAAATTGAAGCACTAATTTTCTAAATATTTTATAAATATTTTTTAACAAAAAAAACAACTGGAAAGAAAA
The DNA here is from genome assembly GCA_013396775.1 of Cephalopterus ornatus. Classification (NCBI taxonomy): domain Eukaryota; kingdom Metazoa; phylum Chordata; class Aves; order Passeriformes; family Cotingidae; genus Cephalopterus; species Cephalopterus ornatus. Next base: position 36,131 of record VZRE01008318.1, on the reverse strand, counting down.
CCTGCTTGACAAAGTCCTTGTGACCAATAAACCACTACAACAAATAAATCACATGTAGAGCACCATAAATTACATTTAATATAGTTCTTAAATGATGCAACAAGTTCTAACACCATTTGCACAAAGGATATTCCATTTCAGCTTTGATATCACTGAGGCGGTGTGACAGTTCAAAGTGGTCTTCATCTTTGTTCTCATCAAACACTCTCAGCTGAATATCAAGCTCATCATTTTCCTTATCTTTCAAGGCCTGTTTTTCAAAGGCAAAGTATATCTTAATTTTTCCTTTTTTAAAGCAAGAACTCTCGCCCCCACCCTGAAGAATTGCATCATGGCAAAATATAAGACATTAACCTTTGGAACAAGAGTGAGCTGTAACTCAGCGCCTGCGGGTTTTTTGTCAGAATGATACGGCTGAGAAAAACTAAAGGCAAAATATCAGCAAATAGAGCAGGTCTGGGCTGCAGAACAAACAAGAATCCTCCTAATTGAATCAAGTTCTCTTAATGGGACAGAGTCAGCAGTTTCTGCTTGTTAATGTCAGAGTTCCTTAGAAAAATAGCGTAAGGATATTTCAAAACATTAATTAAAGTCAATTTAAGAAGTCTAAAGTAGTGTAAAGAAGATAGGTTTACAATTGCTGTTTTTAAGTTAATTTAATCACAGCATTAAAACATGCCTAGTACATTGAGAAACACAGAGAAACAAAAACCCCAAACAAAACAGCATTTGGAGCAGGGGAAAATGTCTTTTCCTTTGAAGAAATACAAGCAATTGTTCTAACACACATAAGAACAAAGTTTAGCTTCCTACCAGGCAAATCACGAAGAGAAATTACTTCCCAAGTCATGTGAATGCACTCAGTGCTTTAAATGGAAATTGGCCTGGATTTGTCATAAGTGGATGCAACCATAGGTGTTCCCCAATAAAGCAGAAACTCATGCCAATTCTGATGTTTATAAGTAGAGAAGGCTCCTCTTAATCTGAACAGATTAAGAGAGAAAAATGGATCCCCCTCCTGACTCTTTTTCAACAGATTAACTGTTCAAGATTTTTAGAAAAGATTGTTATCACTAAATATTAATTGCTTTTACACTCATATCTGTATGTCAGAACAATCTACAAAGTTTTCTATCATGATTTATTACACCTCAGTTTATTTAGTATCTAACCTACCTCCAGTTCTTAAAGTTTTTAAGCATTTCTTGATTCTCTAAATTAACTTTCAGTAGATGAAAAAACCAAATGAACAACCTAAGGAGTTCAGGATTTCACATGTTCTACAGCAAATAAAGCCAGTAGATCACGTTAATGTATCTGCATGATATAAAACCCAAGTACATACCCTAAGAAAAAAATAACATCACAATTTCAAGGCTGAATGTGCTAAAAACTGAAGGTTTTTTTTCCTGAAAAATGTTCCTGACAAAACTTCATATTTTAAGAGTCACAGCAGTATAAATTCTGTTTCAGATAAATATAAGCAGGTACTCTTTAATTCCTCTCATCTGATGAGTATCTGAATTATAAACATTTTTGATGTAAGCATCAGAATGATTTCTTGGTTAAGAGCTACAAACCTATCCTAAGTCACAGATATTCATATGTCTGTGCAGCTGCACGAAGACACACAGTCTCAAAGAAAACGATGGTGTCAGTTTGATTTTTCTTTCAAAACTCTGAATGCATTTTCAGCAGCAGATTAAAGAAAACCAGATTTCACAGAAAACAACAGGAACGGAATACACAGAGAAAGTTAATCCAAGATTGGTTCCACAGCCAGACTCATATTTATTGCATGTGCTTTGAGCACATTATGCTAGATTTGACTACACTAATTTAATTTCTAACATATTGACTTGTTTCAAGCTACTATTCTGGTTCACACAGCTAAATTTGTAACTATGCAGACTGAAAGCAGATTTGGATTGATAGTCTGACCTTCCCCATCCGCAGTCCTTCACATCATCTGCTGTCCTGAGTAAAAGTTTGGTTATCTTAAACATCCCCAGTGGATTGTGATCAATTCCTATATATAAATAACTTACAGGTAATATTTTCTTCAGGCCACAACGTAAAAACTCATTTCTCAAGTGTATCCTGAAATCCAGATCCTCTGGAGACGTAACAAGGGCATTGATGAGCTGCATACAAGCTATCTGTTATGAGAAATAAAGGCAGAAAGCTTTAATAAGTATAGAATGAAAATCAATACTGTATTCCACTATTTAAATTTCATTATAAAAGCAAATACCAAGAGATGGATTTTTTTATCATGTGGTACACATGCAACACTTGGGTTCATTCTAGTAACATCAAATTCTGCTCTGTTTCCATACTGTGATGCTTCTGCTATGTCAAAATCATATCACATGAAGGATCATCACAGAATTATATCAGAGGATTGCTTGTGTTGGTAGGGACCTTAAAGATCATCTCGTTCCAACCCCGCTGCCACAGGCAGGAACACCCTTCCACTAGACCAGGTTGCTCCAAGCCCCATCCAACCTGGCCTTGAGCATCTCCAGGGTATCTCATGTGGCAGCCACACTTCCTCTGTGGAACCTCTGCCAGTGCCTCACCACCCTGAGAGAGAATACTTTCTTCCTAATATCTAATCTAAATCATACAAGTTATTCCCAAACTACAGCTGCACATCACAGCTCCTTCTCTGTCTCCTCAGTATTCACCAGCGTGAAAATGAACTGTTTCTACAGTAATTAAAAATTTGAAAGCAAACAACAGAAACACCCAAAAAACACCCACACCCAAAATAAGTCACATCACCAGGTGTGCGTGGTCTGTTCTTGCACCACACTTTTGCAAAATGCCTGAAGTCTCAGGATAGTGGCTAATGCTTTAATTGAACAGCTGTGCACTTAAACTGATTTACTTCAACACAGGTAGACAATAGCATAATGCCAAAAGTGCTGATCCACATGAAAAGACTAAAATGGGACTCCAGGGGAATACCAAGTTTGGTAAAAGATGTTAACTGCAAATAGAAGGAACATTAGAGTAGAGTTAAAAAAAAAAAAATCAATAACTGCAGTGGGAAAAAAAAAATCAGATAAAAAGCACCCTTCCTGTTTTAATTACATTCACTATTTAGTTTTAATGGAGCACCTTATGGAGTCTCAAATTTCTATTAAAACACCCTTTCAAAGGCAATCCCTTTATATAGCTGTATCTGCAGATAATGCACTATCATCATGCTTGCTTGAATGATTCTTGTTATTTTACTACTATGACACGACTTAACAAGCCAAAGTACATGTCCAATCTGAAATTAATAGAGAGAAGAGGTGCCATCTGCTATGATTGCTTCTGCCAGGAGAGACTCTGGCTTAATGGCTTGTGCTAATACATTACAAGTAAAGAACGATTTTGTCAGAAACAAGTTAATGAGTCCTGCAATTGTACCTTTACTGAGGTGTCAGTGAGGTTTTGGGAGGGGGAGGTTGGCAGGAATGGCGTGTAAGTTGCTTTTGTTCAGTTTAAATCAACAAGGTCATAAAGTAGGAGACAACTTCAGAATGAATTCTTTGGTGATAGGCTATTAAGATTAGAATGTCATTTACAGAGACTTATTGAACATCATTAACTCATCAGCTCCGAAAAAAGAACTACTGATGGTAAACATAAGCATTAAGACAACTAAAGCTGACACATATTTGATCCAATACTGCAAAAAGGTATCCCTTCCATGCAGGATTCCTGCCCTCCCTGCACTCTACTTTTCCCTATCTTTCAGCCATGGTAGCTGAAATACAGATTTTAGTAATACAAAATGTGTATAAATATTGTGTTATGAGAAGGACAGAAGTCAAAGTCAAGCTTTAATATAATATTCAGCCACATAGTCTCTGTGCTTGCATTTTAAGAGCAACCAAAACTCGGGCTATTCAGATGCTCACAGAGAATAAAAACCTTTATCCACTGACACATAAGCATCAATGAATGTGATTTCGGACATGACTTAGTAAAGACCACTGGCACAGAATGTTTATTATTTTATAAAAATAATTTTAAAAACTCGCTAGATTACCCTTAGAGTTGCACTAATGGCTGATGGAGGGCACATGTTGAACACACACCAAGGAATGCAGAGTTCTTGCTGACAAAAGGACCACTGATAATCCTGCTGCACAATACTCATCTCAAAAGATCCCCTGCCAAAAATTGGCACACCCAATTCCACAGCTGTCATAATTAGCATATATCTGAATATTTACAAAGCACACATCTCCTGCTGCCAAAAGTTGAAGAACTACTAACAGATTTATTACAGAACATTACATCTGACATCCAAGAAAAGGAATATCATTACTTATTGTCTTTTTCTAAGATCAAGACTTGAGGGACAAGGAAGTGAGTTCCTTGATTTCACACCATTAGCAATTAGAAAATCTAATACCAGTAGGCCATTTGCATGTATTTCTCCTCTTTTGCTGCACACTGGAGCAATAGCACTAACAGATTTTTCTGGTAACTAATTTAAAGATCACAAAGTAATACAGTGTTCTAGTATTTTAGAGGGTTTCTGAAGTGTTGGTAAGCACGGAGAAAAGTAACTCACCTGCAGCTGTATGAATTCATGGTTCTCCAGTCCTTCAACAATCTGAGAAAAACGTTCTTCCCTATTGTTCCTTTCAGCAGCAGTTGTTATAGCAGCTAAAAGCTTGTCCAGACTAAAAGAAAGATAAACTGTCAAAAAGCACAGCACAGCCAACTTTCTCATTTTGAACATACTCAGCTCACTATTTCTACAACTCCAGTGTACTGACAGAGTCCGAATACATTTATCTATGTAAAGTTGAAAACAAACCAAGAACCAAGTGTTAAAAATATCTACAAGATTAACATTGAATTAAGTAAAAATAGGTGAATAAACCTCTAAATTATTGTGACATTCGGCTAAGAAACAACCAGTGAGGGGGAAAAAAATTACTACCTTTGCAAGACCATGAACTAGATACCAGCTGACATGTTTAACATCCCAAAATTCTAATAAGTTGTCTTTTCAGACATCAAAATGTTTTAATCTATTTATTGAAGAGAAGACATGGAGTTTGTCCATTTTAACCTTCAGTAAATAAATACACTGATGAATTTAAAAGAAACATTTGCCAACTGATTATGTTTGTTTTAAAAACCTCACGGGCAAGTGCTAAATAACTCCATAACTTGAGCTGCTCCAAGCTCCAGCTATAAATGTAAACTTCTTTTCTCTGTGATAAGGAAGAGATATATATTTCCATGTTATTCTTCTAAACTAAGTAAAAATCTTAAGACGTGAGCCATTTTCCAACATAGTAAGTTCCTCTCCCCTCCTCAGGGGTGATGTCCCAGTCTCAATCCTCCTTACACTAATAAGCTCAGCAGTGCCCCATGCACATTGTTCTAAAGTGTCTTTAAGTTTGGCAGCTTTTCTAGTGATGATTAAAGTTCACAACTGCTGATCATTCTCAAAGAAATATGAAATAGCTTATATTTATGAATAGTTATAGCTCATTAAGTCTTCTCTTTAGTAAGCAACCTTAGTCCTTTCAAACCTTCCACTTCAGCCACAGTTTGTAGATCTCTGCTTATTTGCTTTTGTCTGATTTAATGTCAGATTAAAGCACCAGAACAGGTGAAAGTCTCTTTTCATTTAAACTACATTAACAATGACTTAACAGGTCACAGTTGTTTCGCTGACAAGTTCTCACTTGTGTCCAAACTGACAACTCATGAGCATTTAAAAAAAAAATTGCATCAGTATCTTACTTACATGTTTTCCTCTCCAACAATGCAGATGGCAGAAAGTATTTTCACTGTTTCAGTCATCATGTGTGGTTGCTTTGGATCAATTGCTCTTGATAACAGCAAGAGACCTCTTTGATCTCCTAAAATCCTTTGCAAACCGTACTTAAAGAAACAGAAAGCTTACAGTGAAAAACATTGTATTTGCCTTGGATACTCATCACCATCTTCGGGCTTCAGATCCTTAGGAATTCTCATAACCCTCCCTCCCATATGAAATTTGGCAACACTCTACACTAAAACCTCCGGGTTATCACTGCCTGGGGCCACAGGTCAGTCTCCCCAGTCTTACATTTGAGGCTTTCTCCTGAGAGAGAGAGAGAGTCAGCTCCTCAGGAAGACACTTATCTTATAAAATCAGGTATCCATCAAAAAAAAAAATCAGGGTTTTTTTCTGTCTATATCTGAAACACCTCAACAGAATGAAAAATTTATTCATTTTCCCCACTTCATTAGACGGATTATCCTGCGAGATTTTTCTAAACTGAGTAAAAGTAGTTACAAGTAATTTTTATGCAGTTTTATTTGCCAGGGAAAATAAATAAATACAAGACTTGAGATTTTGCTATGCATAAATCAGAATTACAAGTCTAACACATCAACTTCTGAAAAACAGTACTCATACTTTGTGAACATGAGTAACCCATGTTAAAAAAAAATTAGATACTATTTAACCTAATCCTTTGACCACTGCCTACCAACTTAGAAACTGCAGCTAAAGAGAGATTAAATCACACTTAATTTAAAAATCAGGTGAAAAGTATACTATATTAACAAAGACAATCATGTATTGAAATCTGAATTTAGAAATATTTTTCTTTCAATTTCCAAGCAATTAATTTCCAAATTCAATTACCTTAAATTTATACTATCATCTTCTGTCAAATATTTCACTTCCAAAAACCAGTATTACTTAACAAAACTAAGAAAAAATGTATATTCAGAAAAATTCATGAAACAGATTCTCAACACAAGTTGCACTAAATTTAAGACCTGCATTTTCAAGGAGTTAACTAACACTGGTTATACAAACTTTCCTTCCTTCTCCAAGATTCAACATGCTAGATAGATCTTGAACTCAGAAAAAAACAATCATTTGAATTTAAAATAACACTTACTTTATTGTTCATAAATGCTCTGAGGCACTGGATAAGTTTATGTTGATTCTTCTTATCAATACTTTCTTGCCTTGAAAGGAATGAGCAAAATAACCTAAGTAAAATCTTCACAACCTCCCCACACCTCCCTTTAAATGGTCCAAGTCCTTACTGTTTCTTGTCCAGAAGCTTTTCCAATGCATCCAACAGAAGCCCAAGACCTTCATGTCCAAAATTGTTAACCCAGCTGGAAAGAAAAGGAAAAGAAATGCTCTTAAATATTTCTTAATCAAACGTAAATCTTGCAAAGATGTGTCTCCATCACTGCCTGTACATCCCTTCATAGGCTCCGCTTTCCGTCTCCCTTCCCAGAAGACCTGATCAACCATCAAGACAAACACTCAGTTCCAACAACTACAACTTGTTGAGAACCACTGTGAAAGGTGAGGAGATATTGCAGACAGTTGCAAACATTTCACTCATCCTTTTCCAGTGTGCTGAGAACACCGCTTTTATGTCAACATGCATTTGCATATTGCTCTGGTTTTGGAAAAAAAAAAAAAAACCAAACCAAACCCCACAACTCTTTCTTGCTTAGCCAAAACAGCATGATGAAAACTAGTGCAGGAATTGCTACTCACCTGACTGGATTGCTGGTTAGAGACACTCTCAAAGACTCCAGGCAATTAAGAAGTTTTTCATCTGAAATTCCAGACCGCAGTTCATGGATATATTCTTGCGAGGACAGTGTGCATTCGTGCTTGCTGTTTTTCAGTCCACCCTATCACAGGAGGCACAATGCTGCTTAGTGTTCTATTCATCATAGTAGTGTTCAGATGATAAAACACAAGACTAATATTTCCACATGAATTTTTAAATCACACTACAAGTATTAAAGACACCTGACTTGACTTGGAGTTGTCATCAATACTTTTGGGTTTGCATCGCATATTTTTTCTGGAATTTTTTCACTTCTTTGAGTAAAAGTGCATGCACTACAAATTGAATATAAAAATTTAATTCCATCATTCAATGGCATTAACACGTTAAATGAGTGTGCAGCAGTTAAACATCTACTTCACAAAACTGTATTAGAAACAATCATAAACAGAGACACACAAAAAAACCCCACGGTTCATGCAACTGCATGACTCAATTTCTTGCTGTACCATAATTCCATGTTTGGCCCCTAATAGAGATCTCCAGAGGATCTTGTTTGCTACAAAAGAATCATATGGGAGATTTGACAAAGAGTTCATCTCCCTGCTGAACTGCCACTACAGAAGAATAACTACTTACAAAGTATTTCAGTATTAAAATAACTGATTATCAGTTTTTTTAGCTGTCACAACCAAAAAACCACCAACAATACATAAAATATTTTACCAAAGAGTGCAACTAATCTTTTGTACAGCTCTGATAAGTAGCAGTGGGCTTATCTCAGAAGAGTGCTTGTGATTCATATGCAGTTCCTAAAACTCCTTAGCCCTGAAGGGTCTTGTTGAAGAGAATCTGATAAGGATGTCACGGGTGTAAAGACAACATGAGACATGCCTGACCTAGAACAGGATTTATATGTATTTGGTTTTAATTGTATCAGGAACTCCCACTACTAATATACTAATTGTCTCTCTTTCACAAAGCTCCACTTCTTATGAAGTTTCTGGTTTGCTCTAATAAAATTCTTACCATTCATTTTCCAAAAGTGACACTAAGTATGGCTGATGACAAAAACACTTGTCTAAATTTAAGTTAATGACTTTGACCTACATATTTCTGTTAAGTGCGTTGAATCTAAGTTCAAAACATATTTTCAGATTCAGAACAAAATCATGACAGATTGTGAATGCATTGAGACAGCAGCATCCTCTGGACTGTGTCAACTTTGAAGATATTTCTTGCTGACATGCACAGCACCTTTAGCTGGACATGTCAGCTGTACATCAAAGCAAAGGACCAAGTAGACAAAGATGAGTAAGTAGGATATAAAGGAGGCACAATCAGTCATCGTCAGCCTCCTAAACCAAGACATGATCTTTCACTGAGTGACAAAGAAATAAACAGGTGGGGATTATCTTTACAAGAGGAGGGACTGACTGTAAATCAGGTAAATGTATCAAAAATCATCATAGATCAGAAAAAACATCATTCTGAAAGACCAGAATGTAAAGAACTAGGAAACAGGAAGAGCTTTATGCTACTCATTGAATGGATGGAAGGCAGAAGAGATTTTATGTGTAACTAATGTACAGCATCTAAACAACATGGATCTACACTGGACACAATTTTTGTCATTTCAGCCATTTTCCAAACTGTCAAAGAAGTACTGCTGTAAGCCACAAAATGTATAGAGAGAAGAGATAAAGGCAACTTCAATCAAGCTAGACCCTAAAAAGCACTCTAGAATGCAAGAATCCAAGACATAATTGATTTTCCAAAGAGATTATTTCCTGTCATTACTGCCCTTCCGCTGCAGTGCTTGGGATCCCATGGAAAACTCAGATAAGTTAAAGCTCCTAAGTTCCTATGAACAGGCAAATCTCTCCTCTGCAACACAGCAATATCAACATCCCAAAATTCTTTTCCATAACCACAGTAAATCTGTAAATCTTCAGGAAAATAACTACATATGCTGACAGATCAAAGAACTCATGAAGGATGAATCCTGTGAAAACACACCCTGTGAAGGAGCACGCCAAGTGCAAGCATTCTTGAAAGCAATAATATGCAGAAGCCATACTCTCAGCACAGCACTTCTTATTTTACTATTTAACAAGTTATTTGTACAAAACATTTTAATGCACTTTTAATGCAGAACTATTTTTGATCCATTAAGCCCTGAATTAAAAGGCATAGGGTAGAAAACAGATACTAGAGTTTCTCCCCAACCCATTCTGCAAATATCAACTTCCTTTATAAAATAATCTCTTCACAAAACAGCTGTTCAGGCTAATTCATATCACAAGGAAATTACATGGCAGCAGTAATTATTTGAAACTGGTTTTAACACACAGAACTGAAAAATTATTAATTTGTCCCCTCAAAAATCAAATACCTTTAAATACACAAGCACAAGGAAGGTATTTCCCTCTCTCAGGGGAAGAACCAGTACTGTGTACAAAACTGAAAAGTACTGGTGAACACAAACGAAAGTCTGCTTAAAGACCATTCTGAATAAAACAAAGCCAACAGAAAGTTCTTTGTCCTATACATTATATTTTATATATTTAACTAAATCTGAGGTGATGATTAGACAGTTTTAATTCATAAGCTATTCTTTATTATTTTTACTACAGAATATAATTACTGAATATGACCTTAGTAGAAAGCACTGTAGTAGCTGAAAAGCCTGTTTTGGCTGAAATAAAAAATAATGTCCATCTGTAACTAAAAAGAACATCTTTGCTTTCAGCCCCTATTTTAAATGTATATGTAATTATTTCCCAAAAATTTCTTTTTTCCAGGAAACAAATTAATTCTCAAATATTTTTTTAGAATATTTTCATTCAATCATGACAACATAAAATGTAGATGAGCCCTTAATAAGAGAAAATATATGCTGTCAGGGATTTCATTTTATGCTTATTAATTGACCTTCTGAATCCTCTGAATTAATCTTATTCTCACACTGATATGCAGTAGTTGGAATTTCCAAGACCAACTATGAATAATAACAATTAGGACATAGAAAAATTCCACATCTAAACAGAAGGAAGTAAGCCAAATACTGTCAATTTAAAGCTTCAAGTGCCTGCCTTCAATAAAAAGGAAGACAAGCCTGAATTATAATTGTTGCTCACAATGAAGAGATGAGCTCAGTGAGTCTCACGTGTTTGGAAATAGACTCCTGAAAACTTAAAAGCAGATCCCTCAAAAGTGCAAGCAATGATCTTATACTGGCAAGATAAACACGACTGAGGTAGTTGATAATTAAAACAAGGATTCAGTTATGCCCACTGAACTTCAAAATCCCAGATAAAAGTCCAAAATATTCCAGCCTAATCTTTAAAAATGGAAGTTTATTCATAAGGAAAAACAAAACCATCGTGTTCGTACTCACCGGAACTTTACTTCCGACTATCTGCATGCAGTGGTCAGCCAAGAGAGGTTATTGTGTGAAAAAGATAATAATAATACATAAATAAACACAGCAAAGTACTTAGTAGGATGTAGTATCACACACATTTTTCAGTGCTTAATCATTAGTCGTAGTTACATTCTTTTATTACTTCATCAAACTGTCTAAGAGTTAGAGCTTCTCAACAGGAAAACAGTAGTTCTACTGTAGGAGAAACAATTTCAAATTCTTATGTTCCACTGCTGAATCATTAGTATTTGACACATTTACCAACAGATAACTAAATACCTGGCTTGACAGCTACATCTTGAAAGATTATGTATGCCATTTGGTTAAAATTATCAGGTCAGAAATGTTATATATGACACTGAGAAAACTACAGAACACACTAATGGCATACTCACTTCCTTGGATGTATAACAACTTTATATATTATGGAGCTTTTGATCTATTTAGATGATGTCACCACTGAATTTAATTAAGTTTTTTTAATCAAAAGCATAGCCTACAGTTATAACTATAACTTGCGTTTCAGAAAATCTTGGATGGCATTTTTATTCAGCTGCTCAGTATGGATGCTTTTAATTACATGGATAATTAAACAGTGATTTTCAGAACGCCATCTTCTCTTTTTACCATGGAACAGCATCTCTGCATATTCCTGAGCAAAAAGCTGACTTTCCACAGAGCAAACTCCAGAGGAAGGCAGCACATCTGCACCCTGTTCTCTCACACAAATGACCGTGTTCCTGGGAACAGCAGGACCGTGGACTTATGCTCAAACATCGTCGGCCTTTCCTCGTCAGCTGTTTGCTGCAATCTGATGGTAGCAGCCCCTTTCCTGAATAACCACTTCTGTCTGATTAAGAGCCTGATTTTGTTCTGAGATCTGAATTGGACTCTATCTATTCAGTCTCTACCTGCTTAATTTTCCACTCTTATCTCTTCTATTATTACTTTAGGATGTCTTCCAGAAGCACAAGTCCCTGCAAGGCTTTCACAATCACCTCTTCTCTCCTCTTCCTGGTGAAGCTTCCTCTAGAAGCACAAGATGAACTGTCATCACCAGATAATCTCTTTTCCTAATTTACTGCCTTCTTCTCTCACCAAGTTCAGCTCTGAAACAGAATTTCATTCCTTCACCAGTGTAATTTCCCTGGTCAACAATCTTACTCTTCGAGCAAGAGAAGGAATCAGAAAATCACTTCCCATGAAAGCATCCAGCTCCTCAGCTTCTACATGTCCTCCACCCCCAAGAAAAAGGAAAGCTTTCTTCATCCATGAAACCCAAGTTTCCTTTCTCACTCAGAACTCTGAAGACAGAAGTGTTTCAGAAAAGCATGGTCAACATGCTGCAGATGGCACACAGGCAGAGGAAACAAGCACCAAATTCAAAAATAATTTGGTCAAGACAACAGAAATGAAAGTGATACTTTCACATGAGTTGAGAGAACTCAAAAGCCTAATTAAAGCAAACATGAAATGAACCACAAGAAGAGCTACATCAACTGTTAAGTGTGTTTTGTGAGCTCTAAGCAGAAGAAAAAGTCCAAGTATTTTCAATGTAAAAAAGGAACATCTGTGACCAAAGAAAAATTGAAATTTTAAGACATTTTAAGATCAGTTTGAATGCAACCAGCATTTTCATGGAGGATAATCCTGAAGAAAAGAAAGTTTGACAGTTCATGATGCAATACAGATTAATTAGGGCTTCAATTCATACGAGTAGAATTGTAGTTTCACTAAACAGAAGATGAATTTAAAAGTGAAAATGAGGTTTTGCTCCATTGTAAGACCCCAATCATCATTTTACAATTAAGGCCTATATTTCTAATTATTTTTTTTTAATCAATTAAGATGCTAGTTCTTTGAAAATTAAACTGGGGTAACATGCTACAGAAAGGTAGTTTCTATTTCTCCACAATTCCATTCAAATGCTGTGATTCAATTGCAAGAAGGGCACACTGAAGCACACAAACTTCAATACAGGACATTTTTCCACTAGGAAAAACATTTTGCCTATGTGTAAAACATCCATACTGGTGCTGACTTAAGCTCAAAGTGCACATTCACATACAAAGACCTTTTAGAATGACTTTTTTTTTCAATTGTTAGTACATTTTGACAAACATATTCCCAGTTCTGTTAAGTTTCCCATGCTGCAGCACATATGGTGGCAGGAATGCAATCTGTTAAAGTTCCAGCAGTTAGCCATGCAATGGGAGCCATGCTTTCCTTACTCAGTTGCAAAATTAAGGTACATTTCAAGATCAGTATATACAAGAGAAATCACCAGTGTTCAATTACTTGTTGGAAAGAACTGGAAGTACTTTCACTTCTACTTTGTGCTTTCCCTTTCCACCGCTTCAATAAAATATTTCTACTTACCAAGAAAAATTTAACCTTGATCACTAAGTGAAGTCAAAAACCTTACAAAGCATAATGAATAGTTCCCAAAGATAGTCTAGGCAAAGTACATTAACAGGTAAGTTCATACTATTCACTGCATAAGCCTGAATAATTCTCCAATAACTTGTATGTTTAGTCAGACCATGCTTTAAGCACTGGATTCCTTCCAGCACAGACTAAAGGACTGTGGACTTCGTTTAAGATGAACTCAAGCAGGAACGTCACTCCTCTGAGAAACTAAATCACCATTTTCATTACCATTTCATCACCATTATAATGCAAGATTGTCCTCACCGAAGTTTATGTTTCATGCAAGGCATTTACATAATAATTGCATGTCATCGTAGTCTTAATTTTTTGAAATGTAACTCTGCAGAGCTGATTTTCAAGGTTAAAAAGAGGCAAGTCAGCTGTACTGCTTGCAGTCCATGCTTCTAGATTCATTAGGCAGACACCAACATAATCTTATTTGCCAGTTTATTTCCCCACAAAACAGATTGTTTAATGCTGTCTGTATTTAGCACTCAGGCTCAGCTCAGCAGAAGGGCTGCCACTACATGTTTGAACAATTACTCCACAAGTGGTCTTCATTTCCAGTAAGCTTTTACTGCACACAGCAACTTAGATATGACAAAGAGGTGTGATTCATTAGATTCATTCTCACTTCCAAAGAAAATCACATGCATTACCTGATTCTATTGAAGAACTACAGAGATAGCAAATTTTGCCACTTGAAGCACACTAGTGCGCCTTGGAAACACAGAGCTACCTCTCAGCATCACTTCTCCCTAACATTTCAATTTATTCAGTTCCTCAGAATACAGGAACTTAGAATACCACTAGGAACTTGCTTAGAATTCTTCACACAACAAAAAGTGGCACAAATCAGGACAAAACCTGTTTCTAAGAAATCACAACATCCAACATTCCCAAGTTTTTGTGGCATATTCTCCTTTTACATGATAAGAACTACATATGCCATGGTCAATTTTTAACACGCAAAAAGCACTACTGTTGTAGTACTAATAGTCCAACTGCAGAAAATAAATAGTAGCTCTTCACTATTTAAAATTGTATTTCTCCATCCCAAAAAATGTTGGGGCATCCAGTCATTTCCTTAAAATTTTGGCCGCTTGAAAAAGATAGATTTCAGAAATTCCACATGAGGGATCAACCAACAAAGGGTTAATCGTTCAGTTAAAGAATAGAAAATAACCAACACAAATGAAAGGTCCAAATATATTTTCCTATTCAAAATGTAATTTGAAACTCATTTTAAGACCACCTTTTCACTAAAGGAATCCAGTATGTACGTCACTGCTGAAACCATGAAGTCATGCAACCCCTTCCAAAAGCTTTTGGTACTAAAAATTCCTAAGATGAATTCCACAGAAATATGCTCAGCTTTCATCCATCACTCTACATCATTTGATTTGCAATTTCCTGTATTTTACAAGAAAGGATTGAGTTTTTACATTGCGCAGCAATGGAAATACAAACTAACCTGAAGGGTTAAGTGCATTAGTAAGTACAGATTTATTCGTTCCTACCACTCTTAGATAAATCCAGACAAAAAAAAAAAATTAAAGTTTCAAGCTTGAAAAGCATAACACTCATAAAGCTAAGCTTCTTTCCTCTGTCTTGGAGAAGTGAGTACTTACGGATTTGGCAGTTGCAGAAATGTATTGGACGACCATCTCCCGTTTTGTGCTCAAGTCTTTATCTCTTAAAGGAGCTTTACGTTCCTCATTTAGGTTCATGTCTTCCTGTAAAGAAACAGCCCACGCAACATCAAGAATCTATGTCATGCTTTTTACTAGTCTTTGTTCTTTTCATACTACTTTTGTTAAAACAAAGAAGAGGTGACTTTTTCCAGTTTATCTGCAGGTGTTTTTTTTAAATTCTGAGGTATCTGTTTTTCTCATTTAATTCTGTCACCTCTTGTGTTCGCTATTTTTGAGACTCGGACAGACTTCTAATTTAAACAAAAGGCAGTTTATTTACTTAATTTAAATAAAGATTAGTTTACATTTGTGAAATTTGGCTCAAGAAATATAACTAGAGGAAAAACACAAAAATCCTATACCTCAAGTTGATACGTAAGGGTTAACTCCTATGATGTTTCCTGTGTTTTTAACACAATCTTATCACAACAGACACCATTCCTGCACTATCTAATCAGAAGGCTGTTATTACATGGATTATTGACTTGTAGAAGTGGTAGATGTGAAAACGTTCCAACTGATGTATTTAAAAAAAGCCTAGAAGTCAAAACATTCTGCTAGATTAAACCCAAAGATGCCTGTTTTAACTTCATAACTGATTAAACACAATGTAATCATGACTAGTCATGCCATTAAAAGTCAAAGTAACTTCAGATTAACAACTAAAGCCAGGAAATGTTACTGTAATAACTTGTTAGTGAACAGTTTTGTCAGAGAACTGTGAGTCTCTGGGAGACAGACCTATTGTCTGCTTCAATTAACATTACCTGGAAAAGTTAAAAACTAATCCCTTAAACCTAACAAGCAAATCAAGCAAATGTTAACTAACACTTAGCCAATCCTTCAAAAGAGATTCCCAGCTTCACTGACCAGAGCAGAACCACACAATGGAACAGGACAGTTCTTGACTGCATGGAAGTTTACAACCATTTTGAAGAATGATACAGAAAACTGTATTTCTAAAAATACTCAAAAAACCTAATTTCCTGATACTTCACGTACCAACACCAGTGTGCACGGCAGGATACACCTTATTCAGTTAGTTTCGGTATTACTAATAGAAAAGCTGCCTTGTGAGTAGAATCAAAAGCCTTAATAAATGATCCTATGACAGTGGATATTCAAGACTATGCAAAAATTCAGCTCTCTAGGCATTAATATTTTATTAATAGAAAATACTATTTTCCAACCGTATTTATTAAGTTCATTAAAAACTGTCCTTCAACAGCAGTGTCTAACTACTGCAACTAAGGTTTATAGTGGTTGTTTTAATGAAGCAATCAACAGTTAATTTTTTTTAAATTTAGGCTTTTTGCCTTTGTTTTGCCTGTAGAGGTAGACCAAATCATTTAATCATCTCTAATACTGGCATTCTCTGAGTTACTCCATTGTTTATGTGCCAGCTTAGACAGGTCTATCAGGCCTATATTATCCTATGCCCTCACAAAGAGTTAATACTCCCCAAAATGACAATATTTGAAAATAACTGCTATACAATAAATACTAACTTGAAACCAAATTGAAACTCATAAAACTATGTGGAATATCATCTTACCATCATTTTTTCAAAGAGATCCATCACTTCTTTTTCTGATAAATTCATGCAACGCTCATCAACAAGCGCCTGGGCATGTGGCATCTCGCTAATGGAAGGTTGGGAGTCAATAGGATGCTGAATAAGAGGCTTCTCTTTTCTCACTGCTGACCTCCTGAAGCTTGTAATCCTGTCACGCTGCAAAGACATTCATTCAAAAATAAGCAGAAATCGAAATATAGGAAAGCAGCCAATACACGCATTTTTAGTTAATTCAAGCAGCAGAATTAAAACTCAAACTGAACTGTAAGTAAAAATACTCTTAATGTTCAGAGATTACTTTTCACAGGAAGACAATAACATATAAGGTAAACTCATGACAGGTCACATGCAAAAGCAATATAAATATTTCTCACAGCTTCAGAGCTATACCATCTAGGTTAAACTCTTAGCATTTCAAAATCTTCAACTCATCTTCTCACATTATTCCCTAATTATCCTGATAGTGAATAAATATGGTACCACAAAGGTAATGTCCAAGCGTTCCTTCACCTGAAGAGCTATAAGTCTTTGGAGGACAACTGAAAAAGCCAGCGTTGGGAAGGAGGTACTCACAAGTTCATCAGGCTTATAAAAAAATCCTGCTAAAGTAAAATAAAGTTTGTAGAGGAATTAATGCTCCAAGCATAGTTCACAATTCCTTGAAGTGTTTTTGAGTACAGACTCCTGAAATTAGTGCAAAATTTTAAAAAGCCAAGTAATGGATTACTGACACAGAAGCAGCCACCCATAGTTAAATACACATAACAAACATTAGTGAAAGCATGTCATACAGTCTGCCACTGACTTGCTTTAGCCCTCACACCAAACCCCCAGCTTTGTATTTTAAGCATGCTTACTCAGTTACTTGGTTAATATTGGAAACAACCAACAAGAGCACCTTCCTCATAAGGCCATTTATTACTTTAGTTTTAAAAAATAACTTTATTCTGAATAGAGTCTGAGTTTTTTGATTTAATAACTGCCTTTAATTTTATATATATATAACTATGTGTATATATATATTCATTTTGAGAATGTTATGCCTATAGCAATTTTTCTCAATTAACCATTTGCATCAACAAATACTCCTGTATTTGTTTCAGGCACTGAACAGCCTTATGAAGATGTGCTTTCATCTAACAGCAGCTTATGTAGGGTTACCAGGATCATTCATGGCAGATATGTCATCTCCGTGACAACACGGAAACCAAAATTTATATTTATAATTTATATCAGTTTCAATATATCCACTTATGCGACCTCTGTGAGGTGTGGAAACCTTAATGACATATTTCACATGCAAAAGTTTTGATTCATTTTAGATTAGTGAGTCCAGAGTGGAGAAATTTGAGCAAGTGCTGTGGAGTATGGGGAAGAAGGATTTTTTTTTTCTGTCCTTGTTTTGTTTCTTTTTCTTGCTTTTTGTTGTTTTTCATTTCTTTAATTTTTATTTTTTTGAGATCCTAGATTACCCTAAAGTTTTGAATTAAAGTACTCCTAGATAAGCTGCATTCCCTTTGAATTTCTTTTGAGCTTTTCTGGGGGGTTTTGTGTTTTCTGAAGGTGGGGGGTTTCTTCTTCCTTAGAAATCTTATATTTGTGGACAGAAACACAATACCTACAAGGATACAGCTGATGTCTTTAACAAGGCAAGAATATTACTTTAATCCTTTTTTTTACCTCATTAGAATAGCTTAAATTATGTTTTTGGAAACTGAAATTAGTGCATAGCCCAGTAAAAAGGCCAAGGATAGGACACAATGCCTAAAAGGCAGTATCCAAATTTAGTCAGTATACACCACATGCAGTGTAACTGTTCACTTATTTTAAAAATCCCATTCAGCAGTCTCAAAAAGTTATTTAAGATCCAATTTCACCATACTGTGATCTGTTTCAAGTATAACTTGTTGCAACCAATTTGTTTAATGAGATTGCAATGGTGAGATCACTTTGAAGTCACAAATAAATCTACATGATTACTAGGCACAATCTCCTGATTTCAGACATGTAGAACATCAGGAACTAAATAGCCAGTGTGGCTTAACTATTATATACATAATACAAGTTTTTAATTTTAATGAAATTGATTTTGATATAATATTCTGCAAAAATACTTTGCAACAGGTTTCAAAGTATTCAGAGTTATAAAGTTAGTGCTACTGAATACAAACTTGTTGTTTGGCATTCGTTACACACTTATTACCCAATATGGTTCCACTTGTATCGTGTGGCAACTAACTTTGAAGAACCATTGCAGACCCCTTACTGTTAAAGAGAAGGTCAAGAGAAATTACACTTGAACTGTTAAGTAACAGTTTCAACATATCCACAGTATTACTAAAGTATTTAGAATGTGGTCAAGGAAGTTTCTTCAAATAGAAATCACAATTTATCTTCTTCAACAGAAATGACAAATTAAGATCCTTAGGAATAGTCACTCCATTTTCTGAAATTTATTGCTTAATATCCTTATAAGAACATGTTACTTTGTCCACAACATTTAAAGTAAAGTAGCATGCAGCGTGGAGTTACCATTGCAAATTAAGATGCTACAAAGACCTTACCACATCATCTGCCAAAGTTTTTATTTGAATATTCTATTAAAAAAAAAAAAAAACAACACACACAAATCAAAGAAAAAAAGACAGTGTTACCTACTGTTTCAGAATAAACAAGTCTGTATTTCATGTATTTGAACATTTAAAAGCATTTGAAATTTCACTATGTGTTCTAACAAAGCTAAATGAATATGGAATATACTGCATTTTCTGTGGAAAAGCCAAGTTTTAATCCCATTGCACTTTGTCTTTTGACTATTTAATTCATGAACCTGAAACCTGCACTGCTTTAGTACCCCCAGTATTGCATAAAAATGCAGCAAGGTCTCTTAGAAGTCTTTCCAAAACAAACATGGACTCCTGGACTTCAAACTGCATCAGCAGGGAGTTATGTGACATTCTCAGTTCCGACCATTTTTGAGACTCAGAGCTGAGGAGAATTCCCTGTGCCCAAGCTTCTGGAACCTTCTGCCAAATTCCACACTGAGTAATGTCAATTGGTAGATGAACTGGTTAAAGTCACTGAACTGGTGACTCACAAACCACTCACTATCATCTCTTCCTCCCCTGTACCTGCTCACTTTTTCCTTAGCAGCAGGAAAATCGTGCTGACAAAAATCACCAATGTTACATTTCTATTCATGGCCAAAACCAATTATATAGCACACCAATATCAATAATGGTCATCAAGGAAGCAATCAGTTCATGAACTTTGCTCAATATACACAAAATCATGAATAGGAAATAAGGTCTAGAACTTATGGGGGGGATAGAATTCGAGAAGCTTTCAGAAGTACATGGACAGTGTGGTGGACTGACCCTGGCTGACAGGTCAGTCCCCACAGAGGCACTTGCTCATTCACTCTCAGCAGGATTATTCTGAATATTCTGATTATTAATCAGAAGTGCAAAAGCAAGACATACTTCATGGTTGAGATATAAAAACAAAAAAATAAAATCCCCCTCCCAACCTCCAGACCACCCACCCTGTTCCCAGGTGGGAAGCAATAAACCTTGACACTGGAAAAGGATGTTCAGCAAAAGCTGAAACACTGGTGTTCTATCAAGGCTGCTTTGATCACAAATCTAGGACACAGCACCATATGGGTTGCTATGAACAAACTCCACCTCAGCCTGACCCAGCACAGACATCTGGATGTTGGCACCTTTAGTTTCCAGACTGCCACATCTCAATGCCCTTCCTTATGCCTCTCCTGTATTTTCATTACCTGGACTTAGTATGGAGCTTATAATCTTGAAATCCAAACTAAGAAGCCCATACTCTGGTAAACAGAGCTTTTCTTATTAATTGAGATTACTGAGCAAAATCAAGTAAAGCCTAACCACGATTTCAACCCAGAGACAACTGTGCAAGCAACAAGTTCTAAAACTGCCTATCTGTTTTAGCAGTTACTTGTACTAGAATTTTTTTTCCCCTTCTCATTTAAGCACCGTCAATCTCTCCCTGAACCTGGAACAGGATAATCTACCCCATCTCTACACTTATATTGCATTTGTCACTCAAACTCCTCTGGGCAAAATACAGAATACTAAAACAAGATACCACCCAGCATTTTTTCAGACACCTCGAGCACTCTTCCCAGATATCCTTATGGCGTGTAAGCTACATTGCTGCCTGCAGCTACTCAAGATAAGCACCACATTTAACAGGTAGGAGAGAAACTGCAAGCAGCTGGAGGCAAAGTTGAGGCAGTTATGTACCTGCACATCCTCACACTCTTTTGACAATCTCTTATACTAACAAAGAAATCACACTTCCAGTCTGATTTCAGAACATAAACCAAAAGTAGTTTACCTCCCTAGAAGGAACTTTAGGATATTGCAGATTTAGCAGTCCTCCAGCATTATTCTTTCAGCCATCTATAAGATAGCAGATCAACATAAGATATAAAGAAATCGACCCTTTCCTTGCTTGTTAAAGACACTAACTCCTTGCTTTGAGAAGTGGCCTGAAGGAAGAGGTTTGGCAAAAATCTCTATGATTAAACATTGGCAGATAAGAGATATCAAATTAATATTTCTATGCATAAATATACATAGAATTTAAGACAGCAGAATATCATCGCTGTTTTTAATATCAACACAAATACCAGAATTTCTTCAGCATCTACACCAAAGAACTATTTCCTACTGATTCACTTAGTTCTTTACTTAGAAGACTAAAGTGACAGCTTCTCCCTTTCAAACACAGTATTTCCAGTATCATTTTTCTATTTACTCTTCCTGATTTTAGTTTATATATCTGGCTACTTGCATTACTACAGACAGATCATGCCAGTAAGGCACAAAAATCACACCATACACTAATGCAACTGCACCAGACAATTTCTTTATCTTAAATGGTCAGTCTCAGCCATGTTAATATCCAGAAATGGATATCTCACACACGAAAACAGCAGAAAAATATTCATAGTTCACTACATTTCTTGGTATAGAAACCACTATTTCCTCATGCAAGCTCAATTCAGGCTACAGCAGCAACAATGTCACATCCACAGAACTAAATGACTTGAGATGATTGCACCGACTTTTAATGCAAAACTCACAGCAAGTCTACTTTTCTTTACATCTTTTTTTAACTTGTGTATTATTAAAACCTTCCAGACCACTTAAGCTGGACAAGAGTTTTAAATTGAGATGAATTTACATGTGCGGATTCATGTTATCATTATATTTAAGTATTACTCTGCCGTGTTCTTAATTGTTACACTAAAGACTCATTTCCACCACAAAAATAAAATCAGAAGTAACTTTCAGTTCACCACATGTACAATGAAACAACGATCACCTGGATAACTTCTAAACTTAACAGCAATTTTAACTCCAATGCCCACTGTCCAAGCAAACTGTGGTGTGTGCAATATCTCTTCTGCACATGGGCTCCAAGCTCAGGGAGCAGCTCCACCTGCTCCAAGCAGTGCTCATTTTCTAGGGGTAGCAAACAGAAACTTGACCTTAACTCCTTTTTTTTTTTTTTTCCCCCCTAAACTGAGATGATATGACTGTTTTCTAAAATTTACCTTGACTTCAACACCTGCAAAAGCCATGGTAAAGCTTCTCTCAAGGACAAGTGCTTTTTAACAGCCTGCAAGGACATTTGCATACAAACCAGGAAGGGAATAACTTCCCACAAGCGTACCTGAACCGAGGGAGTTTAAAGGGACAAACCCCAAAGCTGGTTAATATCTGAAGTACAAAAAGTTGTCTGTAACTTGAAACTAGGTCTTATAGTCACAAAATAGAATTCACTCCTACAACCTCTGTTCTTCAGTTCAGAGAATGAATAATGTTCCCATTAGACAATTTAACTGTCTGTTAACACATTCAATTTTGTAATTAAATCTAAAAAAGCACCTAGGAAATTGCAAAAAGGTACCTGAGACATATACACTGATGTGCAAAAAACCAGAACTACGCACTCATTTAGGCCTTTCAAGATCTCTATCCATGATAGAGTATATCTAACATTATTAATAAAATTAGTAAAAACATAATGCACAACATGTTTGCTTTAGTGTAATAATTTTCCCACTTCAAGGACAATTCACCATGCTTTAAAACAAACAAACAAACAAAACCAAACGAACTTGAAATGACTGTTGTAATCCAGCTGCCGTCTCAAAGATACTTGAAGCAAGTTCTGTTACTGTTCTATTGTTGTACATTTACACTTGGCCTACATGACACCATATGGAAAAATCTTGTTTGCTTCACAAACTCCTTAAACATGCATTATTTAAGTGTTTAAACTAAGGCTTTATCTCAAACCTGAACATGAAGGTAAACATTCCCTGGGGTTGTACAAGGAGCATGTGAACCCTTTCCATCAGGCTGCCAAAATGCAGCTGGAAAATTGTTCATGTTGGCAGCACTGAGCGGGTGCTGTTCAACTGGAGAGTGGCAGCCACCTCCCAGCCAGGAGGCTGCCTGCTTTTCCCATTTTCTCTACTTTTTTCCCGCCAGGAGACTGACCATCCAGAAAATGCTCTGAAAATAAGTTAGACAATTTGTTGTACTAAATGAAGCCCAAAGGTCACCCTGGCTGGTACATCATTAACAGCAGAGGGCACCAATTCTTTAATTGCAGTGCCGGAGATGCCTCAGCACTGTTCCCAAACAGCAGGGATGGGGGAACATGTCAGAGGAACAGGAATCATGTTGGACACTCGCTATTGTCTGACCCCCAATGGATGAGGGAAAAGGCCACCTCCTCACCCTGTCTCTGTGCGAGGGGGACAGAGAGACCCTAAGCAGCAGTGTGATCTGGTCTGACTGAAAATGGAGGTTGAGGGAAACTGAACCAGCTTCCTCATTTTTGTCTGACTGGCAGATCACTGTCACACTTCAGAAGCAAAGGGACTGCTCAAAAAACTGCATCTTTCCAGATTACTTCAAAGAAGCCTTTACCAAAAAGCAAATCAATTCAGAAGCTGGGGAAAAAAAAATAAAAATCACTGTAAACAAAATTAGAGAGCCTTAATTTCATCAGATTTGTAACTGAAGATACAAAAGAGTTGAGGAAGACAATTCAACCAACATTGTTTGTTTATTTGTATCTCAAATGGCCATTAGTGTTTTGAAAAGTTTCTTTCAGAAAATAATTTATTGGTGTTCATTGATAAGCTTTAAAAATCAGAGCAAAATTAAAAGCTTCTTCCAAAAACTGCAGTTTCATGTCAGCCTAAGCCAACAAAATTGCTGGATGTGAGACACAAGGCACGAATGGCACCAGGACAGTGAGATCAAGTCAGACAACCGCAGAAACATTTTCAAGAAGCCTATCAGGAGAAGCATTTCTCACATTAGCCAGTGCAGAGGAAATTAAAGTACGTTTTGGCCTTTTCCAGAGCTACTGCTGGAGTCCAAATATTTTCCATCAAGTCTCTGCCCCAACCAGATCAGAGAAGTTACCAGTAAAGCAGCCCAGGATCAGCAGGGTTATATTTATAACAGTTGTGCTACAGAACTAGTGAGTCATTCATATAGCACTGTAGATATAGGATCTGGTTCCTATTTTGATATCTAGTGATCCTGCAGGACAGGTTTTTCTTTGAGCATCTTGAAAAAACATCTTGTTACAGTACAGCACATTTTCCTTATAAACAAATGCACTGTCTCTCTTTAGGACACTCTACAGCTTTTAAATTCCTCAGTTAAAACTATCGAGCAACAGTTTCTTAGTCAAAACTTTTACAAACTTGACTTTTGAAAGAGACAAGTCCCAACTCCATTCATAACTTTCACAACAAAAAGGCTGCAATACTGCTTTGATGACATGCATACCAATTTACTGGTTTCAATGTGCAGGTTTAATGATCTAAGAAATATTTAACTAATCAAGTTCTCTACAAAGCTTAAGAGACATGGTAACCCCTGCCTTGAGGAGGAAGATTTAAACCCCTTTTAGCTTGATGCTTTCATTTTCATCGAGAAACTCTACCTGTGGATTTTAGTACTTAACTTAGAAATATGTGTGGCATTGCATAGGCATTAACCAACACAAGGTTCTACAGGACATATCTTCAAAAAAAACCCCAAAACAAGCAAGACTCTCCACCTTCCCCCCAAAAAAAAACCCAAACCAAAAAAACTCCACCAACCACAACTCACAAAAATAAGTATGTACAAAACTCCACAGTAGCCCAAAAAGGTCTAATTAAGAAACTTCCACTTTAAACATTCTAGCAAATCTCTATAAAACAAGTGTAGCAACAGAAATGGATACAGTTTCTACATAAGAACTACATGTACCTTCAGGGAGACCTCACATACCACAGGCTGTGTCTCAGCCCCATAGAACAGGTAAGGATTTGCATAAAGACACAAGAAAAAGAAAATTATATTTGACAGTACGAAGACAGCATATGGGACTGCACCAACTGTCAGTGTAAATGGGGAAATAAGGACAGGAATTACACTTCCTCATGTACTTGAAACATCAGGCTAAGCATATACACTCTTGGCATATACATTTTGGATCATCTGAAGACTAACATTGCATTTACTTTGGGCTTATATAATTTCACTTTCAAATCTAATAATCTTAGAAATGGAGCCTTTAATGGTCTTTCTTGAAGAACACTGTGTTGTTTTTTTTTTTTAAAAAAAGGATTTGGATATTTGAGTGCCAATTATGTTTTGTGCTGTGCTTGATAAGAAAGCTTATTTTGAAAGCTGCACCTCCTAAGCTTCGTTTAGTAAAATGCTAGTAGATTAGGAGTGTCTTGGAATAATTTCAAAATCCTTTGTAGCTTTCTGTGCATGTATTTGGTGCCTTTAAAAAGTGTCAGATACACTTTTTCTGCAAAGGAGCCATCTGTCCGAGTGGATGCTACTGCACTGGCACTGGGCAGGACTGCTTGGCAGTGTCAGCATATTCTGTTTCCTGCACCTACAGCAAGCAAATCAGTAGGTTTATAAGAAAATGAGCAAGTGGTTTTCCTAGGAAAATAGACTGAGATCACTTCCTAGTCAGTTGAACAGTCATTGGATCACCTTCTGGGCAGCAGCTCGCAGTGCAGTCAGTGGAAATGTTGGATGCTGATTGTGCTCCCTCCATGCCTGGAGCTCTTCAGCCAAGTGTGCTAGTCACTACCACATTCAGCCCTATATCTCCGCTGCTTATTTTTCAAAAATCTAGTTGTTTAACTTCTAAGCTTTGAGTTTTTAAGGAACTTTTTTGTTGTTGTTGTTGTTGTATAATATTGAGAAGTACATTTGAAACATTCTGGAACAGTTAAACTGGAAAAACCATGTCAAAACAATTCTTAACATAGCAAGTGCAGACTTCATCTCAATTTTATGCTTAGCTACAGGTAGTGGGTTTGAGCTCTTTGCTTTCATCATAGCAGCAGCACAAACCCAGTTTGGCTGGATAGCAATACTTGATGAGCACCAAATTGCAGTTCATGCCCCTCTTGCCCTGGGCTCTCCCGAGTGCAAGTGGCTAATGTTTTCATTCAGACACATTGTGGGGCTGCTGAGACTGAGAGACAGCTGTTCTAAAGCTCCTGGGTTTGGTCAATTAAGAGTAGTGAGAATAGGCCTCCTCCTTTTATACCTCGCTTTCTCAAGACAGACACTTTTTTTTATTGTGACAAGATTCACCTTCACTCTTACTCAAGTGCAATATTAGTTTTTACCCTTTTAGCTACAGTTATACACTTTGAATCTGGGATTAATTTTTTGTTGAAACCTAAATTTTATCTTTCGAGAGAAGCAATGGCCAGTTGACTTGAGAGTGAGAGCTGGTTTGAAATCATTATGAAAAAATGAAGCACAAACTGCTTTGAGAAATTTCTTCACTTTGATACTTGTGCACAATTTTTTTTATTCCTGCTTACTTGCTTCCTCTATGACACTGCAAGTATAGCCTAATACCCCTGCCTAAGGACAGCCTCAGTTTGTGCACACTTTTGCTGTTATATGCAGAGAAAGCTTTGGGAAGATTCCTAACTGCGTGCTGATGGTTCTGTAGAACAGCTCTTGATCTTGTGGGTACAGTAAACACCGAAATAAGTGTCACAGTCCATTTGGATTCTCCTCTGCTACCATCTGAGAAGTTAAAGCTGGCAAGAACATATCTGTTAGGAGAGACTCGATATACTTAAAAATAAAGCAGGACACCCATAGCAAGTTGCCACAGAGCTTCGTTGGATACTGGGCAGTTCCTTGAAAATGGACTACTTTACTTCTGATAGCCTTTGAGAAAGTGAGAACGTGTATTTGCTTTGTTTGGGTTGTTTTGTAAGTAGTAAGAAAACCCCCACAAAAGCCAACCAACCAAAACACAGCACACAAACAAACTGGCAGCAGAAGGGATGCAGGGAGCCAAAGGAGCTGGAATTACTTGTGAAGACTATTCATTTTGTTTGTACCCAGCAGACTTGGAACATGGTCACAGGGATCATGTCAACAACTTCTTAGAATAATATTGTCTGTCTTCCAAGACACAGACTTACTAGCAAAGAACAAGTACTTGATCAGAGCAGTATTTAATCCCTACTTTACAAAAAGTTGATGATAAAGTCACTTTTTTCTCCCTTAATAATAATAGATGTGATACTAAAACTTGGGAAAATGAGCAGTGCAGCTGTCATAGCCGGAAACTTTGGCTTCTCACTGAAGAACAGAAACTAAAGATTGAATAATTTCCACAGGCATGGACCATAATGTAACTCAATAGTCAAAGAATATTGGGTTTAATTGAATTTATAGCTGCTGTGTTACATACAAAGACTTTTTGTTCGTTTCCTATTTTTTCCTGTTTTTAACAGATTCCTGAAAAGATTATTTGTCCTTCAGGGAAGTAGGAAATGAAGCAGCAAGTGAATAGAGAGGAACTATATTGTACATAGTAATGAGGAAGTCCATGGTATCATTTGACCTCAGCACAGATGAGATTCCCTTTCAAAAACTAAGATGAATTTGGGACGATTACAGAAGTTTGTAATAGGTTAGAGAGAATCTTATATTATGTTAAAGGAGATAAGAAAAAAAAAAAAAAGATGGCTTATCTTAAGTGTCATATGTGCTTTGATTACATCAGAACACACACATGAATTTTATAAAAGGTTTTCCCATAAATTCCCAAAACAATTGCTTTGAAATATCAAATGTTAACTGATGGGACAACTGCTTATCTTATAAGTCATTCAGGAATTAGTATTCTGTGATTCAAACTATAATCTAACCTTAGTGGATTTAGGAAGCCGGTCCTATCCACCCAAGCTTTGTCTGAAGTAAAATGTGAGTGACTATTTGTAAGATATGAAAATTGCTTATCTGGTTTACAGGCAGAAACTTTACCAAAGCCTTGTGCTGTACTCTTTACCTTTCTAATTTGGCAATGTCTCCAGAAAGCTGAGGAATGAAAATAAAAATTCACTGCTGCGAATTCATTACTGTATGCGAATTTGATTTCAGTGCATACAAAACCAGATAGCAATGCTACTGTGTAGCTTACACGGAGGGACAGGCACAGACTGAAGGATCTCAGCTAATGTTCATGTGCCAACTTTGGAACTTGGCCATCTAGCATGGGTTTACCCTTTCAGTTTTAGGCTTTGCATTGAAGAATTTTCTTTATAATTTACCCTTTAAATGTGGCTTGCACAATAAATAAAATGTATATGGCATCTGTGTACATGCTTCACCTGGTATGCAGTCATCTTTTTTCTTCTTTATGCAAATTTTTACCTGTTCTAATGCAACTGGAACATGTAACAACTTCAACTACTAATAACTGTCAAGTTCTCATCTACTCATGCACTCACACAATTACAAATGCAAACATCCAGCACAGTTCCATTATGAAGCTGAAGTATTTCAGAAGTTACTTATACTAAATAGATATAAAAATAATTCACAGCAAGAGAAGGAACATGAAGAACCAAAATGCAGACAGGAAAGCAGGATAATCTATACTGTATAAAAACTAACTACTTCTGTTATTCTGTTATTAGGAGTCTAGAATCTAATGAATCTCGTGTTGGCTTCGTGTTTGTTCCTCACAAAGCTTCACTCATTAAAAAACACAAGCCCACAGGCACCTTAAAGATCATTAAAACAACCATCATTAGTTCTTACCACAATAAGAAAGAAGAATGAACTGCAGAACTAACATTTTCCCTGAGCAAAGTACTTATTTTATCTTGTTCAAACATCCCTGAGACCAACACAAATTGATACAGAGCCACGGGTGAACATGTAACCAATCAATTGTGACAAAGAGGTGTCTGCGAGAACACTGAAGGTCTCTGGTTATTTCCTCTCTTCATGCCTAAACACAGTCTGATGCAGTTTTGTTGAGGTGATTCCATCCAGGACAAAGTTATTAATGTTTGACTCGCTAATCCCTGAGCAAAGAAACAGGAGAGAAGAGGCCTGGGCACCTCCAAGCCAACCTGCACTGAGCAGTGCTGCAATTCCCTGGGCCTACGAACCTAAAACTACTGCTGCAGCTTTACTGCCTGCAGAGCCACAGTCCTGCAGCTCCAGCTGTTGGGATTCTACAGCACTATTCCCAACTGACTGAAACTGCTTTATTTAGAAACTTGTCCTAAACTACAAGGTAGTGCTCAAAGTTCCTCAAGCAAGTCCTCCTGTATTTATTCTCACCTAAAAGGACAAACTAAATATTTTAATGGGGTCTTGTTAAAAAAGAAAACTTATTATCTCCACTGTAAGTAGCAGAGCGGTAAGAGTACATGTGTTAAAAAATAAATATATATATATAGTTGTCCACACACATAAATCACTGAGGAATAAAAGGCAGGATTGTTTCCAATTATGACTTTTTAATCAGTGTCTTTTATGTTCTCAAAACAAGTTTAAACACACGTAACTGTTATAAAGAAGAAATGGGAAATATTTTTAGTAACACCACGCAAAGAACACTGGCAGGCAGCAAACATGTACTACACATTCACCATAGCTAATACTTTCTCCAATATCGTCTTATCTCCAAAGCTTTACTCTGAGGATCACTAAAAGGACCAAGGAGGGAACCTCACAAAAATGCTACCTGCCACATGTATCACCTTGAAATTCCTCTTCTATCAACTCTCCATGGGAGATAGTTTTCTGTTTACCCAGGAAGAGCCCGTATCTATGAGAAACTGTTAAGAATATTTGTGTCTTACATAACAGAGAAGGTGTGGTGACATTACAGAATGCAGTACACCTTAAGGCCAAATATTACCACACCCAGGTGGACTGAAGACCTTCAGGAGCTGTATCACACCATAAAATTCCTATGTGTGTCCTGTTCCAGAATTGAACTTCCAAGGGATTTCTCAGTTTCTATAAATCAGATGAGTCCATGATTTATATCATGATGTATGTTACAATACCATTTAATTGCCACAGCAGATCCTTTCACACCACGTCCAACTATACTGAAAACATAACCACTTCTTCAGTTGCAACCAAGTCACCAAAGAAAGCCTAAAATCAAAACCACTACAAGCTGTCGTAAGAAGAAGGCTGAAAAGCAGACACAATTTCATGGTAGTAGTGGATGAACTTAGACAAATAAATACAAAAGGAGGAGTTCCAATGTGCCATAACTCTGGTCTTGTTAGTTCTAGCAGGAATCCAAGGAAGAGCATATAGTGGTTCATTTTCATGATCATGTCTGTCCCACTGCCACACAAAACTGATGTCGGTAGAGCACCAAGGTGGGTATGGAGAGTGCTTATAAACCTACACTGGTCCCTCAAAAAAGCCAATTCTTTAACTGTCCCTCCTTTCTCCCATACAGTTAATTAATAGTTAACAAGTATAATATATCTGCCTTTCAGACTGTGTTATTAGTACTTTTGTCATGCAACATTTCACCTATCTACTTGTTAGGAAGTTCCACTTCAAAGTGGGAATCCTTGAGGTGCTCACTCCAATACTGTAGCAAAAGAAGCCACTTGATTCACAAGAGCTGAAGTAAAAGATCAGTTTGATACAAAAATAATATGTAAGTTTAAGACAAGTCACCTTTGTCTACCTAGAACTTTATCAATTGTTACGCAAATACTAAAGAAAGCCTTTCAACTATTAATCTCCCAAAATTATCTGCTCTGCCAGCATAGCCCTTTTCAACAAAAACATTATTTCATTCAAAACAAAGTTACTAAATTATTAAAAAAAAAAATCCAAAACCTGAATTGAGAGAATAATCATGTTGTAAGGAACTCTGTAAAAACATTCATTTTAGTAATTTTCTAACTTCTTGTGGTTTTAAGGTTGAACAAGTAAACTGATGAACAACCAACTGAAATTGCCAGTTGCTTCAGCAGCAACCACCACCGCTGTTCTACTTTAACTTTGGACAGGGATGAAGAGAATTAGAGGGAAGCTATTAGCCATTATTGGTTACCTCAAAGAACTGCAATTGATGCAGAAAACATGAAGTCTTGTAACCCACACAAAGTTTTCAAACCTTTCTTTTCCTTCTACCACATCACCAGCAATCCCAGTGTCATTAGCAAGCTTTGCAGGCTATTTGTGATACAAAACAAAAGTTCATCCCCCAACACCTGGCTATTCAGCACCACAGTGCTTAAAAATCTCAGAAACTATCACTTCCATTTGATATGCAGACTGTCAGTTCTTACAATTTCCTCTCACTTTGCCTAGGTGGGACCTGCTTTGTTTGCAAAGCTTCCTGTATCGTACAGAAGAGCTCTACAGTTTTGTCTGACAAGTAGTAGTTCAGGAAGTTTAATTACCACAGGCAGATAGGCTTATCACTGTCTCTATCACTTCATTTAAACAGTGTTCATATCAATTCTCATTAAAAGCTAAAGTGTTCACCTAAATATCAGCACCAAGCACGCCCTACTCTACCATGTCAAAATACTTCTCAGCAAGAGAAGTTTCCCAAGACACTAATTTTACTCTTCAGTAATGTTTACACCTTAACTAACTTCATTTGCTGAAATATCTTGACTTTTATCTAATGACACCAAGAGTCTTCTCGAACGCCAGCATTTAAGTGCACTTTTTCCTCAAGCATACACTTGAAGCAAGAATCCTCTGCAGGCATGCACTGATATCACTGAGACACTATGATCTCAAACATTATACATGTGACTTGTTTGCCAAAAACCTCTGCTCGACCTGACTCATAGTTCATGTATTCAGTGTGCACATATCATGTGTAAAAAGCACACAGTTCTTTGGAGGAACCTGCAGCATCCAGTCTGACAGGGACTGATACACACAAATCACTCCTTAACTCCTGCACTCATATGGGTGGAGCAACCCAGAGAGGAAATCTCTTCGCAAGCTGAATTCTGTTGAAAAGCTAATTCATAAAAGCTTTTTTTACACTCTTTGACACCAGGTTAGGGCACATTAGTCAGAATCTTCATCAATTTTGATTCATCTCAAAGCTCACAGGGTTTAAGAGACTTCAGTATTAAGTACGAACAGGTTTCGCTTTTCAAACAAAACGTGAGTTGCTCCTAGTTGGGTGAATCACCAAATCCACTTGCTCTGCAATTAAATAAGCTCTCTTTTCCCCCTAACAATTTGTTTTTCATTTTACACAACATCTTTCTCCTAATCTACTTTTAAAGACAGGATCACGCTATGAAGAGAGCTCTTTTCAGAAATTTAGTTTGTAGCTAATGAAGTATCTACCACTGAACAGCTACCACACAGACCTGAAGGGAACTTGGGGGTAATGGAGCTTTAGCATGGCATTCAGTACTACATGCACTTCCGCTAATTAATAAACTTACAGGATATATTATTAACTTTAATTAAAAAACACAATCAAAAACCACTGGCCATGTAATTTCTAGTTAGATAGTGTTCTAATGCCCCTGAAGCACCACAAATCCTGTTATAACACCTCTGTTCAAGAGCCGACTCACAGAATCCTAAATGTTTGAAAGAATCTCATTCTTTTCTCAGTGTAGGTCAAAGTCCTGCCTAAAAAGCAGGGTCAACACTAAATTCAAACCAGCATGCTAAAGATGTTCAGGACTGGAAAACCACCAAGAACAGTGATTCCAGTGTCTCTAGCCAACAAATATTTGACCATCCTTCAAATTATTTTTTCCCCTTATACTTGGGTTTCCTCTCCCGTGACCTCTCCTGCTCCTTTTTATTATCTGTCTCCCATTCTTCTTTCACGAACTTTTTAAAAACTCTGACTTCAACTCCTCAACCAAACAAATAATCAACTTGCCAAACCCTTGGTCTTGGTGAGCTATGGCAGCTACGTCACATCAGAACTGACGCTTTCAAGCACTTCCCATTTCCCTGGTACCCAACAGAATTATACATTTCCCACATGATACTGAAACATTGAGGAGAGCAAACAACATCTAAGTTAAGCACTAACAAACACAGGAATCCCAGCAATCTCCCTGACAACCTTAATTTAGTCTGTTTCCCCTCATAGAACAAGCATACTTTTAAGCAAGCAAAACAAGCATATTGCCAAACCCATGTAACTGCTCACTGCCACCTCATGCCAGACTATTCCCAGGGCTGGCATGAGACCAGATGATTGTTTGCCAAAACACTTTAGATATTTTCTGCCCATTTCATTGTAAACAAAGATAATGACAAAAAAACCCAGGCTCTCATTCCCACCTCCAGTCCTTGAGCCAGCAAAAAATGAGGAAAAAACTCCACAACATTAGACAGAGGTTAAACTTTAGTAAAATACTCCGGTTTACACACTACTAGGATAAAAACTGGAACTAAATTCTCATGGTGCAGTTCTGTCACAAATTGTATCAAACCTGAATGCCCCACCAAATTATGTAAAGCAGCAAATAACTGAATTAGTAGTTGTGATATATCTTATCTTTAATTACTTTTGTGTGTGTATAATCATCAATTATCTTACAGAGAAATACTTAAAAGAATTGTTTTCTTTTCTAGCACAGATCCTCTCTTGATAGCCCAGCCTTACTTCCTGTCAGTCAGGAATAAATGCCATTGATCAGGCTTCAGTCCTTAAAAACACTACACTTCTGCAGGCCAAGCACCACTGTCCACCTCTTACTTTCATATGAAGAGGAGGGGAAAACAAAAAACTTCCACCTCTCTATTCTAGTTTCCTTTCCCTCAGGATAATGCCTTCAGTTTCCTAGTTCCCTGTCACCCAGAGCCATTTTCAGTCTATCATATAAAAATCATTTCCCTAGACTTCTTCCCAATGATTTGCCTAATTTCAGCTCCTATGCCAGGAACCAAAAATATATGTATATGTGCAGCTATATGTAGCTGCACACCCTCTCCCACCAAGCCCCTGTTCAGCACTCCCCTGGATGTGTGAAATAAGTTCTGGGAAGGAGACACGCTCCTGTCAGCACACTTGGAGCTCCTTGAATTACACACAACACATAACAGAGTGCAGGTTGATTCATCTCTATAACTCTGCTGAAACTTGGTGAACTGTAAGTTGTGAAGATGAACCAAGAAAACGTCCACACCCAACTCTGAGAACTTTGTATACGAACTCAGTGACAGCTCAGCACTTGCACAAATAGTGTGGTTTCTTTAACAGAAGTCTCAAATACACCTTCAGCTTATTTGCTCAGTGAAGAGAACAGGGATGAGGTACCAGTAAGGCTCTCTCTGAGTACTTGAAGTTATCACCAGCCTCAGCAGAACCAATTCCTCATCCAAAATTAAAGCCAGCACAATATAGTACGATTATGCTGCTATAAAACGTATGAAGCCTTTCCCTGATTACAGTGCTGTTCTTGCCTTGCAAAGAAACCCACAGCAGTAACTGCTAAATGTGGCTGCCCACTCACCCCGGCCACTGTGAACCACGCCGAACCCCAGCCCTTCCGTTCCTCAGGGGTGACTCCTCGGGTCAGTTTCCTGCACATCTTTTCCATTCATCCACTCCGCTTTCCTACTCAAGCCACTCACTCATTCATGTCATCAGAGGCCAGTCACTTATCTCAGGACTAAGCTATTGTTCAGAAGGATCTGATTCAAGCAACATATCGCTGCTCTGATCCATGGGCTGCTGGACTGCAATCATCTACCCCCTCAAGAAACAAAATCAGACTACTGCGAATGAAGTCAAATATTGACATAATGTTCCTTTTTCCACCTAGTGTAATAATAAAAGTCCACTATAGTGACTCTAGAATAACTGAACAGAGCATGCAATGGAAATAGTTGTTCTGTTCAGTCCAATTTTGAGCTCATTTTACCTTGATTTTTCAAATCATATAATTTTTTCAGAACAGAGTGTTCTCTTCTGCTATAGCAAAATTCAAATTCATGTCCACAGCTTCTAAGAGAAACACTTTCCTGTGTGATTTTTACATCAGTTCCCTGCAGGAACCTTCAAAAAGCCTTCTTAGCTACTCTAGCCAGGAAATAGTAAAGGTAGTACAAACATAAACAAATACGTTGTTTACATGAAATTGATTTATGTTTATCCTATGCTAGGAAACATGAGTTTGTTTCCAATAACACCACGGAACAAAACAAGACACCTTATTTGGCTGTCTTTTGCCAAAATATTTATTGTCACTTTTAGTACAAGCACACTTCAAGTCAATTGGAGTTCCTCTGAAACAATTATAACTTTCAGTAACTTTTCTATGCCTCACTGGTTACAAATTTAACAACTTTCCCACACAGTTTCTAACTTCGTTTTCAGCGGCAAAAAATACCCCACACCGCAGTTGCCAGGCTGATCAGCCCAAAGCTCTACACTTGATGGAAAGAACACAGGATGGGAGCACTTCGATACTTACTTTTACCAATAGCTGTGGAAATGCTTGCAACAGATTAAATAAAGTTTGTAACTAGTACTCTATTCAGGCCGAAGGGGAAGCAACGTTTCAAGTGTCTGCTACACTGTTGCAATTGGAAACGTAATAGAGAACTGAGCTAAAATGGGATGGTTCAATGTTAGAACAAGTAACAGAAGTAAACAATCGAAGGTAACACTTTCATATTAACTATTTTTTGCTGCTGGGGAATTTAAAGTGTGAGATTATCCAGTGCTATTGGCTTTGAAATCTACCTGTGCTTCAACTTACTGCGTCTGTAAGTAAGAACATCTTAAAAATCAAAAAGCACAGGCATAACCAACAAACTCTACAGTCCTAAAGAGGGTTTGTGTTCCAACCTGCGTGAGATCTTCCCAAAAATAGGCTGGGAAACACACAAATCCTTACATTACGCTGGCATTAGCCAAGAAGTTCCATTGGGAAGCACGTGGCTGGCATCCCGATCAGAAGCGTTCTGGATTGTTCACACAGAGCCAACCCCACCCCGTGATCTTTCACTGGGGCAGAGCAGAGGTTACGCGGGGCGAAGCAGCGCTGTTCTCTGTCACCACCACCGCCGGGAACGCGGGAGCTCCCGGCTCCA